>CM021108.1:1030454-1278474 GCA_007115665.2 Sequoiadendron giganteum | reverse complement strand
GGTCAACATGCTCTTCCTTCTCAACCTAATTTTCAGATTTGAAATGCTAAATTATGCTTTGTAGATGTCTTTTAGTGATCTTGTAAACAAGGTGACAAATTTTGACAACTTTTCAACCTTGACCACTTCTTTCCAATATTTTTGTTCAATCTATCTTCAACCTAGATCTGCAAATCACATACTAAAGAGGGGAAATTTTTGTTTTTTTAGTGGATAGGGGTTTTCTTTGGTCAAACCCCATTTTAGTAAACAAACGTTGAAATTAAATGAAATATAAAGGAGGAATGATGAATGAAAAAATATGCAATCTTTCAACTCACCAAACCCTTGAATAGGATGTTGCAAACATGTATGAAATGGCTAGCATGAAAGTGGATCTTGAGTCTTTCTTTAATGCTTTCTTGAATCTCGAAACCCTACATCACAAATGTTAGCTCAAAAACAAACATGATGCATGATGACTTTGACATGATTCTTGATACTTGAATAACGCTCCAAAATTCTTGGTAATCACTCTTGAATGCTCTTACAAACTCAAATTTTCTATAATGATGCTTATTCAAATTGCTCGGTGAAAAATGAGTAAAATAACCTTATATTTATACTTGCTTATGCCAAATTTCTTGAAATTACAACACTACAAGACAACATTAGATCTAGGAGAATAAAATCCCACCAAGAATTTGGATTTAATTTAGGTCTAAGCTAACCAAGAATCATATGCTAGTTGTGGCACATTATTCCCAGTAGGCTAAGCTTGGGACATATTTTTAAAGAAAGGCTTAGATTACTATGAAATCCAAATCGGGGGCCCAAAACCTAGGTTGGACCCATACACCAAAGGTGGCGTATGAGTCCCAGATCACTAAATCTGGGATATACAATCCAAAAAAAAAGAATCATGATTGGTCAATTGATCTACGTCGGGATTATCCTCGAAAAGATACATTAATTAAGGCTTGTGGATGAAAAACAATGCCAATTAAAGCATAAAGAAGCCCAATTAATTAATAAAACCCTATATTAGTGTGAAATTGTAAAAAACCTTTACAACACCCTAAATGAGGAAAAATTAAGTCCATTTAGTTCGCAAGGGCCCAAACAAGTGTGAAAATGTAAAGGGATATATTTTTCTACACTGAATTTAGCCCCCACTTTAGTGAGAGGATGAACTTGCTTCAAACACACACTAAAGTAGATGAAATATGTATCAAGAGGGGTTCAAATGTTCTAATTCTAGTAGGATAGGATGACAATGACCAAGAGGGTTGCACAAGCCCCCAAGATCAAGATCCTATGGCAAACCAACATAGGCACAAGAGAACACACATGAAAATGATGTAAAGAGAAACAATAAGGCACCATCATGCATTGCCAAAGACATAAAGATGAAATAAAAATGAGAACAAAAAAGAGGGGTGGATCAAGCTTTGACCATTTTTTCCCACACGCTATGCATCAAATCTAGGTTGTTTGTCGAAGAAATGCATGCTCACTCTGAGGCAACAAAACTATAGGTTATTTATTAGGTGAGTATCCAAAAAAGTGAGACACATACACACAGGGCCGATCTCCACTCACAAACAAGTGTATATGGGAAATTCATACCTAAGTTTGGCTCTGTATAGGAGCAAATTTTCACCCCTTAGGAAAATTCCCCTTTCACATACCCTCACCTTAGAAAATCAAATTTGAAGGAAAATTTTCACATCATCTACCTGCCTTCCATCCACATGGCATTTGTCTCGATCATCAGTGAGAGAATATTTTTTGGGGATGATGCAGCATGTAGACGTTTGTGCATTTTGTTGCCATACTTGATAGATTCCTACACTTGAAGTTGGCAGAGGTGTTACACACCTGATTAGGGTCGAGTTGTAATGTCCCTCTTTGACAAACCAACCCCGAAAATGGGTTATTCTTGCTCATTCTAGCTTCAAATTCATTCATATCACTTCTACTTGAACTCTAGAATCTTCTACACTTTCAATCACTTTATTTCTTTACTCTCAAGCAAAATTTCACCACTTCCATTGTGAGAATTATTGTAGCTTTGAAGCTCCATCAACTCCAGATTGCAAGTTTTAGGAAAGCCATAGAAGGTGTGGGCTTGGAGTCTTGTGAGACCTCCATTCATCACCATTGTTGTTGTGGTGACTTTGCCAAGTCCATCCCTTTCATTCTCCTTCCCTTGGCTAGTGAGCTTATGGGTGGAGGTGGTAATGCTTCACTCCTCTCCTTTGTGATTTGATTGAGTAACATAGTATTGTTTTGTAGTGTTCATTGCAATCTTTAATTTCTACTTGTTTTATTGTATATTCTACTTTGTTTCTTTTTTGTTGTTTCTGGAGGTAGAAACACCCAAACAGGGTTCTAACTGAGGCAAACCCCTATATAGCCCCAACAATTTTTCCTTTCTCATTTGTGTGTAGGTGGACATACATGTGGAGCTAGCTGGAAAACTGACACTTCTGTGAGATTATCTTCGTCACCTTACCCTTTAGAAAATTGCTTTATCATCTTTGTCTCTATTTTTGGTACTATCTTATTCTATTTTTCCTATATAGATTAACTACCTAGGCCGTCAATAGTTTTTTTTGGTGGTTTTTACTATACTTCATGTTTTCTATCTATATAGATGTCGGTACGCCAAAAAGATGCTAGTGCATCATGTTGTCATCCAAGAACTGTGTTGTCGTCCTTGGATAGAGAGTTGTCTGAGGTGTAGTACCAACTCCAAAAACCATCTCACCTAGCTTAAACTTGAAATTCACATTTGAAGATTGAAAAAAGTACTACATAGTGCTCTACATTCTCGACCCCCATATTTTTAGAGTGAGGTAAGTTAGGGAAGTCCTTTTATCTTGACTCTTTGTGACTTGGAGCCTTGACATGGTTGGTCCCCCTCTCTTAAATTTTTAGTGAATTCGAAATGAACCATTTTCGTTCAATTTAGTAGTGATAAAAGCTCCTTTCCTCATGTTCTAGGAGCATTGTAGGTGTGAGTGTTGTGAGGCCTTTCACCTTACAACACAACCAATGACCCCTAGTAGGCGTATTTGGGAGGTTCCATAAGTATTTCCTGACAAAGCCTTAGTAGGGTCACTATCCAATTGCGAACCTTTGGGGGGCTTTGTGAGAATGTTGTTTAGTGTGCATGATGGTCTCCTTCCTACATTTTCCTATCCCATTTGTGCAACATGTGAGTAGTGGTCTAGGAATAACCTTCACCTTGCAGGATTTGTTGATGGGTTTTAATAGAGAACCATCTCCTCTTTACATCCCTACATGAATCAATAGAAACACCATAGTAGGTGTTCTTGTCAACCCGATGTGCCAAGTGAATGTGATTATACATGAGATTATGTTAATTAACTTCTTGCATAAAAATGGGTACAACGTGTTGGAAAAACAAGGATAGAAAACTAAGAGGGGGGTGAATCAATTGCCACATAATTTAAAAATTATTTAACCTTATTAACCTTTAATCTTAGATCTGATAAATAATAATGAAAGCACGAATCAACAACACATCAGACACACACATAACACCAATATTTTTTTGTGGAAACCCTGTTAGGGGAAAAACCATAGTGGAGGTTAATCCACAAGTTATACCCTGTTAAAAGTATAAGGAAAACGAATAAGGAATGCACATGCATTCAGGCACATTGCCTACTGCTCAAAGAAGACACACTGTCTTACATAAAAATTTTAGATTAAATCCATTTGAAGAGATCTAACTAAGAAATTACCTTCTTCAAAAGCCTGATGACAGTTTCGGTTAGGCACAAAAATACTTCTTCACATTTCTCTCAAAATTCTTCACACTCTGCTTTGCAATCAAATTATCTAATCTCTATTCGCACATAACACTCACACAATTTTCATTACACACTTCACACACACTTTAAAATGAGGAAAAAATTGCTCTTATATATCCACTTCATGAAAGTACATCAACATCTTTGTCGGCCAAAAATAAAAGAATAAATGAATACAAACTGTCCGCCCAATTCATGAAAAAATATCAATGTGCACCAACCGAAGTTGATCATAAAATAATGAAGACCTAAAAAACCATCCTCAAATGCACCAAACATTCAAAAGTTAATCCACGAGGACCCACAACATGCTACAACCACCATGTCGAGCAAGAACATGAAAACCCAAACATGTAAAGGAAAGATCTTCTATCACTATCACACCAATCAACGCGAATGTGAAAAAAATATAGAGAATGATCTAGAAACATCAACAAACATCGCAAGACAATACACAACAACTCAAATTACTAAAATTACATTCTCTTCTTCTAGAAACACCAGCTACAGTAACAAAATAACTGCAGGAACACAAAAACTCACAACTTGCTCCAATATTGATGTGCACCTCTGAAACTTCCGAAGGATAAACTAGATAGGCTTAGCAACAAACCCTTTAATCTGCAACTTTTGAATACTAGCATATTGAACTTTTCAACACACAAAACTTCATAGCTTCACAAGCAATCTTCAACATATTTAATATAATTTTCTCAATATCCTCAACATATACAGCCTTCAACACACCAATGCTAATAGTTTTGACATCAATGACAACCACATATCAACAACACAATGACAACATCCAACATGACACACCAATGAGCACCATTTGTACGCATAACGGTATTTCCGTACCTCCCCTTGGTAGTATCATTTTGTCAGTCATTGTGTGACCTGAGTATGTAAATTTTTTGTTTGACATAATCCTAGGATCCAAACTCTTTAGAGTGAAGATGGGTATTCCTTGGCTAGTGGCTATGAATGCAGCTCCCTCAGTTGTGCATAAATTTTTTAAATTTTTCCATGAGGGTTTAGTGCATGTGACCCATGACACTGGCTATAAACTGCTAGTTGCGCATGATAGCTATTCCCTAGACCACTTTTGGCTTGCACCCATTGGTCCACTCCACCTAGGAAGGACCTCTTGTACTAGACATATCAAAAGTACAAAAAAGGGTGCTTAACACCTAAGGTGAGATACCCCCCATCTTATGCTATCTCGCATAGGGCCTATTTAAAAGTTGACAGTGATGCCTCCAAGGCACATAAAAGGGAAGAAGAGAAGTGCTCTTAAGGTTCCTCTTCTTCTCCTCTTATTATCTAGATCAATGCTTCCTCTTTCCCTATTATTGTGACATTAGATTTTGTTTCACCTTTGTAAGAGAATCTTATGGTGCGCCCAAGCTGGCGAAAGCCCAAGAATTCGGCATTTGAGCTTCTTGTTCTGTCCACAGAGCCTAGGCCTGTTCAATATGGTAGAAGGAAGGGTCCTTGAAGGGAATCCTCTATGGTCTCCCACCACTCCTACTCCTAAAGTAGTGAATGGGAAGAGGCCCATCGTCGAGGCATTAGAGCTGACTCCCCCCATTGTCTCCAAACTGCTTCCTCCTATTCTCATTTAGGATTCTATCCTTTTGCAAAAAATGGTTTAGATGGACACCCCTATGGCTGAGTAGGATCCTTTTGTCCCTTCATAGGTTGTGACCTCTAGCTCAAAGAGTCATAGAAACCACCTTGCACATGAATGAAAGCATTGGAAAAAGGCTCTGGTGGCTAAGAAAGCCACTTCACAAAAGCAGGGGGAGTTGACTACTCTGATTTCAAGGCCTCCTGCTATGTCTTCCTCTCTCCTTCCCTCTGCTTCCATTCAAAATAACTCAATTTTTCTTCTAGCTCGCGTGATGAGCACAAGTGTGCCTAACCCTAAAAAGGTACAGGTGTTTATCGCTCCTTCGATCAAGCTGCCCCTTTTGGTGTCCCTTCTAGACATCCCACTGTACCCAAAACCTATGGACATGCTTAACACTTTTGTGGTTTTGCTATGGTTTTCTCCTCCTCACCTGCACCTCTTGCCTTGTCTATGGTGAGTTCACCTCCTTTGATGAAGTGGAAAGAAAATGTTAGCCCTTCCAGAAATGGGGTCAAAAGAGGAGTCCAACCTCTTCAAGGGGTGGTCATACATTAACATGTGTCATCTTAGTGATAGAGCTAGCTTTGGTGTCCCCTAAGTTTTTCATCGCTCCCAAGTCACTCGATGAGCCTAGCGGCAAATCTTGGGCACTGCCCTCCCCGTCCATTAAGGTAACACATGGCACTCTCATGAATTGCATGTTTAATTCTCTAGATGAGGTCCTGACCTTGTTAGCAATCTTCAAAAAATCATTGACCATAGCTCCACAAGAGCCTAGCAGAGAAGACCTTGCAAGTCCTTCTTTCTTATCCCTTGTTGTGTAAGTGTGAGGTAAGCCATAGAAGTTGTGGGCTTAGAGTCTTGTGAGACCTCCCTTCATTACCGTTGTAGCTATGGTGACTTTGCGAAGTCCATCCCTTGCATTTTCCTTCCCCTGGATAGTTAGCTTTTGGGTGGAGGTGGTAATGCTTCACTCCTCTCCTTTGTGGTTTGATTGAGTAGCATAGTATTATTTTGTAGTGTTCATTATAGTCTTTAATTTCTACTTCCTTTATCATATATTCTACTATATTGCTTTTTGCTTGTTCATAGAAGTGGAAACACCAAAACTGGGGTCTAACTGAGGTAGACCCCTATACAACCCCAACAATTTTTCCCTTCTTGTTTATGTGTAGGTGTACATACATGTGGAGCTAGCTAGTGAACTGGTGCTTCTGTGAGATTATCTTTGTCACCCTATCCTTTATTTACTTGCTTTATCATCTTTGTCTCTATTTTTTGTACTTTCTTATTCTATTTTTCTCATCTAGATCAACTTGTAAGGCCGTCAGTAGGTTTTTTGGAAGTTTTTATTATACTTCATGTTTTTTGGCTATATAGACACCAACACGCCATGTTGTTGTCTCAAAATTACACTACTATCCTCAGATAGAGAGCTATCTAAGGTGTAGTACTGACTCCAAAAACTAGCTCACCTAGCTTAAACTTGAAATTTGGGTATGAAGAGTGACAAAAGTACTACATAGTGCTCTTCATTCTTGACCCCCATCCTTTTAGAGTGAGCTAAGTTAGGGCAGCCCTCTACTCTCGGATATCCATGTGGAGCCTTGACATGGTTGGTCCCCCTCTCTTATAGGATCCCATACATACAACCATACCAAAGTTATACCTCCTGAAAATTTTGATAAGGCGCCACATAATAATGAAATTTGAGGTCCATGAGGAAAGAAAAGCTTCATATGCTTGAAACTCATGAACAAAAAAGATGGATCCATAGGCAAGCAAAGTTTTTTATGCAAGGTGGCCATATGACTGAAATTGTAAATGAAAAATAGTGTAAGGTACGTTCAATGGAGTTTTTATTAGTTCATGTAAAGTCTTAATTTTGGTAACATCATGCCTAATGTCTCCAAGAGAGGACCAATCAAAGAATAAAATATTCACAAATTAGGGGATGCAATGTATCACATCAAGACACTAAGAGGAATACAATATGCTAAGAGAGATCACACTCTTGAAAGAAATCACACCCAATGTCACCACAAAGTGAAAGACACATCACATGAAGTAAGAAGACTACACAATGAAACATGAAATGCAAAAAAAAAAATTCAATGTATGCCCCCACTTTAAAGAAATTGCTAACACCATGCTATGAGAAATTAATTTAAAGTAGAAAATGATAAATGTTAACAATAAAGAGGACATGAGAGCTTATGTGGAAAGCCCTATGCCAAGTCATATGTTTCCAAATAAATATGCGTCATGAAAAAGGAAGGGGTTGACCCCAAAATGCATCAAGTAAAGATAACTCAGTACGTCACATGTGATCCAACTTAAGGCATGTTGGTCATATCCCAAGCTTGCTCTTATCTAAACATGAAAGGTAGTCAATTAGCCAAAAGAGACAATGACAAGTGACATATGAGGACAAGGCTGCCAAACCCCTTTCCCTCACTTAGTACAAAACAAGGATGAGCCGAGATGATTGATGATATGCAGCTCCTTTCAAGAAGGAAATGATTTGCAATGAATGTAGAAGATGGAATAATGAGTATGCTATGATCCTACAACTATTACATAGCAAGGATCAGAACCTATTTTTATTGATTCATATCTAATGAAATATTCCAACATGTAGTATCTATCAATTCAGGATGCACCAAGGTTTAAGTTGTCTTAGAAGAATCCTTTGTAAGAGTGTTGATATTGAGTGAAGGTTTGCTTGTTATTTTTGTTTCTTTCAAAGGACAATAGAAAAGACCATTAGTTATTTCTTGTGTGTTAGGTTATATAGGGAAAAAAATACCTTGTTCTCTAGCACCACATCCTTTTCCACTATAACCAAGTTGTTTCATAAGTTCATTACCTCTTCCATAAAAAAATTTCATTTCTTTAATATTTTTTGGTTGTTCAACTTCATAAAAGTTTGTCATGTATGTTATCTTTTCTTCTAAAGTGGTTGAAGTGGATGCTTTTGAATTTTGTATTTAAATTACCAATTTCTATTTTCCCCTTTTAGACTCTTTGTTTATGATCTTTTATTCACCCATGAATGTAGGTATGAAATGAAAGGAACTCCAAGCATCTTCCAATAGCTTTGTGACTTCTTCAATATGCTTTTATTTTTCTTTCACGACGTGCAAACAACTTTCAAGTTCAGGGTCGATCTTGATTATATACACTTTTTTATATATATGATCAAGGTATTGTAAGTCAGTTGTTGTGACACATTATCATTATCAAGTTTTCTTTTAGGTGATTCAAAGATAGGGATGGGTTTATTTTGAACTTTTGGTTGTTGTGAGGGAGGATAAACGATGAGTTCAGGCTATGGATATTGCTTCAAGGGATATCTAATGTGCATAACATCAAAATTCTTGTCCTTATTTTTATGATTGCTTAGTGAAGAGGAGTCTAGTGTCACTTCATCATCTTCATATAAGGAAGCCACATCAATATTGTTTGAAATACATGTGTCAATATTATCATGTTCTTCCACCATGATATCTTTCCTAGAAGGAGAGTTTTTAAGAGAGCTACAAACTTGATGCTCATGACATTCAAAGGTTGGTTCTTCTAAAATGACTTCATTAGAAGTAAGAGAGTTATTAATGGTTGAATTTTATTGCTTATCAATGATGGAATTTTGTTGTTCAATAATGTTTTCCCCAAAGGAAGAGAGATAAATAGGATTCTCACAACTTTCATTGGTTTGATCCTCTAAGACCAAAATATCATCTTCACAACTAGGAGATATATTAGGAGAGGTCCAAATATGATTGTTAGGGTTGTCCATGATTTCATATTTTTTCTCTAAGGTCTCATTATCTTGTGTCATACTATCTACCCTAGTAGGAGAGCTTTCAAGAGGTTCATCACATTTTTTTATTATATTTTGTAAAGTAACTTCATCGCAAATAGGGGAGGCATCAAGGGAAGGATAACTATAATTTTCATGCTTACCAATGATTGGATCATCTTGTTCAAATAGTCCTTTCCAAATATTAGGGACATTAGGAAGGAGAGAAATAATGCTATAACTCTCAATCATTGGATGTATTAATATTAACATATCCTCTTTAAAAATATGTTTTTCATGATCGTTCATGATTGTATCCTCTTTCATTAAAGCATTCTCATAAGTAGCAGAGGTGTTAAGAAATGTTTCAATGATCTCATCCCCTTGCTTCCTAATATCTTCCCATGGGGGGGAGAGGGACAATCAATACTTTCAATGATTGTATCTTATTTCACCAAGATACCTTCGTCACTAATAGGAGAGGTATCAGGAGAAGAACAATTATGATTGTTATGATTGTATATGCTTACATCCTCTTGTGTTATGAAAATATTACAAATTCGATAGATAATAGGAGGGTATCCAACATGCTTGTCAAAGGTTTTATTTTGTTTTCTAGATTATGCTCATGAGTAGGGAAAATAGAATCATACAAGACATGTGATACTCTATTAACACTAAATTCTTGAAAATAAAACATGCTAACATGAAAAAGTAAGGTATCTAAATTATGCAATGGTTCTCAAATGTAAAAAAATTTCCTACATATATGAAAAATCTTTAATACTAAAATGATTTTTCAAATTCTATAAAAATTCCTACACTACATGGATGATTTGACCTAGATACATAAAATAGAAGTTCTTGAAACTTCCCAAACTAATACTATAGGTTACCAGCAAGCCTAGGAAGTACAAAAACAAGGTTTTTGATGATTTAAAATGTAATTTCAAGCCTGATCTGGGACTAAATTTCCTTGAGGAATGTATGAGTCCCAAACAGGGTTTTTCAAGGGTTCAAATGTTGATAAAAAGTCAACACAGAATACCTAGAAATAAGGGAAAACCACTTGTACTGGGACTAAATTTCCCAGAGGGGCATATGAGTCCTAAGTTAGGGTTTTTGCACTAGTTTTAGAAAATTCTAAGTGAGTGTTAGGGTTTCTGGTTTGTATGATGTATAAGTACAATTATATATCTTAGATGAAATTCAATGATGCAAGATGCAAAAATAAAACCTATATGCACTTTCACTAATGCAAGATTTATAAACCCTAGATGCAAATTAACTAATACAAGGCCTAATGCAAAGTTAATGTAAGTTAGATCTAGGACTATGATGCAATCCAAATTAAAATTGTTCTACAAAGTTAGGTTTACCAAAATCAAACCTAGAAAAAGGTGGGTGGCTCTATCCTTTGGGAGATAGAACCTAGGGGTATGGGCCTCTCCCTATTTCCTGTAAATTTTATTCAAGGAAACCCTAGAGATCTCAATCCAAGGATGGAATGAGGGAAAGAGATCTGCTAAAGGTTGTCCTAGGGCATGATTAAAGACTAAAGAGGGGTTCACCACTAAGCTATAGCTTGAAAAGACTAGTAACATGCAAGATCTAATGGAAAAACCTAATGCTATGCAAAAATCAACTGAATGACTTAGAAATGAATGCAAATCAGAATAGTATATTAAGGAAATAGAGAGGTGCACCTGGAAATTTGTACAAGCTCAAAACAAGATTTTAGATGTTGAAAATGTTGATTTTATTTCTCATTAGGACTCATTTGCCAGGATGGGTGATTTATTCCTAGATTAGGGTTCTGGGTAGGAATACAAATCTAGAAGTGGCAAGTCTAGAACTCCCAAAATCTATAAAAAGGCCTATATTAGGAATCATACGCCACACGTGGCATATCAAATCCTCAATTTTTTTTAAATTTTAAGATCTGAATTTATTATCATGTTTCTTCTCTTCCTTGTCAACCTAATTTTTGGATTTGAAATGCTAAATTATGCTCGATAGATGTCTTTTGTGATCTTGTAAATAAGGTGACAACTTTGACAACTTTATAACATTGAAAAATTCTTTCCAATCTTTCTCTTCAATGTATCTTCAACCTAGATCTGTAAATCACATACTAAAGAGAGGGAAAAGTATTGTTTTGTTCTTGATTTACATTCGATTTAATATAATTGATATGTTTTTTGTTTTAAATAATAGGGGTATACAACTTTGCTTATGATTGTGGTGTGTATTTGTAGCAATATTATAATTTGTACAATCTGGATAATGCCACCTAGAAATAAAGGACCAAAGGTCAAGTTCCCAAGAGGAGTTATACTGTAAGGTCCCACTTATGGATTCATTCCCAAGTTTTTAAATGGTGGAATGTCCAAATTGCCTAGTGACCTACATAAGGAAATGTGCTAAAGTGTGGGATATCCAAACTGTTCAAAGACCTACCTATGGATATGTGCACCAGATAAGCTACCTACATGATTCCAGAATCACAATCCAAGTAAAACTCAAAATTAAATGTGATGTTTGCTTGTTAATCCATGCTAGAACTGTGCTAGCTGGGAGAAGTTTCTGGAGGAGACATGTGAAGTTATTTTCTTTCCTCTAATAGGAATTTTATCATGGACTACATGGCAGAATAGTTATTTCTCATTTCTCCAAAATGTAACAGAATTCATCTAATTGGTTGATGATGTAGCGTGAGTGCTCAAATTAAATGTAACTTCCTGATACTTCTATAGGATTGATTTGAGCCCTTGGATTGATTTAATCCTAGCCATCAGTTCTGAAATGTAAAATCTATAAAAGGTCTTTGCCTTCTTATTTGTAAACAGGTAGAAGAGGTTAGGAATTAGTAGGAGTTAGCTGTAGGGGGAGAGGGAGCTAAATATTGTTATGTAAAAGTTGAAGAAGTTATGCAATTGGTCATTGATTTGGTGAATTGTTGTGTTTAGCTTTGACAGTTTTTATGGTTTCTTGTTCTTGATTCTCAATGTTAGTTTTCAGTTATTTTTCAATGATGTTGATCAATCTATTGCTCATACTTTTGGAAATTTTTTGATTGTAAGTTGTTGTGTAAAGTTAGTCTAAGCCAAAATATTGCACTTAGTTCAACTATGGATGTTTTTTCATGTTGTGCCAACAATTGGGTATGTGGATGAATGTTCATGGTTTGAAAATATTTTAGTTACCTTAGAAGATTGCACTATTTTTGTGTACTTGTAGGCTTGTCCTTGATCAAGAAAAAATTGGTTTTATGGGGATTTTTCCATCTGTAACATTCATCATTGTTGTGATTGATCTTAGGTGTTAGATTACAATCTCTCCCAACCCTTTGTATTTTGATCTTTCTTTGAGCTATTTTTAGAATCTGAAAGCATCACATCATTTCCATATTTGATGATCATTTCTTCCAACATTGTTGAATTGTAAGGCCCCTTGTGATTACCAACAAATCACATTTTCACTGAGTTGTTTGTGCATTTTCAAGACCTGACATTAGAGACCTTGGGGTTATTTCTTGAGGCTTGCTAATAGGAAATTACCTTTCAAGAGAGATAGGAACTTGTATTATATCTATGTTGTTGCAATGCTAAAAACATTGTCAAAACTTCCCTTTTCTTCCATTGGCTTTTGGCCTTCACTCTTCCTCGTTACCTCCTATCAATCTCTTAAGGTAAGCCCCAGGCCTTACCTCTTATCACTAAAGCTCACCTTGTCTTTTCTCAAAATTTGTCTTAAGTGTCAAATTTTCAAGCTTTGGGGGTTGGTCTTCCTGCTTTCCTCTTACATCCTTTCACCTCCTTCCTCTCCTTTTCTATTTTTTCCTTTCGGCCTTCAGCATTTAGTCTCCCATCTTCCCTCTTACCACTTTCATTTGCAAAGCATAAGCCTTCGATCTGACCTCCAACCTTCAACAATCTGAGGTCCAACCTCCAAAATCTCTCTTTTCTTTGAGCCTTTCTCTTTCTTCTTCCTTCTCCTTCTTACTTCACTCCTTTCTTCCACAATCAACTAAGTGTCAGGATTTTAGGTTTCGGCCTTTGGCCTTCCCCTTTACCTCTTACCTTTCTTCAATAAGAGGTATCCCATTGACCCAAACCCTGATTGCTTCCTTCTTTCTTCACGCTCTGGTTTCCTTCTTCCTTTGGTGTGTGGTTACAAGCTACAGTTTAACGGTAGCCCGTGACACCACAATGGTCAATTGAAAGGTCTGTGACAAATCAAGAGCTGGTATGTTGGTGGTAAGGTTCACTGGGTTGTTATCCACGACACTGCAATGGTCAGTTGGAATGTCTACAATGGAGAAATATCGTGCAGTATGGTGGTAATCGACAGAGTGCTAAAGATTAGTGCAACCTCACGATGGTTCAAGAATGACTTGATAGGATTGAGGTATCTCACGGGATTGCGATATCTTATAGAAGGTGAATTTTTGGGCTCGAGACCTTAACATTCCACATTTGGGCATGTTTTTTTTAGACATCGCCATTAATGCTCAATCTCCTCAACTACCCAGGCATGATTTTTAGGGTTTGAGCAATATGTTTAATGCTTCCTATGAATTTTCCAAGTGGTTTTCATGGATGCCATGCTCATTGATTGTTGTTGCTTGTCCCTTCTGACCATTCCATGTCCTAAATCATAGATTTTGTGGAGGATCTTCATGAATTTTCCTATAAATCTTCATGGTAGGGGGATGGTGTGTTGGTTTTGCTCTCTCCAAGTCTTTCTTGGCATTTTTTTCATAGAAAGTATGGTGTCCATGGCTCTTCTTGGTGCAAATTTCAAAAGAGTAGTTATTTCTTGGTCAGATCTCTTCATTGCTAACCCTAGTTGGGTTAGGGTTAGTTATTGTTCATCTCAGTTATGCCTAAACTATAAAGGAAACACTTGTAAATTTTATAAGGTTCTTCTTCCTCTAGATCCTTTGGTGTTTTTCTTTTGCAGATATGTATTTCACATTCTACCACTATAAAGATTGGCTTTTTGCCTCTACATTAACTGAATGGATCAAGCTTTCCATTTCTCATCTTTTTTGTTGTTGAATAATTTATTACCTTTATTCTAAGTTTTTATTGTATTTTCATGCATGTATGTTTGAGTTAAATGGTTTATAGTTGCTAGTTTGAGAAGCCTTTATTCCTTCTAGTGCCTTGTCAAACCCTAACCTTCTTGTATGCCTCTGAGAATCAACCAAACAAAGAGTTGTGAAAGACCCCTTGCCCCTCTTCAACAATGTACTAAGAAGTATAAGCAAGGAAGTAGTGACCTTTCCATCTTGGTGTATGACCTCCATTTCTCTTCCATGTTCTCCTTCTCCCCTTTTCCTTGTGAGATATTAGTAGAAGGTTTTCATGTGTTGGGTTGGACCAGCACATTGTACTTGGATTGAAAAAGGAATTCAGCCTTCTCTGGAGACGTGACCTCATCTTGCAAGGTCCCACACCTTGAGGCCATTTCCATTGTGTCATTATAATACTGAACGCTTGTTTAGTAGGGTGCAATTTTATGTGACAACAATTTTTGGCACGGATGGTGGGACCTTGCAAGATGAAGTCTATATATAACTTCCTATCTCTATTTGTCTATCCCTCCATCCATCTCTCTCTTCGTCTATTCATCTTTCTATCTCTATTTCTCCCTCTCTCATCTTCTATCCTTCCATCTCTCCCTCTCTCCCCCTCTCTATATATTTATCTCTATCTCCATCTCCATCTCTATCTCTATCTTCCCCTCTAGCTCTCTCCCCTATCTCTATCTTCTTACCTCTTTCTATATCTCTCTTTTCTCCTATCTTTCCCAATATATGTATCTATCTATCTTTCCCTCTCTCCCTATCACTCCTTCTTTCTATCTATCTACTTTTCCTCTATCCTATCTCTATTTCTCTCCCTCTCTCCCTCCCTCTCTATATTTTTTTATATATCTTCCTCACTATCTCTATCTCCATATATCTCTCTCACTCACTCACACACACACTCCTTATTTCCCCCTCCCTATATCTATATTTATATCTCACTCACACACACTCCCTATTTCTCCCTTCCTATCTCTATCATTATCTCCCCCCTCTCTATCTATCCCTCCCTCTCTCCATTACTTGTCTCTATCATATTGTTTGTCTCTCACACTTGCTCCCTCTATCTCTATCTTCCCATCTCTCCCTCTTTATATCTCTATATCTTTCTATCTCTCCCTCTCTCCCTATCACTCCCTCTTTCTATATCTATCTACTTATCTCCTCTCTTCTATTTCTCTCCTCATATCTCCCCCCCCTCACTCCTTCCCTATCCCCTAGGTATCTATCTCTTTACCTCTACGTCTCTCCCTTTCTCTTCCCATATATCTATATCTCTCTTTCTCTTCCAATATATATATATATATATGTTATATATATATCTCTATCTCGATCCCCCTTATTTCTCTCTCCTTCTCTCCATCTTTATTTGTCTATCCTTAATTCTCTTTATTTTTCTCTCTATCTATCTCTCCCTTCCCCCTCTCTATATCTCCTTATATCTATATATCTCTATCGCTCTATATCACCATTTATATAGACTCTCTCTATCTCTCCCTCTATATCTCTCCACCTCTTCCTTTCTATCTCTCCCTCTCTTTTTTTCTATTTCTCTCTTTATCTTTCTATGTATTTGTCTCCTTCCTCTCTCACTCTACCTCTATCTTCCTTTCCCCCCTCTATCCATCCATCTCTCCCCATCTCTCCCCCTTTCTCTCTTCCTAGACCTCTATATCTATATCTCTTGGCCTCTCTATCTCTCTCTATATTTCTTATTCCATCTCTTCCTCTTTCTCTATCTTTTTATCTCTCCATCTCTCTATAACCTTATATATCTCCATCTCTCTACCTCTCTCTATTTATCACTTCCTATCTCTATATTTATCTTTCTATCTCTCCCTCAATCATTCACTCCCTCTCTATATATGTATCTTTTCCATCTCTATCTATACATCTCTCCTCTCTATCCTTATCTCTCCATCTCCTTCCTCCTTCCCTCCATACCCCTCTCCTCTATCTCCATATCCATCTCCATCTCCATCTCCATTTCCATCTCCAACTCCATCTCCATCTCCATCTCCATCTCCATTTCCATCTCCAACTCCATCTCCATCTCCATCTCCATCTCCATCTCTATCTTCCTCTCTATTTCTATCTCCTTACCCCCCCTCTCTCTCTCTCCATCTTTCCCTCTTTATTTCTCCCTCTCTCTCCCTATTGCAAATATAACATGATTATGTTGGTAATGAAGCATGATTATCTTCCTGATTCAAAGATTTTGTTCAAGACATGTTTGGATCCTTGTAAATGGGTGCATAATTGATTCGAAGCTATCACTTCTCCATTGAGACCTTCATTGCACAAACAACATCATTTGTTAAATGGCCTACCTATTGACCTCATGTACTATGCAAATGTATACAAACAATAGACCAAAATTCCCCTAATTCACCTTCCATACATTTCGACATACACATTGCACACCAAGGTGTGATTGCTAGTTAAGTTAAATTTAAATTTGAGTTATATAAACGAAAATAAGAATTAATTATTATTGTAAACATATTTTGATTTTTAGTTTATTTATTTATATTATTTATAAAAAAATTAAAATTATGTTTTAAGTTAATTTTAAAAATTTGATTATTTGAATAATTTTTATAATTAATATATTAAATCCTAGGTATTTGTTACATAAAAAGTCGTTAATGATGTTTTTGTATGTTATATAAACAGATGTAGAATTGGGACACAATTTTTAATTTCAATTTTTGTGAATAATTATTTTATTTTATCTACATTATTTATTTTATTTTTATTTGAAGAGTTATTTTACTTTTGTTTGCAACTTTTAATTTTACCTTTTATAAAAGTCACCATTTATTATTTCCATGATCACTTTATTTTATTTTAACATTGAAAAGTGTATTAAATACTAATATAGATATTTTAAATACATCTACCTAAAATAACCAAAAGATACAATCTTGATTTATTTTCTTAAAGAGTTATTTTGTTCTACTTTAGAATTATTTTATAATATTCACATTGTTTACTTTATTTATTTTTTATTTGAAGAACTATTTTATTTATTTAAGAGTTATTTTATAGTTTTTTAAAATATGTTGTATGTTTTGATTTTTATATACATGGTAATAATGACACTTTGTGCTTTGTTTCTATTACATAATACCTCCCAATATAACCAATGTATAGTTAGTACTAAATTAAAATCCCATGAAATATTTAAGTTTTTTTTGTATTGAATCAATGCAATAAATTACATAAAGAATGGCAGCCAAAATTTATCCAAAAGGAAATGGCATAACAAAAGACCAACCATACTAAACTAACCAGAGCACCATGACGGACAAGGACCCCACTAACAAACTGACATAGTACAATTTACAACAGCAACATATAGCTGGAAGAAAATACTATAAACAAGTTGATATAGTACAATTTACAACATTGGCATATTGCTACAAGAAAAAACACATCAACCTCTAGATTTTAACATGTTCTAAAGCTTTTTGGAGCATACTACATCACTTTTGTGCAACTGTAATATTGGCCATTTAATCTTGTCCAAGTGAATGCCAATTTTAACGTTAGCTTTGGGAACTCCCTGTAGTTGAGAACATATGAAAACAATTTGCAAAATAATGTCAAAGTAAAACCTTAGCATTTATGATTCTAGATGAGTGTTATGATTAGCAAAAATAACCCAACATCTACTTTTTCATATATTAAACAATACAATCTCTATTGGGATATGGTGTTGTACACCATTACATAAAATGATTTATTATAATGTTGTAATTATTTAGTTGTTATGCACCTAGGTGGTGTGGTTAATCACACTAGGTAATTATTTGGGAACCACTTTATATTGTATTGTAACATTGCATTATTATTTAATGTGTGGGAGACATGTGATAATAATTTAATATTGAGAAATATTAAATAAAGTGAAAAATTATTACCCAATATTAAATAAAGGATTATTGGTTTAGTGTTCACATGGTTTTATCTTACCACTTGGTTGTATTTGTGTGAGCTTGATTCTATAAAAGCAAGCACATGTTTAGTGGTTAAGGTTGGTTGGGTGAGCGGGCTGTCATTGTTGAGTCTTTCTGAGGAGTGCATATGTGAAGCATGGCATGGAATGGGGATCTTAATAGATAACCCCTTTATTATGATTTGGTATGCACTTTTATGCATAGCCTAGGAATTTGAGCCTAGGCTCAACTCCTTTGGCTACAGGATCGTTGTTGTCCTGCTCAATTTTGAACTGTCTTGGAAATGTTTCCTTGTCAATAGGTTTAGAATAGAGCTTTAGGCGATGCCCATTGACTAATAGCTTGAATCAGACCTCATCAATGGTCCTTAATTGAACAGCACCATTGGTGAATAGCTCTTCTATCTCATATGGACCCAACCATTGGTTTGCAGTTTTCCTGGACTGTCCTTATACTGTGAGTCATAAAGTAGAGCCCAATCTCCTGCTTTGAATTTCTTTTCCTTGATGTATTTATCATGCCACCTTATTCACTGGTTTTGTATCATCTCAGTGTGTTGCAGGGCATTCTTTCGGAGCTCATCCAGAGCATTGAGCTGCATGACTCTGTCCCTTTGTGCATTTGTTAAATCCATGTCCATCTCTAATGTTGTTCTTAGAGTCTTATGTTTGAATTCTATTGGCATCACAACTGTTTTACCATACACCATTTCAAAAGGTGTATATCCTGTAGCAGTCTTCTAGGTAGTACAGTAGGCCCATATAGCTTCTGGTAACCTTGCGGCCCAGTCCTTTCTATGCAAATCTACAGTTTTAGTCAAAATGGCCTCTATGTCCCTGTTGATGACCTCAACCTAGGCCATTAGCCTGGGGATGATAAGGAGTTGATTTCCTGTGATGTATATTGTATTCATTTACTAAAGTTGTGATAAGTGTAGAAGTGAATTGTGCTCCTTGATTTGTCACTATTTCCCTAGGGACACCAAACTTGGTGAATATTTACTCATAGAGGAATTCGGCCACTTTATTATCCCTAGCATGTTCTTTAATCAGCTCAATAACTAGGAACATGAATTGCTCTACTCAGAGATTGAACATCACAACTGGCAGTCATAACCTACTAAAGAACCTCATTTAATCATCAACCAAGGGACGTAAACTTGAAATGGGTCAGCACAATATATGCACTAATCACCCTTCCAGACATACATGATTCCTAAAATGCTTTATACTAAAATTTAAATTACTGGAAACAACTTTACTGGATAACTTGCTTGGAAATGAAAACTTGAAAGATAAAACTATTCTGCATCTAGTGGCTGCAGGAACAGTTGACAGCTCTGTGTTTCTGCCAGCTGCAGGAACAGTCACATTAACTTCTATGAAAGGAAATGCAACTATTCTAACTTGCAGAATAAAAGTATGGACAGTTCCCTAAGTGGGCCCCCTTAGGTAATGCCAAAAGTAGACAACAAATTAGGCAAAAAAATTCATAAGCTTTATTGATTCAATGTAAACAAGTACATAGCACAATCTCTTGACTGAATTTCTGAAACTGAAAATGTGTTATAATAGCAATTTCTTCCAGCCCATTCTCTGAAGGAGAATGAGATATTTATTGAAAACTGATTCTAACTACTAACCAACCTTCCCTTATAAATTGGGAGGCATTTATTACATTTAACTAACTTAAGCAATGAGGTGAATGACAATGTAAGAACTAAGTCAAATCGGTTTAACAGTTTTAAAGCACCATCATCCTAGATTCATGCACCTCCAAGACACCTGGCCTAGATTTCTGGAACACTCTCCCTGCATGGTGGATGATTTGAAACTATCTCCCCATCTTTTGCTGTTGAACCAGTCTTTATGGATTTGGTCTTCTATTCTTCAAGTGGAAATTGAATTCCCTTCCTCCAATCGTGGTACCTGCAAAATATCTCACCATCTTTTCCTAAGAAAGAAGGTTAGCTCAACACATTCATCCTTTAAGACAATCCATTACTTTATTCATTCATTCATTAATTATTAAACTAAGGCAAACATTGTTTCAGATATGGCTGCAGGAAGTTTTGGTAGTGGAGGTTGCATGAAGGTTTTAAGATCACAAAAAGCCATAAAGTATTTATCAGACTAATAAAACATTTAAGGTAATAATCATGGGAATTTTTATAATAATATACTCATCATATTTAAGTCATAAAAAGGTCTATGTCCTATCCCATAATCAGACTGAATGTTTGTTTTAGCATCATAAAAACAAAAAAGTATTTATAAAAGTATGATCAAAATGTGCCAAAGACTTGGCTCATCACTCCCCTCAACCAACTACTTGTTGGATCCTTCAGCAAGTCTAACATTCCTTCTTTTGGCAAAATCTCTCAGATCTGCACTCAGTTGCTGCCCACATTCGCCATTCTGGAAACTTCAGAAGTGAGCTCGCATTGCCTCCAGCCTTTGCCATCTATTATCTTCAGAACTTCTGTTATAAGTGTTGTTGTCCCCTTGTATAGCCAATAATGGCCATAGGAGAATAAGCGGCTACATAACCAAGGGCAACCAATTCTCCCTCTTTGTTCTGGCATTCCTCATGTACCTCTCTACCCTTCTGGTTGCTGCATACAAGGTATTGGGAGTATATGGTTTTGCTCTCTTTAATTGAAATGAAAGATGCTCCCATCTATTTTGAATGTGCAGGGTTGTAGCATTAAAATCACTGTTTATAATTTGAAAATATTGAGAAAATACCTCTTGTCTTAGAGGCTCAATCAATGGCCTAGCTCTTTCATCTCTCCATAATTTCTTTCAATCAAAGTAAATACCCATTCCATTTCTAGATTCATTTCTCACAAACAATGGCATATTTACTTCATCATGCATATGACTATCAAATTTTTCCCCTCTGCTTATTTCATTGGTGATCCAAGAGATCAGAGCGCTAATACGAATATCACCAACATAACATAAGGGATTCCATTCCTTATCCTGGGATACAGCCAAATTGTGCAAATAAAATTCACACAGGAGGTTCCTGATGTGCAGAGGTGAATCCCTGTATGCTTCATAAAATTTCTCAGAGGTATTTAAGGAAGGATTCTTACCTTTCCAAACTCTAATTAGTTGGAAGTTCAAATATAGCTCCTTGAGATACATTGCGTAGACAGGGGAAGGTGCTCGACATTGCATCAGTTGTGGAACGAGCTCTACCACCTAGTTGAGAGTGTCATTCAAGTTAGCAATTTCCAGATTCTTGTTCTAGATTATCCTTTGTAGTCTCTCAATTTCAAGTGCAGAAGCAGTCTGTTGTTGCTGAAGTTCTTCAAAACATGTCATTCCTGCAACAAATTTTGTGATATGGAGTGGTGGTCTATGATTATAGCATACTGCAGGTGTCTCATGTACTTCTTCAAGTACATCCACCTTTCCTTGTTCTTCTTCTCCAATTACCTCTGCATTATGTGATTGTTTAGGGTTATCCTGTCCCAAATCACCATCCTGTTGTTGACCTTCCTATTCTTCCTGATCAGCAAGAATCTCATCAGTCATGCCAATGTTTTCATGCTCTTCTTCTGACAAAAACACAACTGGTTCTTCCTCCTCCTCATCACATTCCATACCTTCTTGAAGCTGCTCTACAATGGAATCCAACTCATTCAGGCCAGCCCCTTCAGGTGTACTTACAACCTCCTCGATAATAGGTTCTTCTTCTCTAAGTTCAGGACTGGAAGGATCTGAAGGTGGTGTGGCAAGAGTAGTATTAAGTGATTGGTGGGCTGCCTAGTTCTAAAGGCTAGAGCTCCTTCTTGTGGAAGTAGGAACTGTTTTATGCTTTTTGGAAGGTTTTACTGCAGGAACAAAGAAGTTTTCCTTTTGCTTTCTTTTTACTGGCTCAGGGGTTGCTACAACAGGTGACTTTCCTTTCCTATCCTTGGGAGACGGCTCAGGAATTTTGATAGAACCTTTTGCCGGTTGCTTGGGAGTTCTTTCAGAAAGAGGAACATCATCCTGTGAATCGGATGATTCCTGAGAAGGGGACATAGCAGCAGAGGTTTGGCCTATGGACTGGGAGGTTTGTTGCTTAAAGGTAAGAGGTTCACCCCTAGGTCCTACATTTTGAATTTTAGGGTTGAATTGGACAGTAAATTCCTCCCAAGTCATTTCTGATGCATCTTGAACGGATTTTTCAACAAGTAATTTACTAAGGAAGTGGTGAGATATGGAGTTAACCCTACCCTTTTTAAATTCAGCAGCACTATTGGATAGCAAATCGTAAAGGAATTCGGGAATATTCAACAACAATCCATGGCGTAAATGAGACAAAATTTTGAAGTGATGAGAATGCAAGACTGAAAACCTACCTTCACAGGTTATGTATTTGATGATATACCCCGCCCGTGACACCCAGTCCTGCGACAAACTCATTCTTTTTGCACCTTGTTTATCTACCCATAGAGGAGGGTCATTTGGCTGACTGAACTCAGCCCTAGCACTTCTTGCATCTCTTCCTCTGGGAAATGGTTCTCCAACTTGAGGTAATCCCGTTATCTCAGCAATTCTATCAATTGACGCAGTGACTGTTATGCCTCTAACTTTTGTTTCCCCATCCTGAAATTTCCTCATGAATTCCTCTACAATGTCTGAATTGAAAGTTCTGAGCTTCAGGAAGTAATTGAGCCACCCATATTGTCTGAATAGTGGAACATGTAGCACATCCTGCAACAGGATGCTATGGTTTGTAGGCTCGTGCTGAATCGGCTGACCTCCCATTTCCTTGGTTCTCTGCAATTAAATGCATTAAGCAATTCTCACCTGGCTTTTCCAATTGAACTTCCTGTAACCCAACTAATGAACCTTCTGCAATTCTTCAACACTCTGCCCTTCCCCTCAACCAAAACTTTTGAACTACTCTTCAAAAGTGGCAAAAAAATAGGGAAAACAATGTGATCATGCAATCTTTTTGAGGGAGAGAGTAATCATGGATAATCGGAATACATTTAGGTTCATTATTGCAGGAAGGAAAGATTGTTTGATTATTAATTACCATTTTCAAATATTGGGGGTTCTCGACAACTGATGGGATAAAACTTATGGCGGCGATAATAAGGACGTGGCAGAAGTTATGTCATAGAGAAACGTGCTCAATCATGCGGATGAGCCGAAGGAAATGACAACCATATAGGAAATTTGTTTCCGCTAATTAATACTAAAGTAAATGCAATAAACAAAGCAACTTAAACAATTTTAAAGTGAAGTGGAGCGTACCTAGAGAGAATCACCGTAATTATCTAATGTGACCTCCTTCTTCATTGCAATATGTGACACGGAGAAACGTGGATGATATGGGAAATGACAGGTGGATGATGTGGAAGAGAGAGAGTGAGTACGGATTGTGGATGAAGTGAATGAATGGAATGGGGATCTTAATAGATAACCCCTTTATTATGATTTGGTATGCACTTTTATGCATGGCCTGGGAATTTGAGCCTAGGCTCAATTCCTTTCGCTGTAGGATCGATGTTGTCCTGCTCAATTTCGAACTGTCTCAGAAATGTTTCCTTGTCAGTGGGTTTAGAATAGAGCTTTAGGCAATGCCCATTGACTAATAGCTTGAATTGGACCTCATCAATGGTCCTTAATTGAACAGCACCATTGGTGAATACCTCTTCTATCTCATATGGATCCAACCATCCGGTTTGCAGATTTTCTGGACTGTCCTTATTCCTTGAGTCATAAAGCAGAGCCCAATCTCCTACTTTGAATTTCTTTTCCTTGATGTATTTATCATGCCACCTTATTCGCTGGTTTTGTATCATCTCAGTGTGCTGCAGGGCATTCTTTCGGAGCTCATCCAGAGCATTGAGCTACATGACTTTGTCCCTTTGTGCATTTGTTAAATCCATGTCCATCTCTAATGTTGTTCTTAGAGTCTTATGTTCAAATTCTATTGGCATCATAGCTATTTTACCATACACCATTTCAAAAGGTGTATATCTTGTAGCAATCTTCCAGGTAGTACGGTAGGCCCATTTAGCTTCTGGTAACCTTGCAGCCCAGTCCTTTCTATGCAAATCTACAATTTTAGTCAAAATGGCCTCTATGTCCCTATTGGTGACCTCAACCTAGCCATTAGCCTCGGGATGATAAGGAGTTGATTTCCTGTGACGTATATTGTATTCATTTACTAAAGTTGTGATAAGTGTAGAAGTGAATTGTGCTCCTTGATCTGTCACTATTTCCCTAGGGACACCAAACCTGGTGAATATTTCCTCATAGAGGAATTCGGCCACTTTATTATCCCTAGCATGTTTCATAGGTTTAGCTTCTACCCATTTTGTCACATAATCTATGCATACAAGGATGTAGGATTGACCATTGGAAGGTGGATCAATTGGTCCTACAAAATCCAGTCCCCATTTGTCGAAGGGTGTAACAACAACTTATGGAAATAGAGGCATCTCATCAGATCGAGTTGGTCTTCCCATCCTTTGGAATCTGTCACATCTCCTGGTATATTTGGTTGCATCTCTATGCAGAATTGGCCAATAGTAGCCAGTATTTAAAATTTTCATTGCTGTTCTTTTGGCAGCAAAATGTCCACCACATGGCTCATCATGTCTTGCATGCAATATATCATGAGTGTCTTCCTCTTGTACACATCTCCTCATAGCTTGATCTGGCCCTGTATAAAACATGCAATCTACAATCCAAGAAAAGTTAAAACTTTTCTCTACCAATAATCTCTTTTCCGTAGGGGAGAATTGAGGAGGAGTTCTTCCTGCAACCAGATAATTTGCTATATCGGCATACCATGGGTGAATAACCTTGATTGCAAAAAGGTGCTCATCAGGAAAGGAATCTTCAATAAGTGTGGAGTCATCTTGCCTTTGAATTCTAGAAAGTAAATCAACAACCACATTGGCTTTACTTGGCTTGTCCACAATTGTAATGTCAAATTCCTGCATCAGCAACAACCATCTTGCCAGTCTCTCAGCTATTGAGCTTTTGTTCATGAGATACCTGATTGTTGCATGATCAGTGTGGACAAATATCTGATAACCTATGATGTAATGCCTGAATTTATTGAGGGCATAGATGATTGCCAACATCTCTATTTTTGTAACAGTGTAGTTTAGTTTAGCCCCTTGCAGATTTTTGCTTATCTAGTAGAGTGCATGTTCTATTGAACCACCCTTCTATCCTAACACAGCTCCAATGGCATAATCCGATGCATCAGTATGAATATGAAATGGAAGTGACCAATCAGGTCCTTTCAAAACAGGTGCTTGTGTAAGGGCAACTTTTAAATTAAGGAATGCTTTTTCACATTCCTCGATCCAAGAAAAATCTGCATCCTTCTTTAGTAGATTGTATAAGGGGCCTGTTGTTTGGCTAAAGTCCTTGATGAATCTTCTATAGTATCCAGCATGGCCTAGAAAGCTTCTTAATTCTTTCTGCTTGGTAGGAAAGGGTAGATTAAAGATGACCTCAATCTTAGCAGGATCAACCTGTATTCCTGCAGCATAAATATAGTGACCAAGCACTATTCCCTCTTGCATCATCATGAAGCACTTTTGACTATTCAGTGATAGGTTATGATCTTCACATCTCTGTAGTACTTTCTTCAAGTTCGCTTGAGCTTCCTCAAATGTTGCACCATAAACAGTAAAGTCATCCATGTATATTTCCATGCAATCATATGAGATATCTAAGAAGATATTTATGACTGCTCTTTGGAAAGTTGCAGGTGCATTACAGAGACCAAAAGGTAAAACAGAGTAGGCAAACATTCCCCAAGGGCATGTAAAAGTAGTCTTTTCTTGATCCTCAAGAGCAATCTTGATTTGATTGTACCCGTTGAAGCCATCTAAGAATGAGAAGTACTTTTTCCCAGGTAAATTATCTAAAACTTGATCAATGAATGGAAGAGGAAAGTAATCTTTCTTTGTTTCCAAGTTAAGCTCTCTATAATCTACACATACTCTCCATTTCCCTCCTTTCTTAGGAACAATAACCAATGGGGAAACCCACTGACTATCCGAGATTGGGTAGATAAAGCCAGTTGTTAACATTTTCTGCAATTCTTCTTTAACAATTTCTCTCAAGGCTGGATTGATTCTTCTTTGAGGCTGCCTGACAGGTCTAAAATCACTGTTAATGAATATGCGATTTGTGCAAAGTTCTGGGTCTAAACCCTTCATGTCATCATATTTCCAAGCAAAAGCTAACTTATGACTGGTAAGAATTTTGACCATAGATTCTTGTTGCTCACTCATGAGGTTTTTATTGATACTCAAGGTTTTTCCTGCGGCTACCT
This sequence comes from Sequoiadendron giganteum, assembly GCA_007115665.2. Taxonomy (NCBI): domain Eukaryota; kingdom Viridiplantae; phylum Streptophyta; class Pinopsida; order Cupressales; family Cupressaceae; genus Sequoiadendron; species Sequoiadendron giganteum. The sequence continues at coordinate 1,251,845 of CM021108.1, read as the reverse complement.
CAACTTGGGAGGTTAAATCAACCATAGATACCTTGGGCAGAAATGACATTTCTACCTCGTGGGGTAGCAAGGTGTGTAAGCAGTCAGTTGCTGTAGGATGATGAGCTGATGTAGACAGAGGAAGAATGGTCAGCAAGGAGCATGGATTTTTTTCACAATGAAAGTATTCGGTACCATAATTATTCAGCAGGATATTGGATAGTATATCTTCTTCTTCTTGTTGTGCAATGAAAGGCTCTCTGGTAATCATCATTAAATTGGCCATGGAGTTCACTCCCTCCTCTTCTCCCAAATCTGGCCAAACAGCCTCTCCAGACTCAAGTTGGGGCTGGGATGGAGAATAGAGGGTAAGCTCCTTTGTGCTATACCCATCAGATATTATCATGTTATGGTGATTCTCTCCAAGTACGCTCCACTTCACTTTAAGATTCTTTAAGTTGCTTTGTTTATTGTATTTACTTTAATATTAATTAGCGCAAATAAATCTCCTATATGGTTGCCATTTCCTTTGGCTCATCCGCACGATTGAGCACATTTCTCTATGACATAACTTCTGCCACATCCTTATTATCGCCGCCATAAGCTTTGTCCCATCAGTTGTCGAGAACCCCCAATATTTGAAAACTGTAATTAATAATCAAACAGTCTTTCCTTCCTGCAATAATGAACCTAAATGTATTCCGATTATCCATGATTACTCTCTCCCTCAAAAAGATTGCAAGATCACATTGTTTTCCCTATTTTTCTGTAACTTTTAAAGAGTAGTTCAAAAGTTTTGGTTGAGGGAAAGGGCAGAGTACTGTAGAATTGCAGAAGGTTCATTAGTTGGGTTACAAGAAGTTCAGTTGGAAAATCCAGGTGAGAATTGCTTAACGCATTTAATTGTGGAGAACCAAGGAAATGGGAGGTCAGCCAATTCAACACGAGCCTACAAACCATAGCATCCTATTGCAGGATGTGCTGCATGTGCCACTATTCAGACAATATGGGTGGCTCAATTACTTCCTAAAGCTCGGGACTTTCAATTCAGACATTGCAGAGGAATTCATGAGGACATTTAAGGATGGGGAAGCAAAAGTTAGAGGCATAACAGTCAATGCGTCAATTGACAGAATTGCTGAGATAACGGGATTACCTCAAGTCGGAGAACCATTTCCCAGAGGAAGAGATGCAAGAAGCGCCAAGGCTGAGTTCACTCGACCAAATGACCCTCCTCTACGGGTAGATAAGCAAGGTGCGCAAAGAATGAGTCTACTGCAGGACTGGGTGTCACAGGTGGGGTATATCATCAAATACATAACCTGTGAAGGTAGGTTTTCAGTCATACATTCTCATCACTTCAAACTTTTGTCTCATTTACGCCATGGATTGTTGATGAATATTCCCGACTTCCTTCACAATTTGCTATCCAACAGTGCTACTAAATTTAAAAAGGGAATGGTTAACTCCGTATCTCACCATTGCCTTATTAAATTACTTGTTGAAAAATCCGTTCAAGACGCATTAGGAATGACCTGGGAGGAATTCACTGTAAAATTCAACCCTAAAATTCAAAATGTAGGACCTAGGGGTGAACCTCTTACCTTTAAGCAACGAACCTTCCAGTCCATAGGCCAGACCTCTGCTGCTATGTCCCCTTCTCAGGAATCATCCGATTCACAGGATGATGTTCCTCTTTTTGAAAGAACTCCCAAGCAGCCGGCACAAGTTTCTATCAAAATTCCTGAGCCATCTCCCAAGGATAGGAAAGGAAAGTCACCTGTTGTAGCAACCCCTGAGCCTATAAAAAGAAAGCAAAAGGAAAACTTCTCTGTTCCTACAGCAAAACCTTCCCAAAAGCATAAAAGAGTTCCTACTTCCATAAGAAGGAGCTCTAGGCTCCAGAACCAGGCAACCCGCCAATCACTTAATACTACTCTTGCCACACCACCTTCAGATCCTTCCAGTCCTGAACTAAGAGAAGAAGAACCTATTATCGAGGAGGTTGTGAGTACACCTGAAGGGGCTGGCCTGAATGAGTTGGTTTCCATTGCAGAGCAGCTACAGAAAGATATTGAATGTGATGAGAAGGAGGAAGAACTAGTTGTGTTTCTGTCAGAAGAAGAGCATGAAAACATTGGCATGACTGATGAGATTCTTGCTTATCAGGAAGAACAGGAAGGTTAGCAACAGGATGGTGATTTGGGATAGGATAACCCTGAACAATCACATAATGCAGAGGTAATTGGAGAAGAAGAACAAGGAAAGGTGGATGTACTTGAAGAAGTACATGAGACACCTGCAGTATGCTATAATCATAGACCACCACTCTATGTCACAAACTTTGATGTAGGAATGACATGTTTTGAAGAACTTCAGCAACAACAGACTACTTCTGCACTTGAAATTGAGAGACTACAAAGGATAATCCAGAACAAGAATCTGGAAATTGCTAACTTGAATGACACTCTCAACTAGGTGGTAGAGCTCGTTCCACAGCTGATGCAATGTCGAGCACCTTCACCTGTCTACGCAATGTATCTCAAGGAGCTGTATTTGAACTTCCAACTAATTAGAGTCTGGAAAGGTAAGAATCCTTCCTTAAATACCTCTAAGGAATTTTACGAAGCATACAGGGATTCACCTCTGCACATCAGGAACCTCCTGTGTGAATTTTATCTACACAATTTGGTTGTATCCCAGGATAAGGAATGGAATCCCTTATGTTATGTCGGTGATATTCATATCAGCGCTCTGATCTCCTGGATCACTAATGAAATAAGCAGAAGGGAACAATTTGATAGCCATATGCATGATGAAGTAAATATGCCATTGTCTATGAGAAATGAATCTAGAAATGGAATGGGTATTTACTTTGATTGGAAGAAATTGTGGAGAGATGAAAGAGCCAAGCCACTGATTCAGCCTCTAAGACAAGAGGTGTTTTCTCAATATTTCCAAATTATAAATAGTGATTTTAATGTTGCAACCTTGCACATTCAGAATAGATGGGAGCATCTTTCATTTCAATTAAAGAGAGCAGAACCACATACTCCCAATACCTTGTATATAGCAACCAGAAGGGCGGAGAGGTACATGAGGAATGCCAGAACAAAGAGGGAGAATTGGTTGCCCTTGGTTATCCAGCCGCCTATTCTCCTATGGCCATTATTGGCTATACAAGGGGATAACAACACTTATAACAGAAGTTCTAAAGATAATAGATGGCAAAGGCTGGAGGCAATGTGAGCTCACTTCTGGAGTTTCCAGAATGGCGAATGTGGGCAGCAACTGAGTGCAGATCTAAGAGAGTTTGCCAGAAGAAGGAATGCAAGACTTGCTGAAGGGTCCAACAAGTAGTTGGTTGAGGGGAGTGATGAGCCAAGTCTTTGGCACATTTTGATCATACTTTTATAAATACTTTTTTGTTTTTATGATGCTAAAACAAACATTCAGTCTGATTATGGGATAGGACATAGACCTTTTTATGACCTAAATATGATGAGTATATTATGATAAAAAGTCCCATGATTATTACCTTAAATGTTTTATTAGTCTGATAAATACTTTATGGCTTTTTGTGATTATAAAACCTTTCTGCAACCTCCACTACCAAAACTTCCTGCAGCCATATCTGAAACAATGTTTGCCTTAGTTTAATACTTAACGAATGAATGAATAAAGTAATGTATTGTCTTAAAGGATGAATGTGTTGAGCTAACCTTTTTTCTCAGGAAAAGATGGCGAGATATTTTGCAGGTACCATGATTGGAGGAAGGGAATTCAATTTCCACTTGAAGAATAGAAGACCAAATCCATAAAGACTGGTTCAATAGCAAAAGATGGGGAGACAGTTTCAACTCATCTGCCATGCAGGGAGAGTGTTCCAGAAAGCTAGGCCAGGCATCTTGGAGGTGCATGAATCCAAGATGATGGCGCTTTAAGACTTTTAAACCGATTTTTCTTAGTTCTTACATTGTCATTCACCTCCTTGCTTAAGTTAGTTACATGTAATAAATGCCTCCCGTTTTATAAGGGAAGGTTGGTTAGTAGTTAGAATTAGTTTTCAATAAATAGCCCATTCTCCTTCAGTGTATGGGCTGGAAAAAATTGTTATTGTAACACATTTTCAGTTTAAGAAATTCAGTCAAGAGATTGTGCTATGTACTTGTTTACATTGAATCAATAAAGCTTATGAATTTTTTCACCTAATCTGTTGTCTACTTTTGGCATTACCTAAGGGGGCCCACTTAGGGAACTGTGCATACTTTTATTCTACAAGTTAGAATAGCTGCATTTCCCTTCATAGAAGTTAATGTGACTGTTCCTGCGACTGGCAGAAACATAGAGCTGTCAACTGTTCTTGCAGCCACTAGATGCAGAATAGTTTTATCTTTCAAGTTTTCATTTCCAAGCAAGTTATCCAGTAAAGTTGTTTCCAGTAATTTAAATTTTAGTATAAAGCATTTTAGGAATCATGTATGTCTGGAAGGGTGATTAGTGCATATATTGTGCTGACCCATTTCAATTTTGCGTCCTTGGGTTGATGATTAAATGAGGTTCTTTAGTAGGTTATGACTGCCAGTTGTGATGTTCAATCCCTGAGTAGAGCAATTCATGTTCCTAGTTATTGAGCTGATTAAAGAACACTACAGGATGTATGGATTCATGCTTGGACACATGAGAATGCATTGAAAGGCTTGATGTTTCAAAGGTATTAATTGTAACTCTTGTATTTCCTTATTGTTGAATAATATGATAGAGTATGGATGCTTTTTGAGGTTGGGTTTTCTCTCTCTCTCTCTCGGGTTTTCCTAGGCTATATCTTGTGCTATATTGTGACTTATCTATTTGATCTATGCATTATGGTTACTTGTATACATGTTTATCTCTCATGGGGTTATGTAGGAAATGAAATAAGTTTGTGGGTTGAATGCAATGTTTCCTAACAAGTGGTATCAGAGCTTTCATGGTTGATGGCTTTTTGTTATAACCCTAGTTAGAGAGTTTTTGCAAAGTTAAAGCCATGGCTATACATGAAATATTTGAGGCATTACAAGATCTAGAACACTTGTTGTAGGTGTTTGTTTGTAGATTTGGGTGTTGCCAAGATTTTTTGGGTTTATTGCGAATCTTAAGTTTTCAAAATTCGGGTCAAAGAGGGTTTCTTGGTTTGAGTTTTCATATGAGGTTTTTGTAGAGGAAATTTCATTGATGACCTCTTGAGACAAAACAGACCTCACTATTAGATCCAAGAGACCCGAGACATGAAAAATGACATAAAAATTTATCTATTTTTGAAAAGTTGGAAAAAAAAGAAAAAAAAAATAGTTGTATGACCATTTGGCCACCTAATTTTTCCATGTGCAGAAATTTTTTGGAAAAAAAATATTATAATATCTTCTGCAAATTTTTTTCTCAAACCCTACAAAAATTAAAACAAATTTATTAAAAATGTGGCATTGAAAATGTTTTTAAAAATATATTTAAAGAAATAAATAAATTGACAGGGAGGTCCACAGATCCCTACCACTTACAGGTCAGTGTACTACCACTGCGAGCAGCAAAACTCCTGTCAACCGTTGGTCGATGGTTACCGCCACCGGCAGGACTATGTTCGATTGACGCGGGTCCCGCTGGTCCGATAGTGGTAGTCGAGGGTAAATAAAAAATGTTTTAAAACTTTATTAAATTCCCACCCAAATAAAAGTATTGTTCCATAAAATTATTTCCTCCAGATTTCAAAAGAAAAATAAACCAAAATGAAAATGATGGCTCCGAGTTTGGAAGGGGGTAGGAATAATTTTTTTGAAATTAAAAATTAAACTGTATTTTATAGCCCTTTCAGGTCTGCCACCAGCCGACCACCACCAACGGTGGGCTGCCCGTCCACCACCAAAGCCCCACCCATATAGCCAAATTGGACAAAAAATAGCATTTTTTTTTTCAAACGAGCATAACTTTTTCCCATGATGTTTGTTTTTTAACTTCTTGTATTCATCAAAATGATATTTTCATGCTCTTCATTGTGGATTAGGTTTGGTTGGCTGATTTTTATGTTTCGACATATTTTTGGAGCCTAAAACATAGATGTTCCTGGTTTGACTATTTTGATCATAACTTTTGCATATGGAATTAGATTTTTTATTTCGAATAGGCATTGGAGAGAATGTGATGTGTACTACATAGTGGTTCAATCATATTATTAGTTTGTGGTGTAAGATGAGTTTGGCAATTTTTTGATCACTTGTAGGTGCCTGAGATTTGAGGTGTGATTGTGTGAGCATATGAATGAGTCAAGAGGCAAAACCTTGAGGGAGTGCATATTTTTATATGATATTTATGATGGTATAACTAATTATCAGCTTGGTCCTTCTTGGTACAGGTTTATAGGTTTTTTTTAGAGTTAGAATTTGATGGTGACAGGTACACATGTTTTCTTTGGTTTCAGGACATGGGTTGACACGAGTGGAGAATTGGAGTCTCGTATGGGTGATAGTTGATTGGGGGTACAGTGATGGCTAAGATTATGGTGTCATGGGTATGTAGGTATATTTATAAATTGGCATGACATGACCATGTATGTGGTTGTTTGGTGGTGATTTGGTTTGATGTTAGGAGGTTATTTTATCTCCTTGATTCTTGTATGGTTCCTTGACTATGGTTAATCATTTGTGGACATGGTTGGCAAATCAAATTTGTGGTTGATTTGGTGTTTGAGTCTTGATGTCTACAGGATTAACTTCTTTGATATCTCAATTTGTAGGTTACTAATGTAATGATGAGTTTGATGGTTTTAGTGGTTGGATCTACGAGTTATGCAATTTTTATGTGTGTATAGCCTATTGGGTTGTAGTGGGGTGACTCGTATGTGGACTATCTATATCCATCAGGTTTGATTCATTATTGTCACAGATTTCATTAGTTGGCCTTGTTTGTGGTCATGTGTGCATTGGTATGTTGTTTCAGGATGAGAGGATGGATGATTAGAGTACTTGATTAGTTGGTTCATGGGACTTGTAGCATGTAGTTTGATCACGATGTCATGATATCTTGGTACATTCATTGGCTATACACTTTCAGTGGAAGCTTTTGGTAGTGATGATTTGGTGGTGTTGGATTGTTTAGTGATGTTTTGATGGCAGTTGTATGATCTTCTTAGATTAGAGATCTTGGTTTCACTTGTATGTTACTAACATTTCAGTTGAGTGTGTGTAGACCTAGATTACCTTCATGGAGGAGATGGTAGTCACGATGCCATGTGTATCTCAGTATCATGGTTCAATGGGGGTTGTTGGAAATGACATGCATGAATCATTTAGAGTGGTTATCTTCATGTGATTGGAGATGTGGTTTCTTGGTTTAGAGTGACATGGTTTTTATTATTTCATGATATACTCTTGATTCTAGATTAGAGTTTGGCATGTTATGTTCTCTTGAGACCAGGATGTATGCATTGGTGCATGTGATCTCCTAGGAGGAGATGGTTAGATCATGATGTCATGACAGGTTCTTGATTTTGTGATTGGAGCTTTGACATTGATCTTGGTGGTTCTCTTTGTATTGAGTACATTGATCATTTTCTTGATTACTTCATGATGGTTCGATGTTGCATTTGTATTTTGGCATGTATTGATCAATTGCAAGTGCTTGTGGATGCTTTGAGATGTAGGTGAGGCTGGAGTTCTCTTGTGATTAGAGACATTTTCTTGAGACAGTTACTCTTTGGAGGTTTCAGTAGGAAGATCAAGGAGCTTTCACCTGGGTATGGACGTTATTTCATGATGAACTAATAGAGTAGATTGTTCTTGGAGCGATTCATGACGACTTGGTTATCCTAGAGGAGCATTCTCATTCCCCACTCTTGGTCTACTCGATAGTTTATCATTTGAGAGGTATTTTCCCATTATTTCTTTCAGATGTGTTATATTTTGTGCTTTTATTTCTCATGATGATTTATTTTGGACTCATTTGAGGATTGGTTAGCATGAATTTATTTTCATTATATTTCATTGATATGGATCTTGAGCTATGGATAGTTAGTTTTGGAGGATGCATTTTGAGGGATGTTTAGCATGGTTATCTCCTTGTGCATTTGAGTTTATGTATCATTCATTAATGAGGAGTTTAGGAGATGGTTTATGGGCTGATTTTTAGATTTTGGAATGGTTACTTTGAGTTTGATCTTCTCAATTAGAGAGGCTTACATCCATGTTGGAATTTACATGATTCATATGTTGTGTTTGATCTAAGAGATTGAACATTGTTTTGGGTGTTGTTGAGGCTTCTCATTTAGGGTTGTTAGGAGATCATACTTGACACAACATTGCACTTTTGAGGTGTTTATAGAAGGACATGTTATGGTTTATAGGTTTTCTCTCTTCGTGGTTCCTTCCTAGATGTTCATGTTCATGTGATTTGGGAGGATAGTGACAACATGTTGTGAGAGATTATGTAGCTATTTAGGTTGCATGTGTAGATCATTGTTATTGTTCTTGGTACTTCATGCTTTGATTTACTTATCAAACCTTGATATAGTGTTGATTGGTAGACTTGATATACTTTGGAATTACCTATGCAGTGGGAGTTCCTAGATATATATGCTCTTCATTGACAAGTTTGATATGTGGAGCTTGTGATTGCAGTTTATGGGTTGCATATGTTCTTGGCTTGAGTTTACTGATGTATCGATACCTAGGAGGTATGGATAATTGGATGTATTATCATGTGTTGTGGATGTTATTATTGATCATGTGGGTTTTTAACTTAACAAAAGCTTGGTTAGAGCCTTTTTTATCACTTGGATTTGATGCTTGTGTTCTTGGATTGGTGCATCTTCACCTTGGCATGTTCTTTTTCTTCCATAGGTGGAACGTTGGAGGATGAGGAGTTCTTACTTGAGATGGTGGTCACTTTGTTCTTATTGCAGGTATCTTGATGGAGCACGAGAGCATCTTGAAGGTTCATGTGGTTTCATGTATGTCTATGATGGTTTATTTCATGTATTGATCCCTTATGCAATGTATACAACAAGTAGGAGAATTTTGGGATATGGTGTTGTACACCATTGCATACAATGATTTATCATAATGTTGTAATTAAATAATTATTTAGTTGTGATGCACCTAGGTGGTGTGGTTAATCACACTGGGTAATTATTTGGGGACCACTTTATGTTGTATTGTAACATTGTATTATTATTTAATGTGTGAGAGACATGTGATAATGATTTAATATTGGGGAAATATTAAATAAAGTGAAAACTTAGTACCCAATATTAAATAAGGGATTAGTGGTTTAGTGTTCACATGGTTTTGTGGCACATGGATTTATCTTACCAATTGGTTGTATTTGTGTGATCTTGAGTCTATAAAAGCAAGCACATATTTAGTGGTTAAGGTTGGCTAGGTGAGTGGGTTGTCATTATTGAGTCTTTTTGAGGAGTGTATATGTGAAACATGGCATGGGTTGTGTGGATTCATGCTTGGAAACATGAGGATGCATTGGAAGGCTTGATGCTTTAGAGGTTTTCATTGTAACTTTGGTATTAGTTTATTGCTAAATAATATGATGGATTATGGATACTTTTGGAGGTTGGGTCTTTCCCTCTTAAGGTTTATCTCAGGGTATATCTTGTGTTATCTTGTGGCTTGTCTATTTGATCTATGCATTTGGTTACTTGTATGCATATTTATCTCTCGCCGGGTTATATAGGAAATAGAATAAGTTTTTGGGTTGAATGCAATATTTCCTAACAATCTACCTTATAGAATCAACAATAATATTATTTCACAAGCCTAGACCCAAAATGGCTTCTTTCCAGCTCAAAGCATGCCCAAAAATTACAGAGAGATAAACAAAAATAGTCTTCCATTTCTATTTTGTCACAAAGCAATTTAAAAATATAGGTTTCATACTTTCAATTTGTTTACAAAAAGGGCATTTAACCGGTTGAATCTGCATATGACTCAACCTATCACCAACATGTAGTTTATAGTGAGGAATACTCCAAGCTAAAACTTGCACATTGGCTTCAGTTTTTGAATGTTAGATTTGATAACTCAAAATTTTCCAAGCCTTTTCTTTAAACCTACAATTCCATTTCAAATTTAATCTAAGATTTAAATGCAAGTGTGAAAGCAGCTTCAAGTAGACCATTTTAAGCAAAAACAACACGAACTGACTCCTCGACAACCACCACCAATCCTTGAAAGGATTACAATGAAGGGGGTACACATCTTCATAACCAATTCAAAGGGAATCAATGACATAACAAAGATAAGAAAAATTTTGTATTTACAAGTTAGACCAAAGTGATTCTTGATTATTTGCCAATTGACCCACTTTTGAGCATTACAATCCCAAAAGTCCCCAAAAATTTGAACTACTTTTTTAAATAAGTAATAATTAAACCTTGGAAATGCCATAACAAGAGGTTGCCCTTGATATTACACTAATTTATTCCACCAAATCAACGTAGATACCAAGCTAAAGCCGTGTTGAAGAGAATTTTTCTAATCTAAAAAAATACTAACTTGTTGCCATGCCTTTGAAATGGATAGTAATGGAAAGGAAGATTTAAGATGGAAGAACGGTGACATTAATATTTATCTTCCTAGCTAACATCTTTCCATTTACCTTTGACAGTAGCTTGAGAGATTTGAAATTGAACTAGATTTTTCGATGAAGCGTCTCCATTAACTAATCTAACAATCCATTTAGCTACCAGAAATTCCCTTGTGTCCTCGGATCCAAAAGACCCAACCCACCTTTAATTTTGGGTTGGATGTAATGGAGCCAAGAGGCACATTTAAAACCTACCTTACCTCCCCAATTAGCCCATGAGAAGCTACAAACCATTTTTATAAGGTCCTCATAACCTTTTTTTGATGGCATCCAACAAGAGGAATAATACACATGCGAAGCCAAAAAAAATGGTTCACCACTTGACTTTTGTCTGCAAGGGAAAAAAAATTATTTCCCCAATGATACTTTATTTTTTAATTTTTGCAAGTACCAATTACACATCTTGGAAATAGAGACACCCATCCCAAATGGGATGCCAATGTACCGAGTAATCTACCCATGTTTAATTTGTTTCTACTCTTTAGAAATCCACCAAGGAAGAGAACTTGAATGTACCATCAAAAATTCAATCTTATGGTGAGAAAGTTTAGAACTAGACACTACATAATAAAGATTGAGGACTCCCATAACATTATCGATCTCCCTTTCAGAATTTTGAATAAACATGTTGTCATCAACAAAATGAGAGCTTATCACCACTGTATTATGAGGGATGACAACTCCCTAAATCAGATTCAATTGCCTGTATTTTTGTAGCAGATATCTAAGAGCATCAACAACAAGCACATACAAGAAAGGAGACAAGGAGTAATCTTGTCTAATTGAACATTGTAAAGGAAAGATGCTAGTCATCTCTTTATTAATCACTAATTGAGAATTGGCATCATTAAACAACGTCTGAACATGTCTAGATAGTTTAGGACCAAAGCCTAGCCATTGCAACATCTTGATTATAAATCTCCAACACATTCTATCATATGCTTTATCAAAATCCAGCTTGACTAAAAGAACCTGTTGGACCAATTTTTTAGCCCATTCCAAAGTTTCCCAAGAAAGAATAAGGTTATCCAAGATAAATCTTCTACCAATAAACCCATTTTGTTCAGGTCTGACTATCTCTTTCACAATTGGTTTAATTCTTGTTGCTAATGCTTTTTGCAATGATTTTGTAGGAAGTATTAAATAAGGTGATCGAGCACCAACCTGAAATAGAATCCTCATTTTTCCCTTTTGGAAGGAGTTTAATTAAGCCCTTGTTTATTTCATGCCCTAAAGAGCCTTGTTCCGAAGATTCTAGGTAAACCATGTAGAAATCTTCTTTAATATGTTGCCACATTTTTCGATAAAACTCCACTAACAACCCATCTATTCCAAGACTTTAATAAGAAGGCATAGAAAAACAATGTGTTCTAAGTATTAAATGGCTGGGTTGTGATCTATAAAATAATTATATTTTGAATCCACCCTCTTAGGAATAATATCTTTCAACCTATATTCCAAGGTTGATTGTGCATCATGCAAATGAGGGTCTTCTTTAAATAGTTCCTCATAATATTTCAGAAAACAACCCTTTTATCTTATCTTGTTTAGTGTGAACCAAACCAACATCATATTGAATAATACCAATAAATTATTTCTTGTGCTTATAGTTGAGATATTTAAAGAAATATTTAGAATATCTATTCCCCTCTTTAATCAATTGTAATCTAGCTTTGATTTTAGCTCCATGTGCCTTATAATTATCTATTTTATGAATTTGAGATTCTAGAGCAACCATCGAAGTTTGTAAATTATAATCAAAAGGATTGACATTAAGAAGTTTTCTAGTGTTCTTCTAACTTCCCTTGAAGGGATTTAAATTTTTGTTTCCACATCCAAGCCTTTCTTTTTCCATAAGCACGTAAGAATTCAACACATTTAGGAATGGAATTATGCCACCATTGTCTATAGGATTCCCCTTCAATTAGTTTGGGGAAATAATTCCAAAGGCCCACCAATGCTTCCACACAAGAAAGATTTTTCAAATGAGAAACATTAATCTTGTAAGGTAACTTGGAATCCTCGCTATTATTTTTAGAACCAAAGATAGTGCAAAAGATAGGAAAAGTATTTGAAAGAGTTATAGAATAGTCAACCCTGACCATCAAACCTGAGGAATCTTGAACCACATAAAGATTCAGAGAAATATAAAATCAGCTTCCTATCGTCCCCAAATCTACAATTAGACTGGGTGAACCAATTACAGTCACGGTTGCCCCTTTTGTTGTGAATAATATCAACACCTGTTGTATTGTGACATAACAACTACTTATCAAATTATTCATTACTCAGCTTGATATAGCTAAGCCAGCTGTGATTATTATGGTGTTCCACCATATTGAAATCACCTCTTATAACCCAATCAACATTAGGCATATTTTTGGTCATCCAATCCCACAAATTAGATTTGTCTTTAACATAGTTTGCAACATAAACTAAACAAAAACCAATAGGTTGGTCATTGATAAAGGTCAAGTTCCACACACAACTATATGAAGGGTCTTCACATTTATCAATAATAAACCTATTGACCCAAGGGGCAAGACCAATGATAACCCCCCACTACCTTCTCTATGTGAGGTATAAAGGAAACAAGCATCTCTACATACATCAGATAGAGAAGAAGCAAGATGAATGTCATTAATTTTAACCTCCTAGAGAAAGAAAAAAATTGGTTTCCACTTGCCAATAACCTCCTTAACACCATAAAACACAACAAAATAGCTATGGGTGGGAGTTTTGGAGGAGGCTCACATTTGAATGTTGTTGTTGGTGCATTAGTGGAGGCGAATGAAGATGATGAGGATGCAGATGATGTGGTGGTTGTGAGCTTTTTGGAGGTGTCAATACTTTCCTTCCCTACCTTAGTCTTTCCTGCATTAGCATTGGGCTTGATGGTGGCGCCATTGCTTCATCTCCCTATGGTTGTGGTTGTGTCAGCTTCTCGTGGGTGGTGTCTATGGCACACTACTACTACGTCCCCTGTTGATTCTTTTCATGCCCTTTGTTGGTTTAATCCTAGCTAGCAGTGGATGGAGGTTGCTCTTGTTTGGAGTAGGGCTTCTTTTTTTGCTTTTATCGGTTGCCATGTGTGGTTTGGAGCTGCTTTGTTTTTTTTGGCTCATGGCTCTATTGTCCTATTTTGGAGGGTTTCGACCTCCTATTTTATGTCTCTTGACTCTCCTGTTGTGGGGGTTTGGTGTGGGGCTTCTTGCCTCGGTTTTTTCTAGAGGATTTTTGTGGCATATGGTTGTGGTGATTCTTCTTGTGAAGTGGATTGGTTGGAGGACTCGCCTATTCTTGGTCCTATTCAAGGTAATGGGATGGCTTGGGGGTGTTCTATGCTGGCCTGTCTTCTTTTTGGTTCCTTTTGGGTTTCCCTTAGCCCATTTACGATGTCCTTTTGGAGGTGTTGTAGTGGTATCTCTTGCCTTGGGCATGTTGTGGGTTCTCTTGGTTTCCCTTTTGCAGACTAGTGGTGCTTTCCTTGGGTTGGCTCTATGGCGATTTGGCATATCTTTGGTTCCAACCTATGTGTTTGGGCAGCTTGGGAGCTTTATGGTTTGGTCATCTCTCAATGTCCCTGTTGGGGCTCCCTTGTCCCTTTTGAGCCTAGTTTTCTTATGATATCCTTGGGCTTGGATCTCTTCCCATTATCTTTCTTTGGTGTGTAGATTGTGGCTTATCTATGGCTGGTTGGGTTATGCTTATGGTGTTATCTTGGAGCCTAGTTGTGTGCTTTGTTTGATGTGTTCCTTGTTTCCTCCAACTTGTACCTGATGTTTGAGATGCCTTGGGGTGTGGTGTTTTCAATCCCTTTTGATTTCACTTTCTACTAGGACTTATGGCTTGAGTCTTCTATTGAGGAGGAGATTGTTCCTTTCACGGTGGATCCTTCTTCTATTGAGGTGGATTTGGTGGTTGTAATGTTGCTCGACAGTTCTTCTCCTTTATGTTGGATCTTATTGAGGTGTTGCTTGTGTAAGCAGTGTGGTGTTTTTAGAGGTTTTGGGTTTCATTTCACCCTCTCTTATGGAGGTGAGCCCACTTCTCTTGAGGTGGAGGTTGGGTTGGCGTCCCTAGGGGGTTGGTGCTACTAGGAGGCCACTGTTAGTGGATTCATGGGGTGCTGCTACAAAAAATCTGATTGTGTTCTTGAAGGGTGCTTTGGTTGCTCTTAGTTTTCTGTGGATTATTTGTTGCAATTTGTGTTTAGGGCCTAGATGATTCAGGTAGTTTCTTTGAAAATATTGGGTTGTAGGCCATTGTGAATTCCTGGCTGTAAAAGGGTTTTTGGCCCCTTCAAAGTTGATTCTCTACAAAAAAAAATTTCATGTGTTTCTTGTGGTAGAATGCTGATGTTGGGCTATTGATTGTTTGTGTCCTATCTTTTTGCAGTTTTCTTTGTGTTTTTTGGGGTTTCTAGTCCCCTTAAAACTGGTATGTAATGGGTTTCTGGTCCATGCAAAAACTATTTATCGCTAATCAAAAACCTCCTTAACACCATATTTACGATGAGGGAGAGACATCCTTCTAACATTCCATGACATGATTTTGTAGTTCATGGTACCGAAGGGATAGATAAATCCTCTTCTTGTGGAAAACAATAAAACTGACTGACCAATGATAAAGTAAGATCAAAGTTTCCCTATTCTTTTGTATTAGGCAGAGGAGACCTAGATATTTTCCTTGTAGAAGAAGGGGCGGAGAATTAGGTGCCTCACTTCCAAATTTATAGTTATGTCGAGGGGAGGAAGGGTGGTAACCTAGAGATAAAATACCCCCATACTGACTTATAACATGACTTGATAGTTCTTTTCTCTTCCTTACAACTTTCCAACCATCTATCATCTCATCATCTTTGGGATCTGAGTTATTTGGGGTCAGATGGCTATTAGTCTTTAAAGTTCAGCAAGAGGCTCTAACAGCTTTGGAAGAGTTAGACCCTTAGAAATGGTAGAAAAATGTAGCTTACTATTAGTTTTTTTTGGTGTAATGGCATATCAACAAGAGGTTGAATTGATTTGTTCCTTCTGGAAATATAATCTCTAATCAAATGGCCCTCTTGTCTGCAGTAAAAAAAAGAATTTGGTTTGTTCAAATAAACAATAGGCTAATAAAATTCAAACCCAAGCCCAATGAGTTTAATATTTTTTTGGCAATGGCTGGTTTAAGTCCATTTCAACACATACTCTTGGATGGACTCTTAGGCTAGACAAATTTTTAGTGTTATTCTTTCACCAAATAACCTTACCAAGTTGTTAAACAATATCTCATAGGACAGGTTTGAAAGCGAGATTCAAAAAAGGGATTCCACCCATATGGGATAACGGGATCTAAAAGACCCTCAGGATGAAATTCTAAAGTCCAAGCTTGTAAATAGAAAATCTGGCCACAAATAACCTAGGTCCCATATTATAAAACCACCTGAGCATGCTTGGTGGATTTGAATTTTCAAGACAAATATCCTTTTCCTAAACCTCTCATTGATTCAATTTCACACCCTCTATTTTCCTAATTTAATTTTTCCCATTTGAAAAAAATCAAATTCATAAGGAATTCCTCTCAGAAAGAACAAACAAATAGATCTATATTGGCATTCAACAATGTAGTCCATAACATCATCTGGAAGCATAAATTATAGGGTCTTACCTATTTCCTCACTGTTGGATTCTTCCATTGAACATTCATTCCTGTCTCCAGGTGGGTTGGTGATATTCACAACTAGCTCTCTATTTTTGACATTAGACTTGGGAGGCTCAGCTTCACCTCTGGGATCCTTGCTATCCATTTCCCCCCCATTTTTTTAGCCCTAGCCTTGAGTTTCATTGGTAAATAACAACAATGAACCACCAGAAGATCTTGTCACTCCTCCTATATCCTCCAACGGACAACAAACGACATGAAAAAAACATAAACACATGACCACGAAACTTTTCTCAAGCTAACACTACTATATAGAGGAAATGGCAACACTCCAATAGTGAGAACTAAGGAAGAACAATCTCAAAAAAAAACACCTTAAGAAAAGTAGACCAAAGTGCTATGAAACTGAGTAGAGAAAAGTGCTATGAAACCGTGCCTTAGAGTATTGCACCGTTGAAAAGAAAAGGAATCACCACCAATTGTAGGAAAAAAACTAGGGTTAGTGGTCTGAAACTTGTGCTCCTCCTTTGGCTCCATATTACTCCATTCACCAACCTTTTGAAATATGTAAATAAATATATTTTTTTAAATTATAATCTTTATCTTTTAAAAATAAATATTTTTTTATAAATTATTTGTATATTATAATATTTAGCTCTTTTAAAAATGATTTTTTTTTTATAAATTATTTTTAAATTAAATATATATATTTGATCGGTGATCGCTTTTGACTAGAGCTTTGAACTAGTGAGGCCACAATTTATGGCAGACCTCATCCCCATGTTTGTTTGGTATTAACACCAGCCTATTTTCCTCTATTACTTCTTCCTACCTTCCTCTCATCTCTCTAATTCCTCCTCGAGCCTCCCTTCCATCTTCACCCTTCTTCCATCACTCCACTTTTTCCTCCTCGGGCCTCCTTTTCCTCGGTCACCCCTCCTTCTTCCTCCTTCCTCTTTCCTTCTTCCTTCTTCCTTCATCTCTTTGTTTCCACCTTGGGCCTCCCTTCCTTCCTCCCGTTACACCTGCATCCCTCCAACTCCTTTTTTGTTGTGCCTCCTTTATCGCTCCATGCCCTTGTCTTCTCCATCTTCCCTTTTCTTCTCCATTCTCCCCTAAACTCCCAGTGCTTCCCCCAACTGTCGACCCCTCCATGCCTTCCCTACCAGTGCACCCACCCTATTCCTCCACTGCTGCAGGGTGATATCTTCCACCGTGGCATCCACCGATTACAACCTCCAATGACCTGTGACCTCCTCTTGACCAGCATACCCTCCATCCTCAGTCTTTGTTCCTACAATGCTCCACCTTCGCTACAGGGAAAACAACCTTTGTCATTGGTCCCACCTCATATGCTTGGCCTGTCTTTCCTCTCGCAACCTTCCTTTACCATTGTCTGCTTCCACGGTAAGACTCGAACGCCTGACCATCGTATCAACACGGTGTTGCAACTATCGTTGCACTGCAGGGTGAACCCCTTTAAATTAAATATTTTAATTATAGCAATGTTAGATTATTGAAATGGTCTTGGTCATTCAATGGATTTGGCATGATTGGCATGTATGGGTAGCTTGAGTAAAATACAAGTTATACTAGATTGATAATTAGTATATGACACTTAAATGTCAAGATGCAGAGGCATAAACCTAACCGTTGGGCCTATTTTAGCCTATAGTGAATAACATTCCACCACATGGCCCTATTAAAAATAAAGTGCTAGCTTTCATTTTCTCATGTGCATTGTCTATGCTTTCACATGTTGCAAACATATCTAGTAGGGCACTTGCAACTACATTTGAGTAAAATATCCCTCCTTTTATGCTTTGATGTGTGACCATGCTCTATTGAAAAGGTCTCATTTTTACAAATGTTGCATTGAATAGAAATTTGGGGACTATGAGTAAGAGGCAATATTTTGGTTGCTAGGGTTAATTTTACCCACTAACCCTTAAGGATATGACACGCGTCAACTAGTGGTTCTACCATGAGAGACCTTGGTCCACATAAGATAATTTCCTTATGCCCATATGGAGCCATGTCCAATACCATATAACTACTCAAATGCATGCCTCATTCAAATTGACTAGGCCAATATAGGGGAGTCTATGGGGTCAACGAATCAAATGACATATGCATAGCAACCCATAATTCTAAAGTAAAATAAATTAAATCTGAAATAAATAAAATGACTATTTAGATAGATGTGTTTAAGATATCTATAGCAATTTTATTTACTTTGGAGTTATTTTATTTATTTTAGAGTTATTTATTACACTATATAACTATTTTATTTTAGTAGTTTCATTTTTTAAATATCTATGTTAGCTATGTTTTAGTTTATATGTACATAGTCATAAAATGACATGTATCTTGCTATTACTGTAGAACCTCAAGATTAAATTTAAATGTTGCAGTTGTATTTAATAAGTATTTATTTTGGTTGTATTTAAGAAACATTTGTTTTAACAATCAAATCTCAACTTCAACTATTTGAATGGTGATTAATTTGACAAAAATACTATATCTTGATCACTCTCAATAAACAATATAAAGGGAATACAAAATTACATATGTATTAATCCACGATTCAAAAGAAACTCCTTTCCCTTTACAAATATTTAGATGTTGTTCCCTAAACTAAACTTAAGTCTATACAAATCTTGCCATAAGAATTGTTCATCTATGATCAATAATCCATTAGAATATAACGTCACAAACATAATTAAATATAAATTCTCTACAAGCTTTCAAAATAATTACAAATAGAATTTGTTAGTGTATTTAAGTTTAACTTAGTTTAATTTTTTCGGGTGGTTTTTCTCGTGCAGGTAGTTTTCCCACCCATCACATTTTTCTTGTCTTTAAAAAGGTTGTATATTGTGTAATAAAACCATCTCATATTTTTCCTCTTTCTGGTGAAATAGCCTGTGAGCTTCTCTTATTCTTTTGTGAAGGTCTATCTTGCAAATGGTGATCTTGGGCTCCACCTATATGGTATTAGAGCCACCCATTCTGCACTCCTTCCTATGAGAGTTTTCATTTGGAGAGTTTTGAGATCGTTTGTTTTTTCTAGCATTTGAATTTTTTTCACATTTCAGAAGATGCCTCATTTTTTATTTTCTTGTTGAAGGGTATTTCATGCTGTTGGTGAATGCAATTGTCATTGTTGGTGTGATTTTTTTGCCATTAATGAGAAAGGTATTTTTCTGCTTGGAGGCAATGCTTTGAGACTAACGGCATGATTCAATATTGGTAGCAAACCTATTGAAAGCATTTTTTTGTGATTGTTGAAAGTGTTCTTCATATTACGGGGCCACAATTTCTTGGAGGCCCAAATTTCCTTCAT
Source organism: Sequoiadendron giganteum (assembly GCA_007115665.2). NCBI lineage: Eukaryota > Viridiplantae > Streptophyta > Pinopsida > Cupressales > Cupressaceae > Sequoiadendron > Sequoiadendron giganteum. Next base: position 1,232,248 of record CM021108.1, on the reverse strand, counting down.
TTTGAAGGCTCATTTTTTGTTGAAGATAATGTTTTTTTTCATTTGGTACTATGCTTTTACTGGGAGATGTCGATTCTATGTAGAGGCACATTTCTTTCACAAAGGATTTCTCACAGTTATTTCAAGCCATAGATTTGTTTGTTGAGAAGGAGTGTGATTTTTTTCAGAGGCATTATTTTTTACAGTCAAAAGGTGTAATTTATTCTGCTAAGAGGCACGTTTTCCACCTAGCTTAAAGGCATTTTTTTAGGAGAGGTATTGTTTGTATCAGGTGTGACTCATCTCCCATTAAAGGCGCTTGATGAGTGTCATTTACGCTCTATTTTATACCATATTTTATCCTTTTTCCTATACCATTTAACCCATTTCCATATTCCATTTACATACATTATCATACCATTTTACCACCTTTTGTTACTTATGGTTAAATATAAATAAGTAATATTTAATTTAGTTTTTAGATAAAATAAGTGAATAATAATTGTTAGATTATGTTTACTAGTATTTGCTTCTATTATGTTAAGAAAATATATTTTGCAGCAAGCTGATTAAAGGATAGGAATGCAGACTTCCTATCGCACGTGGGTACATGTATTAGCAAATTAATTCCAGCCATATGATTATTTTCTCATAAAATACTTTGGTTATTTAGTTATAACCAATTACTATTCAATTTTGATGAGAATGTCTTCACATTGAAAATAATATTCTATTTTGATGATTGTAACCGTGAGCTAAATAAGCTCCTACAATTTAGGGTGAGTTGTTTCAACAAATCAAATAGTTAGATATCAGCCAAAAAATAATTGAAAGGTGGCATAAAAATAGGGAACAACTTGCACTCATATTTCTTATAAATATGAGCTACGTGAAAAGAGATATACATGTAGACTTTGTATTATTTTTTATAAGTAAAATAACATATTCACGTGACTCAACCAGCGTAAAGGAATTTCACTCAGCACCAGGCAGACTGAGGAGGAAGGGTGCCTCCTTCTTAGAATGCTTGGCGATTTTTTAGATTTTGTTGTGTTTATTTCCAGCAGTGTGAATATTTCCAGTAGTGTGTTTATTTTCAGCAATGTTTATTTTCAGCAGTGTGTTTATTTTTGTTATTTCGTGAATCTATTTAATGTTTATTGTTTATTGCTTATAATTAAATTACAGGATCTAATGATTATCTATGTTAATGATTGATTACAACTGTGAGTTCAATTTCTAGAATCATTACTACTGTTATTTCTATTGCAGTACTACCATAGTCACAAAAGAAAAATATAAACATTAATTTGATTTTCAATTTAGGTAGTTTAGGAATGCATTTTCATCCCCACTCACCTCATGAATCACAACCATTGTGCATATAGTCATGACATCTTTCGCAAGTTTATGCCCCAGATTAACACTTAGACCAAGTTGAATCTTATTATTAAAATTAAATCCTTCTTATTATTTACCCCAGTTTTGGCCTATCAACACTAGTTCATTTCAGTGAGCTTGGAGTGTTGTACATTGACCTGTGCTTGGTTTTTTGAAGAAGGCTACAGATTTTTGTAGTGGAGGTTGATTTCCTTTGTTTCTTCCTTGCCATGAATTTTGAGAGGCTTTGATTTTTTCCTCAGGAATGATTTGCAATTTTTTTGTTGTGTGAGAAAGTGGAGAATTCACTGATGTGATTTGCTTGGGGATGCAATCACATTATTTCACAGATTGACTAGCAGAAAGGTAGATTTGGGGCTATAAATTCAAAGCACAAAGGTGCATTTTTTCTGATTGAAACAAAGAAAATAGGTGGGTTCTCTTTTCGCTTCTAGGGTTTTGGACCTAAAAGGAGAGAGGCTATTTTCTATATTTCACTCAAGAACAACCCTTGATATTTCAATGCAAAGGAGATTGAAATCTGACAAAGGAAAGGTTCTAGGGGATTGAATGATGTAAATGAGGGGTTCACCACAAAGTTTTGAATTGGAAAGAAAATGCAATGAATGATGAAATGTAAAACCCTAGTTTGATGCAATGCTTCAAAGAATGATCTAAAAATGCAAGAAAATAGCAATAAAAAATTGTAAAACTAGAAATTTGCACCTGGGAAACCAAAGAAGGTAGAATGGAGGTTTGAAACCCTAAAAAAATTATTGTTGAAGCCAACTAGGACTCATTCTCCAAGCTGGGTGAATCAATCTAGTTTCGAGAAAACTGTGTCAGAATAGGTTTCAGACAAATGGGTACTCAGATCTACAAAAACCTCTGACAGACAGGTACAATGGGACTCATTTGCCAATAGTGGAGAAGCAGTCCACTTTCGGATTTCTAGAAATTCAAAGTTGGATTCTGTAGCTCTTAGTATGCTATGTTGTTCCTGATTCAGATCCTAATCTGAAACTGCATAATTCAACCTGTAGGTCTTCTCCAAGTTTCTCCAAGGGTTGTTTGTAATTTTGACAACTTTGACTTGCTGTGACAACTTGATGACAACTTTTCCAATATTTATCTTTGATAGATCTGCAACCTAGACCTACAAATCACATACAAAGAGAGGGAAAAATGGTTGTGGGGTTAGAGAATGAGGGTTTGCCTTGGTCAAACCCCTTGTTGGTAATTAAATCTTGAAATGAAAAGAAAATGTAAAGGAGAATGATGAATGAACAAAAGGTAATGTTGCAACTCACCAAACCCTTACAATAAAGTGTTGCAATTATGCTTGAAATGACTGCAATGGATGTGGTTCTTGATTCTTGCTTGCAGGAGATAGATCTTGAATGCAAAGCTTGCTTGGATCATGAACTCTACACCACAATTGTGAGCACAATAACAAACATGAAGAATGTGATCTTTGACATAATGATTGATGCTTGAAGAATGCTCTTGAAAGCTTGATAATATGCCCTTGAAAGCCTTGAATTCTTTTGCTCAAATGCTCTTGTGAACTCAATTTTCTATTAGGATGAGGACTTGAATGCTTAGGGTGTTAAGATGAAAATGAGAGAAAGAACCTTATATTTATACCCAATTATGCAAGAATTTCTAAAATTACAACACTACAAGCTGACATTAGATCTTATTGAATAAAATCTTGTCAAAGATTTAAATTAAACTTGATTTTTGAGTTAAAGGGGACTCATTCACCACCTTGGGTGAATGGGTCCCACCTAAGGGGACTCATTCACCTAGAATGGAAAATGAGTCCCACCTTAGGAATTTAAGGTGGGTTTTTGGGGATTTGATGTTTTAAATTCCTTTTGTTGGGCTAATCCTCAAAACTACACACAAATAAGGCTTGCAAATGCAAAAAGGGGCCAATTAAAGCATAAGAGAGCCCAATTATTAATGACAAGCCTAGAGGAATGTGAAAGTGTGTTACAATGCTTTACAACATACCAAATCAGGCAAGGCTAAGAGAAATTATGATTGAAATAATGTTAATTATGCTTAGAAATCCTAGAAAAGTGTGAAAGTGTGTTACAACACCTTTACAAGGCATCATTAAATTCATTAGTTCACAAGGGCCCAAGACCTCATGTGAATGTGTTATCCACATTACAATACTAAATCAAGGCCGAACTGAGCCAAAATTTGCAAGAAGGAGCTAAAAAGGCACAAAAAAGGATAAGGAACCTTTTTTCGATGTTACATTGATCAATCTGAGGCTAGATCCACTATTGAAGGGGCACAATTTTTGTGTAGAATGTCATTCTTTTTGGAGAAGGGCATAATTTTTTTTTTCGGCAGATTGGAGGCACAGGCAACTGGTGTTTAGAGATCTGCAACCATCATTCTTTTGTACCATGTTTCTTCCTTGTTTCTCAAGAGGTGTGAGTTGAAGGTAGCCACATTTTTTCTCAGTAGACTACGTTTTAAATTCGCAAGGGGGAACTCTATATTTTATAAAGTTTTTCCGAAGATATTTGCTAGGGTTCGTTAGCAGTGGGCCCATTTGGGTTTTTCTTTGAGACTTTAAATCCCACATTGCTAGGAGAGTGGTTTTTTTAACCATTCAAATAATTTTTTACTCTCCTTATTAGTTGTGATCAAGGTCCATAGGGTCGTGAAGAGACTCTCTCTTGTGTGGAGTCTACATGTGGCTCACTTTGGCGGATTGGCTCCTTGGAGGTTGTCGACCGCTGGTTTTAGTTGCTCGTGGGTTGTTTTTCCTTTCCAAACAGAGGTATTCTTGATTTTGTTGGTAAATCCACCTATTTTTGTGAGAAGGTTTGTTAACCACAATGTTTGAAGGTTTCAAGTCTTTGTAAAATTAGATAATTCTCTTGTCATTATGGGTTTTTCATTTCACCCTTCTCTAATCATCTTGAAAAGGCGGAACTCTACACAATGGAGTGATGGTATCTTGAAGCATTTGTGATGGCTTCATCTTTTTCCATCCTTATATGATCTTGTTCCTCAAATTGGTACCTCTTGGAGCAAGAATTTTGTTTGGCGTTTCAAAAGAGATCATGTTTTTAGAGTGATTGATTTTCATGTTGATGATAACACATTGAGTTTCATTGATAACATTGAGTGTTTGTATGCTGTATGGACCAAAATTTGGGAGTTATATGGAGATCTTGATACTCCACCCTTCCTAGATGATCCTACTTTAGATTGTCTTGTACCTCTTGATAATTCAAATAATCTACCATATGACTATGATACACTACAGGAGTTTTCTTCTTTGGAACACCTTGCACATCTTGATGATGAGGATGATGAGGTTTCTACTCCTACAAAGATACATGTTGAGCCTTCACATTCATTGGTTTCTACTTTCCATGATCTAGATCAACATGATGCATATTATTTTCCAGATCCACCTCATTGGGATTCTTATCTTCCAGACATATCATTCTTGTTTGTGGAGTCTCAGATTGATGATTTGGAAGACACAATTGATGATGTTCATCTCCTCATTTAAGGATTTGATTTCACTACTTCGTATGTGATGAGGGATGATCCCACAATATTGGTTTACAATTTTTGGCCAAACAAGACACTAAACTGATTTTTTCTAACTAAATCTTCACTTTCAGGAACCTATAGCGGCTAAACTATGAGGAATTTGAAGATGATGCAAACTAGTGATTTGTGAAATTTTGTTTGTAGATTCTAAATATATTTTTTTCAAAAAAATTGGAATCAAATTGCACTTCTTTTTCCATCTAGTTTTTTTTCAATAAACACCATTTTTAAGGAGTGATGCTCATCGTATACAACATAACTTTTTTTTCATGAAGGATAAAATTCTAATTTATTCGAATTTAGATTTTTAACTATGATATCTAGCACTTTCGTTTGATTTCATAGTGTTTTATTGAATATTTTTTCCTTAATCAAGTTTTGAATTCAAACCAATTACAATTCAGACATAAGCGGACTGTATACAACATAACTTTTTTTGTATGTATTGAAATTCATTTTTTTTTGTTGGATCAACGATTTCAATATCTAGTGCACTAATATTTTTCAAATTTTATTTTTAATAATCTACTATTTTTCCACATTTGCAGAACAAAGAGCTTGTTTTTTTATGAATAACCTACATTCACAAGAAATAAAAAATAAATATAATAATAAATTAAATTTATTTAAAATTATACTTTTTGGGAAGCTTATAATAAGGACTACATACTCACAAAAAATAAATTTTAAAAGAATTCATTTGATCCCCCAAAAGGTAAATCAAAAATGGTTTTTTATTAGCATTTTGATAGGTGTAAAGGAAACTCTGTTATAAGTATGGTTTAAAACTAGTGGAGTTATATCCAAGGGGGTTTGATCAAACCCTCTTCAATTGGAATCCTTAAAATGGAATTTTTTAAGGCTTAAATCATTATATTTTCTAAAAATATGTGATTTCAGCAAAAATCAAAATCTCCCAAGAATTGTAAACTAGCATTGTGGGATCACCCTAAGGGAACCTTCATACCCTCTTGTTCTTTCTTCTTCTCTTCTAGCGTCACGGGTTGGCATTGAGTTGGAGTATTTTGAGCAGCATTCAGAGGAATCATTACCTTTGGAGGTTGATGTGTTTAAGTCTTCATTAGATCCTGATTTAATTATGGTATTATTCGACATTGACATGGAGCCATTTGAGCATCCTTTAGAGACTTCATACTTCTTGAGACTTCCTTCCTCATCTCTTGGTTTGGAGCTTCTTCATACACCAGTGGATTGGTTTCTTCCCAAGGGGAGAAATATTGTTTGCAAGCATTGGATAGTGTTTTGTCTTCATGCATGCACCATTGACATATGAGCTTCTTCATTATGGGGGGGATATGATATCTCCTTTTTTTCTTCCTATGGGGGGATCATTGATTGTATATACATAGTGTATGTAGTCCTTGGGGGTGCGATTGAGTCCTCCATCCATGCAACATTTTTTTATTTTCTTTTCTCTTTTAGAGGGGGGTTTTTTTCCCATGGGGTTTTTCTCCTTTTTTCCAGTTGTGAGAGATTGCATTGTAAATGGGTACCTAACATGGTTGTGTAGTTGGGACCCATATTGCATTTTTTAATTTTTTGCATCTTCATTCTCCCTAAGTTTGCACTTAAGGGGGGGTGTTAGTGTATTTAAGTTTAACTTAGTTTAATTTTTTTGGGTGGTTTTTCCAATGTGGGTAGTTTTCCCACCCATCACATTTTTATTTCCTTTAAAAAGGTTGTACATTGTGTAATATAATAATCTCATATTTTTCCTCTTTTTGGTGAAATATACTGTGAGCTTCTCTCATTCTTCTATGAAGGTCTATCTTGCAAATGGTGATCTTGGGCTCCACCTACATAATCCATCATCCACACAAAAAATATATTTTACAAACAAAAAAATAACAATAAAAATTAAAAACAATACTAATCATTATTTTTTCTAAATAGGCTTCTTAGACAGTCATGTCTTTGGGAATGAAGGACTTCTGAAGATCCAAAAAAGATGGAAGATTGGACCTTTACATGGTAGAATTTTTATTTTTCTAGTAACTTGAATGAATAAATTAAAGTTTTGAATAACATCCATGAGGCCAAACAACCTACAAGACTATTAGATAACTAGCCATATTGTTGATAAAAAAATTACAAAATAAGCAAGCCACCAACACAATGCCTATTTGATCCCTCTTTCCTTTTGCAATCATCTGTAATCAATCTTGATCAAATAATTTGTAGAAAATTATAGTCTTTATGTTCGTAATTTTGGATCAGATAACATTTTCGTTATTGTTTTTAGAATCACTTGTTTTAGAACTATTCTAAATATTATAGTTATCTCTAATTGATTACTCTTTCTCTTTCCAATAAAAAAGTAATGTAACTTTTGTTATTTTTTTTCAAACAAAAAAATGACATTTGAAATCTTCATTACGTCAAAGGCGTGTCCCTATTTGAGTTTTCAGAGCTCAATTTGTCAATCAATGGTTTATAAGCATGGAGAGGGCTTGGTTGACAGTGTGGTAAAGTGCAACTGTAGATTGTTTAAATGAAACCGTAGATCACCGCTTCTGCAAACTAGGAGACCCTCGTCAAAAACAAAATGAAACATATGTAACTGCAAATCATCATCCCAGGGGGCTTGTTTAATAACAATAGTCTAAAAGTATTCTTGTTGATTTTCTTGCAAAAGTCACGGTAATGCATGAAATCTCTGTAGCTTTGAATTATGTTTTATTGGTTGATTTGTAAAGCCATTTTCTTACTACCATTGAACATTTGAAATCCTTAGGCTTAATGAAGTTTTAATCCTTTTTTTTTTTTGTATATCTATTACATTGGCTCTTTTAGTATCGAATCTGATTTTCAAGCATTATATGTTTTTGTATTTCTTTTTCATTTGCATGGCTTAAAGTCACTGGTTGTCTAACCATTATACTTATTTTATCGTAGATGAAGTGTTAAGCCTCATTTTGTTATTTAATTTTAGCAAATATTATCTAGATTATGGCCAAGGGTTTTGATATTTTTGTCATGATGTTCTAGAAAAGGTTTCTAGTCCTAAGGAACTTTTTGAATTCTTGATTGCACATTCATGCATCATCACTTTTTAGCAATAATTTTGATGTGCCCAAATAGGGGATCTTTGTCTAAGCAATTTTTTGATCATCTCTGGTGAACTATTATACAATTTTTAATTTCCATGTGAATTTGTTGGTATTTTTGCGGGACTAAATCAACAATTCCAATTATAGAACACATAAAAAAATGGTTTTAATATTCATATTGGTTTTAAATTTGTAGGCATCATATGGAAACACACCTAATGTTCAATTAAAGCGATTTGCGAATTATTTTGCAAGTGCATTTGTTGTTGTTAGCCTTGCTCAGTTTCCTCTCAATAAAATACTGAAAGAGTCTACTGTGGCCAAGCTCACATAAGTAAGTTTACTAGTTGTTGATGCTTTGTGGTGTTCTAGAATGTGGATTGTTTTATGGTTGTGAGCTTATAGGCTTAAGATAGATTAACATTTTAAAATTTCTTATTTAAGAGTAGGTACAATAGCCTAAAGTTAATTATTGAACTTATCTTAGTAAAATTGTCTTATTGCAAATGGATAAATGTTTTCCCTTGTAATTGGATTTGGGAATCTGGATGACAATTTCAATTAAACCATCCTTTGATACTTAAATGCATTCCTTTGTTTGTGGTTGACTAAAGCTCTCAGTCATGCTTTTGTATTATGGAATCTTTCTGGTGTGCTAGATACATCTTGTAATGGTTTTCTCATTATTGATGATATTTTTTTAATGCTTTTTACAATCTTAGGTCTTCTTTTTAGTATAGGATTCACATAAACTCTTGAACAAAGCCAACTGTGTGGATGTTCCATTTGTTTAGAGTTACTCTAAAGTTTTCATGTAATAGTAATTAGGGTTATATAGTGGGGTATGCTCTCAAGCTTATTTGGTAAATAAAGATTTGAATGAATATGAGTGTCTATTTTCAGATGAACATTTTGCATTTAAAATAAATAAATTGAATATGCATCTAATATGTAGTTTCTTGTCTTTTTAGACACCTCTTTGTCACATTTATGAAGTTGTTTATAAGACATCAACAAACTAGATCAATCAGCAACCATTAGATGCTCTGAAGGAGTTCATGTTGTGGGCTTTAGGTAGTGTCTTGCAAGATGTAGCCACTCATCAACCAAGCTACGAAGCATCAAAGCAAACACAACCAATTGCGGTTAAAGGAGTGGTGAGATTTTGGTTACAAAACATATTGATGTGTTTATATGGCATGCTAAATTCAACCAATTTCTCTTATTTTAGCAATCGATAAATTGGATTAAAGAGCATTAAAAATTAAGCAGATAGCAATATTTGTGGTCTTAGCGATGCTATTGAGGAAGAGGGTTGACCTCTTGTTGCAACTCTCATTAGAAACAAGATACCTGAGGAGGAATATCTTAATAGTAAGATTGTAATACCTATGATTCTATTTTTAGAGACTCCCAACTAATTGATATTCTCGATAAAAAACACTAGCATAAAATATTTTTCCCCTCAAATTTCTATTTCCTTTCCTCTTTTCAAATTAAAACTCTTCGACATACCCATTGTACAATTTCTAGTATAATTAATTCCAATATTTATATAAATCAAAAAGCCCATGATGCAATACCGAATATATAAGAATGTTCATTTCCGTACATGTTCTCAAAGTATAATGGCTGGCAATTACTTTAATATGGAAAAAGCGAAGGCGTGTGATATATAAATGAGAATGTTCATTTCCGTGAATGTTCTCAAACTATAGTGGCTGGCAATTACTTTTGTATGGAATCCAAAAGGCATGTGACTTTTTAATGTGATCAGACCCCACAAAATGACTTCCATACTCCACGATAAAATAAATGTAGGAAAAAGGAAGGATCTGACAGCACGGAATTTTAAGAGATATCGACGTCTTTGCAAAACTTCTACATGGAGATAAAGACAGAAAGTTGGAAGTTTTGACATCATCCCACGTTAATTGTTGGGATGTTGCTCACTATGGAAACTTAGCTTAGCAGAGTCCTGACGAATGATGCATCTTATCTGATTTAATCCTTCACCACCGTACAAGGATTTTGATTGCGTTTCTCCTTGTTCTTATGTCCTTTGTCGTATTTATTATGATATATTACGTTGTTATTCAAGTGTAAAATAAATCCGTACGATTTGAAAAAAAAGATAGTATTTAATTTAAGATAATAATATATTACATATAATATAATAGTGTATTGAGTCACATAGTAGTCCTTTTTTTTAATGTTGGGTGTAGTTTAAGCATAAGGGTTGTATATGGAGTGGTTTGATTCCCACACAATTTCCAGTAGTCCGTTCTTCTTTGTGAGCTTTGTAAGGGTGGTGATTTGCATAGTTATTAATGGAAGTTTAAGGGATCCTTTCATTTTTTTTAAGTTGTTCTTAATATAAATGAGCCCTCTTCATTTTGGGATGAAAAAGCAATTTATGTCTTATTACATATAATGATTGAGTCTATAACTGATCAGTGAATGATTAGTTGCTAGAATTCCAACAAATGCCTTGAGAAATGTGAAGATCGTCTAATTTTAGTTAATAAATCCAAAATCTATTGCTAATGATGTTTTCTATTTGTGCATACATACTTTAATTTGCATTTCCCTATCTATCTATCTACCTATCTCTTCATCTCTCCCTCTCTATATCTCGCTTCCCTCTATCTCTCTCCCTCTCCCTTTCTATCTTTACCTATCCCTTTCTCCATTTCTCCTTCTCTATATTTATCCACCTCTCTCTATCTATCTCTATCTCTCTCCCTTTATCCCCATGCATATCTCTTTCTCTCCCTGTCTCTCTTTATCTCCCTATCACACTGTTTATTGCTATTCTTTATCTCTCCCCCTCTCTATTTCTCCCTCTATCCCCATCTCTTTATTTCTACTTCTCTCCCCACCTTTCTTTATCTCTTCATCTCTCTAATCTTTATCTCCCCCTCTTCCTATATATATCTCCCTCTCCCTCACTCTTCCTATCTTTCACTCTATCTCTCTACCTCTCCCTTTATCTCCCCCTCTATATCTAACTCTCTCTCCATATCTCTTTCTCACACTCTTTATTTCTATCTCTATTTCTTCCCCTCTCCCCTACCTCCCTATCCCTATATCTATCTCTCTTTTTCTCCTTCTCCTCATATCTCCTTTTCTCCTTCTCTTTATCTTTTTTGGAGTAATTAGGATAATCACCTAATGATTAATTAGTCAATAACTAATTATTAGGTCTCTTATTACTATAATTACTTAAGTTGAACTTATGAGTATTTTTTTATTACTAAATTGGGTTGTTTAAAAGTTTAGTTGTCTCATTGCATAGGATTATAACACTTGTCACAATCTAATCAAATCCTCATTTAGGGTTTGCACTTTTTTTTTTCTAAGCATTCATTTGTACTTTCTAATCATTACATTTCCAATTCACAATACATTACAGGTTAATCTCAATATCATATACTTGTGTGGATCAATCATTCTATCTTGGTTGCATAACAAATTACTTGCTTTGATCTCTTGTTTGTGATAGGCATTTTGGTTGCAAGTGATTTTTGAAAGTTGTGGAGTTCAATATCAACTCCTTGCAATGGTATCAAACCACCAAATTTGTGACTTCCTATCTAAATTATGAGAGATCAACTCTTAAGAGAAAAAATGGCTCATCTTGTAGCAAAACAAACATCACCATTGAATTTAGAATGATCAGAATTTAACAATCGCCTATCATTTCGTCAAATTTGGAATAAATACAAAAAAGGGGACACAAGATTTGAGAAAAATTTCATATGATTCATATAGATCTATACCTTGCAATAAATTTCTCAGACGTAGGCAAGGGTTTCATTTTTTTGGAATAAAAAATAGGTTTTAAACTTGCATAGGGATGGTACCTTATATAGGCGTACATTCTTGCAAGGCCTCCAACTTTCGATGGGCCCCTTTTATGCTGACCAACAGTTTTATCAACGCCAACAACCTCATATCTGCTACTTAATGGCGCTAAACAGACACCCCAATGACAACAAGGATTCTAATGGATATTTCATAAACTTCCTAAGTAAAGAATCTCCATGTTTTGACCAAAATTTGGTAGTGAACCAAAAATGAATATTTTGATGAATCATTGCTTAAGGTTGTTCATTTAGAGTGTTTATATAAAAATCCTTAGTAATATTTGTTAGGGGATGTTTTTGTGGTAAATTCCTTGTAATATGGCATGTTCCCTTGTTATTTCAAGGCCTTTTTAGGTTTTTATACTTTTCAAGGACATTGTAACTCATCCTTGGTTCCTTGTTCCCATGATTCCTTGAATCCTTGCAAAAGAAAAATATTTGTGTTCTAGGTTTGTGGTCCCTAAGGTTCATATTATAATTCATGGTCAAAATTAATCATTGTGGACTTGGTGATGGTTTGGGAAAAAATAGAATTTGTCATGTGTATTTTGTGTTTGGGAGTTCTTTTTCTTCTTTGTCAGATTTTTAGAATTTTGGAGGTACTTGGCACCTTTACACCAAGTTCGAATGTGTAAAGTTCCTTTGAAACCCTAAACCATGGCTCGTTTATTCCTATGTTGGAGTCTCAAACTTCTCCAAAGCCTCAAAATCCTTGGTCCCTTTTTCTTATGCTCCTCATTCCTCAGTCCATCTTGAACCCTGATCCCTAGTCTCTTCCCTCTTTGTATTCACTTTTTCTTCTCGGTCCCTAGAAATTTGGGTGTTTGGGGATCTCATTCCTTGATTCCTTTTGGACATCGAAACCTAAAGTCCTAATGCATTTATAGAGCTTGGAATTTTGTGGGTTCCATGCACTCTTGCAGTTTCATCCCCATTACCCATTCCTCTTTAAGATTCAACCCACAAGGCTCCCAAAATTTCAGCATTTCCTTGCATTCAAACACCTTGTTTTATTTTCCCATTTCCCTCTGTTCCCTTGGCTCCAACTCTTTTACATTTTATTCTTCCTCCCTAGGACTTCAAACTTCCACTACACCTTTGCACTTTTCCTTGAGTTCTAATAAGGCTCAAAACTCTTCCATTGTATTGGATCAACCAGAAAAAACTTGACAAATCAATACACTTCTCTAACCATTCCAAGATTCCTCTACTATTGTAACAAATGATGTGTAACCCTTAAGGGTGTCTCTATAGTTCTAAGGGCTTTCCTTCATTCCCTAGAGTGCCAAAATAGAAGTTCCATTAATATGACAGGAAATTTATAAATTAGAGACATGTTCACTATGCGCGGACAATATGATAACCATGTTTACACACAATCTAATGTATAAATTATAAATGACAGAGTCACAATTGGTATGGGTGCCTATAAATGTTCTTGTAATTTTTTAACTCTTGGGATCTTTTACAAGTTTTCATTTTGGGGATTTTGAGAACACTTTACACATAACTTTTAGAATGACTTAATGGGAGGGTATTAAAATCCCAAAATTCTATTATTTTAATGGTTCATGGAAATGAGGGGGGTCAGGAGTAGTTGTAGAGCAAGCAAGAGAAAAATGTTATAGAAAATCTTAGGTTCCACATTCTAGAGTAGGGTATAAGTATTTTTCTATTTAATGATTTGGGTTCATATCAAAAAATTTAGTGTATACTTGTAATCTTTGAAGAATGAATATAACGAGAAAAGTCAACTTTGATTGAGTGTCTCCCAATGTATTGTGTGTATTTTTGGACGTATTGTTGATTAGTTAGCCAATTAGATGATTGCAAAATCCTTGCAAAGTTTTTGTAAGGTATCTTTTTTAGGGAAACTAAGGAAATATATGGGTATGCTCATGGATTAATAAGTAGATTCATTTAATATTATATATATAATCTTTTCATTTGTGTGTGTAGAACCTTGCTTACATGTGTTGTTGAATAACTATAGTCTTCAATGATATATTCAGTAAGGTGTCACAAATTATATTATTTATTGCATCTTCTGAATTAATTTCATGTCTTTGTTTCCCAATTAGATATAGGCACCAATCTACCATTGGATCTACCTCCAATGAACTTCCACACACCCAAAACACTTAAATATAAACCATCTTTTTGATGTGTCTTGTAGATAGTTTTACTCACTATCATATCATAATATATATATCAACATTAGGGGCCATCATAAATCACATTATTAGATAATTTTAGTATTATAGATTATCTACTTTATTAAGGTACTTAACCTTGTATGTTGAAAGCTAGCATATAAGTACAAAGTGACAACCAAAATAGGGTACACTATATATTGGGTACGATTTACATATCAACACAAATTTTTGTTTCCTATAGTAATATCTTTTGCAACACCTTAGGGAAGCCTTGCTTGGTTTAGAAAAACCATATTTTGAAGGAGATTTTACCCATGACCTTAACAATTGGTTTGTGGTTTCCCAACTTGATTATAGGTTTATGATTTTCTTCCCAAGTTTGACACCCTTGACACTTGAGAGAAGATTCAACCTTAGAAATTTGGGACCTACAATTCCATGCACCGATAATATGTTCACATTATATTGTGGTGTTGAGGGTCTTTCAGTTTTTTATCACATGTTTATGTGTTGTTACCTTGAAGGACTTCTCATGCAAGATAGTATATATATTAGGACTTGTGATCAAAATTTATATTGGGTTGGATATGTTGATGGCATAAGGTTTACTTGTTATGATAAGTCTACCTTGGTTTTGAGGTATACTTAGCTGGATGTGCTAGCAATTAACTATGGTTGTTATTCCAATTATGGTGATTATTTCTTGGTAGCTACTCATGTCTATTTTTTACCATTATATACAGTGTTTGCACTTAGATATTGAGTTGAGATAGGATGCATGCTTTTATGTGACAAATGGTGTGGCATATCTCTTTGGATTGGATCTTATATTTTGTGCATTGACATGATGGAGGATGAGATAATAACTATTTAAGATAGTGGTCACCTTTGTTATTGTTGCAAGTATTTTGACATAATTCATAAAACACTTAGATATTTTGATGACACATGTTGGCTATAGGGATTGTTCCCTTGATGTTTGAGTTTATCTTTGAATCCTTATGTAGTATATGCAAAAGTGAGAGAATGTTGAGAAAGGTGTGTTATACACCTTGCATAATGATTGGAATGTAAAATTGATATTTATTTACGGTGCACCTAGAGAGTCTAGGGATGTGTACATCACATTGGTTATGTATTGTGGGGTCACTTGCATCTTGTGTGTAACATTGAGATTATTTAATGTGAGTTGTACATTCAAAAAGTATTTCATATTGGGAAAGCTTAGTTCCAAAATAAAAAAATTGCACCAAAAAGTAAATGAGGGGCATAGTTTTGTGTAATCTTATTTCTATAAAATAAAACACATGAGGAGTTGTTAAGGTTGGTTGTCATAAATTTTGGTCCAATGGCTAAGGTTGATTGAGCATCTCTTGTAGGTTGCATATGCGAGAAAATGAATCATGGATTGAGCTATTTGATTACATAATTCCCATTTTCTTGTTCACATGGAGTGCAAATAGGAATCTTAATATTTCAAAAGCTTTTAATGGAGACTCTATAACTTCATTGTAGTATATATGTTCATGAGATAATACATTGAGTATGTAAGTCTTTTTGGAGTTTGAGGTTTTATTTCATGAGGGTCTTCTTAGAGTACATCTTGCATTATCTTGATGGTATTGCAATATTGAAAATTACATACCCTTTCAATTTAATGCTACATTTTATGCTTTCTTTGGTATCCATTCGTTAGTATTTTTTAAGGATAATTTTAACCCATACATTAACCTTTCTCCCTCCATGGTGCTTAGGCCTTGTTTCTCATGCTGTATTTTTGTCCAACTTGATGGCACCTTTGTGTTATTCTCATATTTTGCTAGTGTCTCATCATTTTTTGAGCCCAAATTTCCTATCTACACTAGCATTACATGCAAATACCCATGTAAAATGCTAGCGTCCCATAAAATTTCCTATTTGGTATCATTTCTAAGAATTTCACCAAATGTCACCTTCGCAAGTTAGTGGTAAAAGCTCAGGATGAATCTAAATGACTTGTTAGGCCCTTCCTCTTATAGTCTCTCTCTCATTTTTTAACCTATCTTTTCATTGTTGCACTCTCTTGTCTCCTTTTGGACCTCTCACTCTCTTCTAGCAATTTTGGTACTCTTAAGCTATCTTCAGTATTTTTGCAACTACCTACAACACTCTTCCAATGCTCTCCTTCAACTCTCTCATATCCTTAGCTTCCTCAAGCCTTCATAGGTGATATTTTTCTTAAATTGTTCTTATTCTCCTTGTCCTTGCTTTCTCCATGGTATTATTATCAATGCTTTAACATTTCTATCTTGCTATGCTCTTGAGCACCTTAGGATCCTCACATCCCTTTTACATTTCACCATAGTCTTCACTATTGCACTTGCACTACTCTTACTATTCCCAGAACCACTATGGATATGAGCATCCATGCACAATATTTTATTTTCTCTATCTTGTTTGCTATGGAGGTAGAAATACTAAAGTAGGGGTTTGATGTGAAGGCAAACTCCCAACTAGCGCTAAACAATTTTTTTTCTCTTTGTATTTCTAGTTATTTTGATAACACTCAATCATACAAAGGTTTGCAACTAATTTTTTTAATTTATTATTCATTTTATTTATTTATTTATTTATATATATATATATATATATAGTAGTTCTTTATATTTTTATTATCTAGTATTTGCTAGTGTATTCCTTTTTCTGGTTTTGTAGACTAAGCAAACTACTAGACTTGATTTTAATGCTTTCTAGAAGATCTTTAGTATTCTAACCATATGAATGACAAGACTAACAACTTGGGTAGTGACTTCCTCCATTTAAAACCAAGTTCTCTCTTCACCTTTTTTTGTTTTGTGTTTAATTTCTATAAATTTCTTTTCACTCTTAGAGGTATATTTTTCTTTTCTTATGTGTTATTTGAATACATGTTTTTCTATTTTTATCTCCTCGATTTATGTGAAAATAGTATATATCACTAAAAAAAAATATTTCATTCTAAATGTCACTTCCAATATTATTAATATTATTGGTGGTAGATGTGATAACAAAGATATTCCTCTAGAATATACATTACTAGTTGTAGTTGTGATCACAAAAACATTCCTCTATTGTTTAATATATGATCTCTTTCTCTACTTTTTTTTTTTGGTGCTTCTTGTCTTCATCTGAGTAGAGCCTTTTGTTGAAATTAAATTATGTGCTTGTTGGTGGAGACTAAGTTTTGCCAGTGAGTGCAATTTTTTTTCAAGCATTTGACTTTCAAATGTAGAACACATATTGTTTTTTTGATTTAGTAAAATCTAATGGTTTTATTCAATTCTCATGAATGAAATGAAAGACATATTCATAGAACACATGTTCAATGAATACTTTTTCAAAAAAGATTTATGAAATGAAGTGAAAATAGTTTTGGATAAATACACTGAAATATTTTTATTAATAGGTATAAAAATAAGTGGACTTTCAAGCTTAAAATATTCACTCTAGAAAATGTTACTTCATGCTAGAAAATATTATTTAATTACATAATTGTATCATTATATAGAAACATATTCTTCTTAGTATAACAAACAATTTTCAAATAGTAGAAATGCTAATTAATATATTCTCCTCATATTAAATCAATAATAAATAATTTATTGAATTACATAAAAAATCATATATCTTTTTGAAATAACTCTCTTAAATTAATATAAAAAGAAAAATCTATTCTAAAATAAACAAAACTTATTTTTATTATTATTATTAAATTTATATTATTATATAATGTTTTATTTTAAAGCTATTGAAAACAAGGTAAATGAAAGCTACAATATGAACTTATGCAAGTGAATTCAAATCTTAAAATCAGATTTAAATATATGATTGCAGCATACATCACAATATAAAAAACAACAAACAAAAATGTGACACGAGATTTATGCGGAGAAACCTTTTAGGAAACCATGAATGGTAAACCAAAACAAGAGGTACTAAACCACTTGCAAAAACCCATGCCCCACTTCTTGGACAGCCAAAAGATATAATAAAATATTAAATAAAAATTCAAGACTCCCACATGGGCGCCTAGCGATAGCCTATCCAACTCCTTTCTTTCTAGATGCTTCGATGACTTTTTTGCTCCTCGATGGAACACCAATAGACACCTTTTCTTCTCCAATCTTGAGCTCCCCATCCAAAACTTTTCATATTCCATTATGAACGCCTAGGAAAGATGCCTTATCCATATTTGATGTGTAACCTCCACCAAAATTAAATCCTCTCTTTAAAATATAATTACAACATGTCACAATTGAATAATTTTATCTCATATTCCTTAGAACACATTCCAAGAAATGTGGAGACATACAAATGACAAAGATTACAAGATTAATGTCACCTTATCCTAACAAAAGCACCCATAAAATCACCATCAACACATAATATTAAAAGAAAATTCTAAAATAACTAATTTTTTTAAAAAAAAACTGTAACAATTCTAAAACTTTTATGAAAAGAATATATCTCAAAATTAAGTCGAATAAAGTGGATATGAATAAGTCTTCAATCCAAATAAGCTTTTTTTTTCGTTGAATCAATACATAAAAAGATATAAAAAAAGAGCAATCAATAGAATGCCAAGAATAATGAGCTGTCAAAACAGCAAATCAGGACCTCAAGAAATTGAACGTTACCACCATTCAAAAATCTACAAGAAGGAACAAGCAGCACAAATAACATTGCACGGCAGAAGGTAGATCATCTAGTTTGAATAATAACAAGCCTTAAGCGAGGGCGATACATGGCACTTTCCAGTCAATAAACCAAGGGATTATTGCTCGCGTCCTTAACCCCACTCTGTATTTGATTCGCCGATACGGCCCAACCTAAACAAGTTGCGAAAAATTCCATGTGCCACTACTTAACATTTATGTTTATTAATTCCTTCACGTGCTAGAGTTAGAATTCTTTTAATGCTACCTACTTCAAATTTTGAGTCAAAGTCTTATCAAATAAGGAGTTTATAATCATTTTGAACAATTATTTCCTAGGAACTTTAGGATTATAAAAGGTTCAATTTGAATGGTTTTATCAATTCTTTGACCACTTAAAAAGTTATTAAAATTCATTGACAGAAGCTTTAAAATGCTTTTTTTTTTCAATGCTGTCATATTAATGTAAACATTTTTATTTTAGTAAGAAATATGTTCAGTCTCATTTTACATAAAAATAACTTTTATTTAATTTAATGATACTAATTATATATATTTGTAAATTTTATTTGATTTTTTGTTTAAAACAAAAATATTCATCAATAAAATAAATAATATAAGATCAATATTATAAAAATAAAAAATTATTAGATTAATTGTAAATGTTAAAGTTCTATTATTTTGGGCATAAGTTTTCTATAGTTCATGAAGTAGATAGAAGTAAATGCATATTTTTGGTTTTATGTGTATTTTCAATTGTTCGTTATTAGAATGAGAAACTTGACGGATCACACTCAATGATCCATTTGAGTGATCCATCATCAAAAAGAAAAACAGTGACAAATCACATTTAATTATTCATGAGTGATCCATCATCAAAAATAAAAACATGACATATCACACTCACTGATCATCTAATCACACCTAATGATTCATGAGTGGTCCATCATCAAGAAAAAAAACATCAACATATCACACTCAATGATCCATCTTCAAGTTCCTCTTCCTATAATAGATCACCAAAAAAAAAAAAAATGAAAACATACATAATTTATTATAGAAACTTACAATTATTTCCTAATATTCTATTTATTTCTTAATTCTAAATTAATTTCCCCTTCACTAAGTTTCTCCCCAAGGAAACAATTGAAAAGATACATGATTTATATAGAAACTTACATTTACATCCTACTATTCTATTTTATTCTTGATTTAAAATTGAATTCCCCCTTTAGAAAACTAAGTTCCTCCCCCAACGAGTCAACCGAGTACTTTCCATAAGTTGCTAACGGACAATTCAATTCAACGCTTCTTCTACGAGACTTCGTCGTAAGTTCCTCACCAGTCTACCGAATTGAATTCTATTCACTTTTCTATTATTATCATTATAATCCATGCTCGTACTAGCTCAGAATAAAAGACACTAGCTATTATCCCTGTATTTGCTTCCTAATTTTGCAATGGCCACCATTTGTCGTGTGGTTCTTAAGTTCTCACAGCTTATGTGCTTAAGCTTTTTCTACATTCTGCAGACGGGACATTCTGCTGCTAATACAACAGATCCCCAAGAAGGTAATCAGCTCTCTTTTATCTTTTCAATGCTTTCTTCTCACTGATGGGGTCTTTAAGATAACTTCGATTCTGGCCTTTTAAAATATTTTTCTAGTCCTTACTTTTTTTTAGCATTTGAACAGTTGAAGCACTAAGAAAAATAAGAAAGAAGTTACAATATATAGAGTGGGACTTCGGTGGAGATCCTTGCACTGGGAAGGTAAGCTGGAATAAGAGCCAGGAAAAGGGTTTCGAAAACTACGTTTCCTGCAACTGCACTTTGGATGGGGAAAGCTTTTGCCTTGTTACCCATATGTATGTCGATAAATTTTCATTTTCATTGAATTTTAGCATTTTTTTTTCGTGGTTTTGTTCATTGGGGTATTTGATTGCAGACTTCTCAAGAGGCAGGACATCTCTGGAATGATTCCACCCGAGTTTGCCGATCTCACATACCTTGAAGAACTGTAAGTATTGGGGATTGCTTCCTCTAGTACTGTTTTGATAAACAATTTTGATTGCACACAACGTTTGCATTCTATTTTAGTTGATAACAACATATCCTCAAAGATGAAGCTATGAGTTCTAATAGTTTGAAACCTGAGGAGGATATGATATGTGCGCCTCTAAGTCTAAGCACAGTCAGGCATGCTTGACCATCCTTGGTTACTATTTCACTCTTGTACCAGAATTTTCTCTCTTAATTCCAACTTTTGTTGTTTTCGAAATTACTGTCTACTATTATTCCAAACACAATATTTGTTTACTAACATTCTTCTAAAGTCTTCCAAACTGTCACATACTCTGCTATACTACATCTGCCACAAGATTTTATGTCATCTTTTCCTTCATGTCCATCCTTTTTTCTATTGCCTTACAAGCTAATAGATGTTCCCTCCATCTAATCGCTTCTTCCATGCTCTGCAATCTTTTCTTTATCACCACACATCTTCCAGTTGCCTCCTATATTGCCATTCAAATTTCCATCTTGTGTCACCGCCATTTCTTCCTTTTGCACTTTCATCTATTAACACTTCCACTATCCAGCCTATCTCCTAGATTCTATTACCCATCTCTAATGTAGTCTTCACTTTGTTCACTTTATATCACCATTCCATTCATATTCTTCATTTATTTCAAACAACTTTATCAACCACATCACCTTACTCTCACCTCTACAAAAAAAATTTGATGAGTGTTTCCTATTTAATTTTACATTAGTAAAAAGAAAATAGTACAATATTCACAAAAAAAGAGGGTGGTAAAAAGGCACACCCACAAGTCCAACCGGAAATACAAAATGACCTAGCCTTGAAACATTAAGCTGTAGTGGCTATGCCAAATGGAGATTTGGATAATCAAGTTTACATCGAACATTACTCGAGGTGGAGTCATCAAAGGGCTTCCATCTAGTGAGAGCAACAACGCCTTCTTTGTTCTCCTTGGGAGGTTGTTGAGTGTGTATCAAAAAAATGGTGAGTGGCAGATTGGGGAACTTGCTGATGTTTGGCCAACTAGAGTCCTACCTAGGTGAAGGTGAACACAAAGTTCGAGGCCATCCTCCACAAGTAGAGTCCTTGGGATTTTGAGGCACAGGACCATCGGAGCGAGACCCATGGTCTTCATGGTTGTCCTGTCAGAAAGTGTGATTACATCCATGTCGACGTCCATGAGGGGATGTAGAGTCAAGAGGAACCTGGGAAACAAAGCAAGGGGCATTACCTTAGTGGTCTAGCAATGCCTAGAGATGGGCGACTTCAAGTGCAACCTTGCTGGCTTGCACCTGAATTTGCATAAGAACATTAGAGCAAATAATAGCTTTAATATACAATGAACACTATTTATCAGCAATGTTGTGATTAAAGAGAACAACATTCCTATCTTTCCATATATTGAAGAGAATTTTCACCCTGAAAGTGTGCCAAATCTAGGTATATTTGTGAGGAAGGTAGGGCAGATCTTTGAGTAAAACCATATGCCAAGAGAAAGGGGTAGGCTTGAAAATCTTGAAGAAATTATGAATTCAATTCCAAGCTTCTTGAGCTTGAGGACAAAACCAAAAGAGATGTTTGAGAGACTCAATTTGACCATAGAACAAGCAATTAGGACTGGAGATGTCCATATGAGTAAGACAAGTCCCCAAAGGAAGGCCTTGATATAATAATCACTAGGCAATGTGAGCCAATTTAGGCTCTAGCATCGTAAATCAAACACCCTAGAATATTTTTTACCACATCTCATGAGAGGATTGTAGTTGCCAGCGAGAATAAAGCTAATCCACCATATGCAAGTGCAAAGTCAACCAAGAATACCCTTTAGAGGGTTTGTAACTCCAAAAGGGAGTATTTTGAAACCACGTCCAATCTTTCCACCAAGGCTTGAGGCAACACATGCCCAATTTGTGGTGCAACTATGGAGGGACGGGATCAATAACAGTTTGGTAAGTCTCCTAGTCTTGATTAGAAAGTGTGGTAATGGAAATTGTATGCCCTTGGAAATGGTACAATTTTGCTTAATTTGGGAATAATTAATGACAAATTGGACTTGATATCACCTTGATCTAGTGTTGTGATGTGTTTTACACATCCACATTAGGTCTTGGGCCCATTTAAAGCTAAATATACTTAACTTTTCCCTAATTTAATGTTGTAAAGTGTATTTATTGACACCTTCACATTAAATTTAGGAGGCTTGTAAATTAAGTGGACCTAATCTAGTGTTGTAATGTGTTCTACACATTCACATTGGATTTAGGGCCCTTTTTAGCTAAATAGACCTATTTTTGCTTTAATTTAGTGTTGTAAAGTGTATTTATTTACACTTTCACATTGGATTTTGGGCCCTCTTGCATTTATGACCTTAATATCATCATTAATAGGCCCCTAAGACCCTATATTGTGCATCCCAATACATATTTCAATCAAAAATCTGACAAGATAAACATATAAATTTAATTTACACGCTCCCCGACACTTTAGCAATCAAAATAGGCCCTGTGGAACCCATTCACCACTTTGGGCGAATGAGTCCCATCCAGGTGAGACCCATTTGTCCAGCTTGGCGAATGAGTCCCATTTGGCCTATTTTCAAGGTTTTAAGCGGGAAAAACTAGGTTTTAAGTTCAAATTTCATGTATGTTGGCCTTTGGGATCTAATACACGAGATCTTAGTTAGATTGCCTATATAAATGAGCTTTCAAACCATTATTTCATAAGGTCTACATGATATCAAGTCAAGCACTCAAGGGTTAAGCATTCCAAGACTTCACAAGATCATCAAGAGAGCATTCAAGTCCATTTTTAAGGCATTCAAGGACAAAATTCTTCATCAATTGTTGCAGCAATTCAAGATCCATCATCATGTCAAACATATCAAGCATCAAGCATGTTATTGAGCTAGTGTTGTGATGTAGCATTGAAGATCCAAGATCAAGCATTGTTCTACTCCTATTGTCAAGATCAAGATCTACATCCTTCATGGCCATTTCATGTTGAGTTTCAGACTTACAAGAAATCATTTACAAGGCATCATTCAAGGTATTATTGTCCATGATTCATGCTCTTTGTTTCATGTTTCATGCCTTCATTTCATTATCTCATCATTTGGTTTAATTACCTACAAGGGGTTTGACCAAGGCAAACCCCTATTCCCTAACAATCAACACTTTTTCTCTCTCTTTGTGTAATTGCAGATCTAGGTGCTTTAAAGATTTGAAGGATCATTGAAGATTAGGTTACAAGCTTGGAGAAAGTTGTTGGAGTTGTCTCCCAATTTGCAAGGTCATAATCATCACCAAAAAGTCACCTACAGCCTCAAAATCAAGGTTTCAGATTTGAAAATAAAGAGGAACAGAAAAAGCAGACATTGAAGACCAAATTCAGACTTTAAAAGTCGAGAAAATCCTAATTGGACTCATTCGCCTAGCTTGGTGAAAGAGTCCCAGTTTAAGTCAATTTTGAGATTTTTCTAGTTTCAGATACCCTTTTTTCGGAAACCTATTCCTATACAGAAACCCTAATTTGGGACTGATTCGCCCAGATTGGAAAATGAGTCCTAGTAGGCCTAAATCTCAGGTTATTCAGCATTTCAATTCTTCATTCAAGCCTCTACAAGTTTCCAAGTGCACACCTCTGCTTTTACAACTTTTTGTTTTGATTCATATGCATTTCTCGATCATTTATTTAAGTTTCATGCATCATTAGGGTTTAGCATTACATCTTGCATTTCATTTATCTTTCCAAGTTCTTACTTGGTGGTGAATCCCTCATTAGCTTATAATCAGCCCCTAGGACAACCCTATTGCAAGATCTCTTTCTCCTTTGCATTGAGATCTCCAGGGTTACCCTTGAATGTAGTAGGTGGAAAGTGGGTGTGCTCTATGTCCTGAGTCATATGATAGCATTTAAACCCCATTTTTTATATACAACAGAAAGTTTGTACTTTAATTTGAAAGTAGGCCAAGGAAGAAGATTCTTGGTGGCTGGGTGGATGAAATCTAGTAAAGTTCTTGCTCTTCTTTTGAAAAATTACAAGACATGAGTCCAAGGTAAGAGAACCAACAACCTCCCTTGAGAACATATAAGTGGGTTCCACCAAATGAAGTATCGGTTAATGGATAAACCATTATAGAAATAATCTCTAGCCCAACAAAGCTAGGGTTTTATAGCTTCCTAGGCTTTCCAAATTCTTTTAAAAACAAAAGTGCCTTGAATGAGAACCATTTCCCTCATGGTGAGAAGAGTGCCTAAATCCAAGCCTTTCCAAACGAGATGATCTTCAAGAGTGCTAGTGCTTATGCAGTGAAAAACAAGAATATTCCACACCTCATTGTTGTTCAGTGCCCTAATGATCCATTTATCACACAAGGTAATGCCTTGGCAACTAAAATATCCCAGGTTAAATTTCTATGCAAAATTTCTTCACTTTCACCAATTCGGTTACACAAGAACATAATTGGAAAACTTGGACACGGAGTGGACTCGGCAGCCCAAAAATATGACTCAGACTCGGGACTTGGCACAGACTTGGGAAAAAAACTGTAGTTTTACAAAAAAAAGAGAAGAAATTAATGCATTTAGAGAACATAAGAGCCTAATTTGATTATCAAACACTCATAATTCAAATATTTCACATGTCATATAATCATCAAACACTCAATAATTGAAATTTCATCATTCATAGTCATACAGATACTCATAGTTTCAATGTATAACAACATCATAAGTTTATAAATGTTTACATATAACCATGTCAAAAAGAGGAAAATATTAGCAACCAAATATAATCTATATCTTCCTCTTTCCCCTATCAATGGTACTCAATTTTGAAGGCCTAGAACTAGAAGGTTCCCGTGCTATAGTATCCAAATGAGGAGATTAAGCAGTGGTTTTTTGATCTTCAAATGTGTCTTCATCCTCCTCCATGGCATCCAATCTTGCTGATTCTTCTTCTTTTGTTGTTGCTGCTCTCTAATTCAACAAGATACTCATTAGTAAGGAAGACATTAGCCTCATCAAATGTTTATTCATCAACAATCCATTCATTATATGGATCAATGTCATCCAAGTTGATGGACTAATGTGAAACACCCTCCACCTTTCTAGTTTGAAGGCGAAGGTTGTACCGAACAAAAACTAAATCATTTAGGCATTGTTGGGTCAACCTATTTCTCTTCTTTGTGTGAATGTTCTCAACTAAACTCCAATTACGTTCACACCCAAAATCACTACATGGTTGTGACAAGACACAAATGGATAGCTTTTGAAGATTTGGTGTGCTAGCACCATAGTTCTCCCACCATAGATCTACAAAAAAATGTTTAATAAATATAAGTATTAAGAAATAAGAATAAAGTAAAAAATGTATATGTAAGAATCAAGTCTCTAATTTAATTTTTTACTTGGTTGTTGTTTTCCTCTCCTTTCAATTGCTTGTTGTGAGGAAAAGAGTCTCCTCTTTGCACCCTTGTAGACCTTGAATAGATAAAAGAAAAAGTTAATCAAATATAGAAAATTCATAGATAGTCAAGACTCAACATTGCAAATTCATAAATAAGATGTAACAAATCTCACCTCCAACTCATCAAGCACCTTATCTCTCATCTCACGATCAGGCACCATCCTATAAATGCATGTGACAAGACTTGTCATGACCTCCTCATCTGCCTTAAATGTGTCTGAGAAGTGGAACTTTGGATTCAAGAAGTAGGCAAAGGCATATATCCACTAGTGGAGTTGGTTTGTCCATCTTCGATCAATGATGCACCAAATGATTTCATATTTCCTTTTGTTATCGCCACAATATCGTGATATGGCCTCTTTGGCCCTATCCATGGCCTCGTAGATGAAACCCATTGGCATGCCCTCTCCATCCACCATACGAAGAACCCTCACCAAAGGTTTTGTCACCTAAAAAAATGAAAACAAATGTTAAATATTAACAAAATTAACCCCTAAAAAAAAACAACAAATAGATTATAATGTATAATATTTTTTTTGTTTGTTTGTTACTTACCTCGATCAACTCCTCTCCATTTTTTATGAATGTCTCATCAAAAACTATGGCAACAATCCTCTCCCCTTCAGGTCTAATGGAAAATGAGGACTCCCTCCAAGCATCAGACACAAACATTTGCTTGAGATGACCAATGGCACCAAGAATGCTTTGCAATGTGAAGAAGTGGCTAGCAAATCGTTTCACTCCAAGTCGCACAAGGTCCTTTCCATTTGTGAATTTCCTCATCAAAGAAAGCGCCCAAGTATGGTTGTAGATAAATTGCCATGTCCCCGAACCAATGACATCAAAATTAGTAATATTGGAAAAAAACAACTAAATAAAAAATATATATATATATCATTACAACTTAATATTGTTGTTACACTTACCATCAATCATATCACAATTCTAATTACCGAAATACCATTTTATCATTGTAATTATAAAATATGAATAAGCTAGTTAAATATCTTAAAATAAATACTTTAATATATAAGCACTTTTATAATTGCAATTACCATAAGGTAATATTGCAATTATAAATATATATCGATATCAATGAATATTAATATACAAAACAATCAAATCAATTTATAGACATAATTAATATAAAACAAATAGAATCGATTTATAGATATATATCTAATATATCAAACATCGACATAAAATAAAATAATTATAAATATTGACCATCTGATCGACCCACCTCAGGAATACACAATCTATCCAAAAACTAGCGATGGGTTAAACCTCAGGGGATATACGCCTGTTACTGGGCAAATACAACTGAAACTAAGACATTGTTGTGGGCAGTATTATCGGTCATGAAAAGAGGAGAATCGCAGGACAATTGCTCACATTGAAGTTAATATGATCGCTTAGCCTTTAGGATTGACGAAGAACTTCCATAGTCTATTGTAGGTGTCACTATTTTTATAAGAGATTGACTTAGTAAATCTTAGAATATATATATATCTTACCTTGGGGAAGACACAGAATCACAAAATACGGAGAACTCACAGAACATATCACACTTCATCGGATCATTTCCGTCGGGTTCCTGTATGAACCGATGCGGGGCGCACAATGTGAGATTAAGATTAGATAATATATTCACAAAAAGCACCTATTTGAATCACAAATAATTGAGTATCAAAAATATATACATGACTATTAAAACGAAATAGGAATTATGAAAGCAATGAACATAGTTAGGACAAGCGATTAATGTTCATCAAATAGTAATTCATGAAACTAATGGTCGTGACTATTCGGGAGATGCGCCCCTTCCTATTCATGTATAAAGATATAAAAAAAGATCATAAGGAAAAGAGGAAGGGATCAGGTAGGGAATTGAAGGAACACCATACGGACTACCACAGCCAGGCAGAGATCCGAAGAAAGGCATTAGAGTACACAGTGAACTAGGTGATGTGAATCACTTAGCACTAATACTAGACACTTCCAAATATTCAAAATTAGATACTATGTAGTAGAAAACTATGCCCTGACTTATTGAATGTGTGAATTTACACTTACCCATTTACTATCTACATATGCTCAAACATCTGCCGTAGAGATGTTCAGGACTAGACAATTATACCTGTACTTTGCAATCCTCAAGAAATAAACTCTATCACCCTGCTGGAACCAGCTCTCTACTATGACCAACATCTGAATGACTCCAAACTATTCATAAATATGGCTAGCTCCTGAATGGACTGATTCAGTTTCCTCTATTAGTAGACTACGTTAATTTGGCTATCATATGTCATTACAGGTATATATATATAATGAGAAATGTGATAGGAATCATCATAGACATATTTATAGCCTTTGTTACATTTACTTGGCATTTGGTATACTTATTAGGTATTGATGATTAGATTATTAATGTAATTCTCACTTTAGTATTCTCATTCTCATGAATATGCTTAATCTAGGTAAAGATGACTATATGAATCTAAGAGAATCAGTAATAAAATGCAAACTTCCTTGCTTGTTAAAAGATTGTTTTCTCTGTGTTTGTATACCTACTGGGGAGGAAGGGCCTGAGAAAAGTGGTGCCTAAAAACCCCACTTAACAATCCACTGCGGCCATGGAGGAGTGGAAAATCCCACTTAACAATATAATGCGGCCATGGAGGGATGGTAGGCCTGGAACCACTTATAAACTTCGTTGGCTTCCTCCAGTAGGTCATGTGTCTTCCGAGGTGATGATGTGGGTAGTAGGTAAAAGTTTTCCCACTAAGCACGCCACTCCGGGGATGGAATGATCTTAGTTGGACATTCAGCTCGGAGCCAAGGGGTGGGTTATCCTGATAGGATGCTTGTGCCCTTGGGCTTAGATGAATAGCTTTAGGCGGATCTACCCATGCCACTCCTCATCTGACTTCATTATTGCTTTTGTGATTACGTTGTATTTATGGGATATCTAAATATTAATGCTAATAGATATGTTTCTAATATGTTGAATACAGGATTCAAATCCAAGGTTATTGAATTACGAGAACATTCATTTGGATAGAAGATACCCTAAACCTAATCAACAAGCAAATTCTAGGGCAAACATTACATAAATTTTGTAACACTTTTTGCATCTTCAACCACACTTTTGACCCATGAAATCTTCCCAATGTCAAGTCCAAGCAATGTGTAGCATAGGGAGACCATGCAATTGTGGGATACCTCTCCATAAGTAGTCTCCCTACAACTACATATGCAGTTGTGTTGTTTGTGATAATTTGGACAACATTATCAACACCAACCTCCTGGATCACCCCATCTAATAAATTGCATAAAGTCTCTGAATTTTTGACTTCATGGGAGGAATCTATTGACTTTAGGAACACCAATCCACCATTAAAGGCCACTAAAAATTTTAGGAGAGTCCTATTGCATCCATCTATCCACCCATCAGATAAAATGTTGCAACCTTTTCTTCACCAAAATTTTTTTTGTTCATCAACCACAAGTCGTGTATTCTTTACGACTTCCTCTAGCAATGGCCCACTCAAATCTTTAGATGTTGGGTTCTTAAACCCCTTTCCTGCAACTATAAGGGAATTCACCAAACCTTCCCAATATGGGTTGCTTGCCACATTGAAAGGTAAATTATTGTAGTACCAAAAGTTTGTTGCTTCCATCCTAGCTTCATCTACTTTTCCTTATACCAACTAGTACCATCAAGTGAAGGTTGTGCTCCTGGAACATTATGTGGAATAAAGTAATTTGGTCTTGATGAAGGACCCTAGCTAGCACTAGCAGTAGAAAAAGAACCCTCAGGACTCTCACCAAAAGATGAATGTGGATGATGGATGCTTGGACTTGGAGTACCATGGGGCATAGATGGTGTAGAAGGGGATCCACTCATTGTTGTTGCTAATACATCCTTTTTTTTTGTCTTTCATCTTTTTTCATCTCATAATCAGCAAGAAGGGCCTTTATCTCTTTAATAATCTCAGGAGTAGTCTTAGGGCATCCCTCCACATTTTTTCCAAGTATTCTTGCAAGGTGGTATTTTAATCTGTTTATTCCTCATGTCATCCATTTGTTGCATTTGGTACATGTCACTTCACCCTTTTTATTTCCTGGTATCCCATACTTCCATGAGGGTCTTTTCTCGTTCCCTTTGGGTTTGAAGATGGCATTGCTATTTCAAAATCAACATGAAAAAAAAAATCAGCAAGGGTTTGGTAAAAAATCAGAAAATAATTGAGATTCAAACATTTGCAAAAAAATAGAA
Source organism: Sequoiadendron giganteum (assembly GCA_007115665.2). NCBI lineage: Eukaryota > Viridiplantae > Streptophyta > Pinopsida > Cupressales > Cupressaceae > Sequoiadendron > Sequoiadendron giganteum. Next base: position 1,201,735 of record CM021108.1, on the reverse strand, counting down.
TGCAAAACCAAGCTAAAAATAGTAGGAATTAGGCTATTAAGGGAAATAGAAAAAAAATTGGCAGCATTTCCCCCTATTTTTCTTGATTTTTCTGATTTTGAATTCAAGAAAACAAAAAAAAAGAGTGGTTAAATTAATTACCTAACTCTATTGTGATCTCCTTAGTTCATCCTCTTGGCTTCTTTCAACCTCAACTCAACTTGCATTCAACTTTCAGACCTGTATTTGGCAAGGTAGCATGTAAAAATGAAAGAAAAAACAAAAAAAACATGGGTTTAAGTGTTTTTTGATGCCCAGCCGCACAGGAGAGTCCTGGGTCAAGACTCCTGAGTCCGACCTTAGGACTCACATGAGTTATGAGGTCAGAATCAGGAGTTTCGACCCTAGGACTCTCCTAGACTTGACTCCTGAGTTCGCGGCGAGTCGACTCAGGTCTCCCGCAGACTCCCAAGTCTGCCGAGTTTGCGGCAAGTCCTCCAACTATGCTCAAGCATTTTGTCAAACAATTTGGCAAGGTTGTTGGTTCAATGTATTATCAATTTGTTTTCAATAGAAAGAGAGTTTCCTTGGAATAGGTCATTCATAATGCATATTTCTCATAAAATTCTACATATAGAGAGCAACACACATTAACAACGATATAATAGAAGAGTTTGTTGCATACAATAAATATATAAATATTCAACTGTTCTAGAAAAATTTCAGAAATGAACATTCACAACTACTATAGACAATAAATAATTGCTGACCTATATTGATTGTAGAAGAATCAAAATCTATTATTTTGTTTTTTGACTCAAGAAAACATGGGCCCACTGAACTACACTACTCTTCTTCCAGAAATAGGCATCACCTAGATGCCCATTGTGGACTGCTAGAAGGGAAGCTGTGGCTGCAAAGATGATAGCGTTGACTTAAAAAGTTGCACCCTTAACTGAAGGCTCCCACGTCATCCTTCCTGTGTACGATGTCTTTCCCTTAAGCTTGTGCTTCGCTTAATAATTCATGATCTCCTCAATATGGCATGTGATGCATTTTATTATATCAAACCTTGGCCATTAAATCTGAAATCACCTCCTTAATAATAGATATCACCCTTTTCCATTCAGTTAATAAATAATATTGCACAAAGTCTTGAAAGGGAAACAACTAGAATCAACCCTGCTATCAATATATATATTATTTTAATCACCAAATTTCTACAACCCAATACAATTCCTAAAATTTGTTTCTAAAAGAGACTTCACAAATGTCGATATTTTTGCTTGTAGAATCACTATGAGAAATCTGAGCAATCTCTCCAACAAATTCGCTAGGGTAGAATAGTTGCACCATTGAATCCAGTTACTTGTAGGATTTTTGTCCTAGGATTTCAAACTATTGAAAGTTTTCCAAAATCCACACAATAGAAAATTATCCAAGCATAAACCAAAATGAGCTTCCAAATCCACTTTATACTCCTCCTTGCCCTAAAAGTGACTTTATTTAAATATTTTACATTTTCAGCACAACAGTCACTTTTACTTAATAATTAAAATAATTAATTTAAAGTTTCTTTTACTTTATTCTTTTTTGACAACTTAACTAATTATTTAATTATTAATTATTTCTCGCACAACCAACTGAAAATGCGAAAAATACAAAAACTTGATTAAAAGGCATTTGGAGGTGCCAAAATACTTTAGAGCTCCTTGGAAACATCAAATATCCCTTTTGGCACAACTAAGGGTCACCGAGTAAGCCATGATTAATATCAATGCTGACATGACAGAAAATGAGGACATCATAATAATGAATGAAAATCAATTCAAGGCCTTTGGCTTCACAAGGGAGTCAATAGAAATCCTAGGCCACACAATGGAAGCCTTGATGCCCATCGTCGAAGGCCCAAAGAAAATGTTTGAGGATATTTTCAACCTTCAAATAAGAAACTTTGGAAGGGACCTAGCATGAGGAATAATAAACATGAGTGGCAACCATTATATTGAAACAAATCTAAAATTTCCCAACCAACAAAAGGGGCATGGTGATCCAATACTGAAGCTTCTTCTCAATTCTTGCAATAGCAACTTGCCAAAGCTCATAAGGATTGGCATGAAAAGAAAAAGGTATGCCCAAAAATTGAAAGATCTTCCCTTGTTCAATCCAATTCCAATAGAAAGAATTGAGCCACACTAGCTTGGGCAGAAATGATTGTTTGTAGTAAGACGTCATTTACCATTCAATGCTACAACCAGAAGCTTGACAAAAAACTCCAGGCATTGGAGAGCTTGATTGATTTTATCTTTGTGAGGAAAGAATCATTAGCAAAATGACCATTAACAAGTTGCTGGGAAGAGTTAAGAAGATAATCCTCTTGACACGAGATTCAGAAACAACTTGAGGAAGGAGGTAACCAAATCCTTCAACAACAAGAACATAAAGAGTTGGAGCAAGAGGACAACCTTGTCTGATGGAAGGAAATAGTCCAAAAGAGGAATATGGTTGACCAAAGACAGTAATGCAAACAGAAGCATTTGTGAAGAGCATTTGGACCATTTGAATGAATTGAGGGCCAAAACCAAGAGCTTGAAGCATGGCCAAGATGAAGGGCCATTCAATGTGATCATAGGCCTTGGTAAAGTCAATTTTGATGAACACAAAAGGCTATTGAGATCGGAGGGCCCATTCCATACCTTCCCAAACTGCAATAATATTATCCAAAAGAAATTTGGGTTTAATAAACCTGGTTTTTTCAAGTCTCACAATAAGCGGCAACATTGAATGAAGCTTTAGAGCTAGCGCTTTGGCTATGATCTTGTACAAGACATTCAATAAAGTGATGGGTTGCCAGTCGTTGATATCCTTTGGATCACCCATCCTAAGTATGAATTTAATATTGCCTTTGTTAATGAGATTACCTAATGACCAAGTTTGCATGGCTTCAAGATATACATTGTGCACGTCGCTACTAACCATGTTCTAGAAGGCTTTGTAAAATTAACAAGGGAAGCCATCAAGGCCAAGGGTTGTAATATCCTCCCTATTTTCTTTTCCTTCATTTGAGTTTTGGAAAAGTCAAATGGTACTTACAATATTATTCAAAGAGTACATACAATCAACACTCCCACATACTTAAATAGACAATTTTCATTCGTTTTCAATGCTCAATGGTTGAGTACATAAAATATGGAAGTTTAAACAAATACCCAATTGATAAACCATTAAAATATCAGTTTTTAGACATACCCATGTTGGTTGTTCATATATAGGTTTGATGACACTTTTGTAATAGCAATATGGAGCTCCAAAAATGAAGCCAAAGCCCATGATAATCACTTATCCTCATTCACAAGTCTGTGAGGTGTATGGTGGAAGACTTGGTGCCATTTTTTGAAGTGATATAGACACCAAACCCTAAGCATCCAACTCTAAAAAGGTTCCACGCCCTTGCCGATCTGTTGTATGGTCCTTGGTAGCTGGTAAACCCTTCACAAAACTTTTATTTTATACTGACTTCAATAATACAGACCCACACCACCTCTTCAGCCCTTCTTAACCTATTCAAATGATATTTCTATTCACCGCAAAATCTTGAGCTACACTTAAATGGTATGGTCAGCCCTGAAATAGTACAACCAACGTTATGAAGGTTTAACCTGAATCTTCAATGCTCCAAACCTCTTATTGTCCTTTCAAACTTGCCTCAAAATTGTCTTCTCCAAAGATGGGCAATAAACTGAAGAAATCTAAATCAAATAAGCTCTTGTGTGATTCTTGGATGGAACCACTTGTAAATCCACCAAGAAAGATCTTTCACTTTCAAAATGAATGTTCCCTGTGAAGGTTCTCATCCTCACAAAGCTTTGGAAGAACGTTGTTCAACTTACAATATCTCTTCATCAAAATTCTCAAGCATACTTTGTAAAATGAGCTCCAAAACACTCTTAATGCCCTCCTCAATTCCCACGCCCAGCTTTGAGAATTTAATATTCATTTTATTTAATAAAATCCCCTTTTATGTCCCATGTAGGTGTCTCCCTTTTAAAAACAACTTAAATTCACTTTTTGAAAAGTCCCCTAGACGCTACTTTATAAAGTCACTTTAAAATATTTAAAATAACATTAAATATTTAATTTAACTTAGAGCAGTAATGTTATTTAAAATAATTCCCTAGACGATTAAAAATCAGAAAATAATCATTAAATACAAAATTTTATCATGCCAAGCAAAAACCGACATGGAAAGGCCAAGTCAGTGCTAAAGAAGTGACTTACTAAAAATAGTAAAATCGGGCCAAGTGCCTGAAAGAACTTCAAAAAGTGCTAGAAGGAATATCCTATAGCTCGAACTCATTGCAACACACAAAATATGCCAAAAAGATGAACAACACGGCCTCCAAGATTTGAGGAGTCCCAAACAAAAACCACATTAGCCTACAGGAACCTGAAGAATAGGCTAACTATCTCCAACAGTTAACTACTTAGGAAGGGGACATTACAAGGGCTTTGTCATTGGCCATAAAAAAAACATCACCTCCTTGATATTTCCTTGTGATAGGAGCTAGTCATAAATAATGCATTGAGCATTTGAAAGTTGGAAAGGCACAACCTCAAGACATTGTTGCAAAGCATGCTATCTTGCAAGAGTCTACTCTTGGGCTGCAAAAACTTTCTCATAATAGTAGAAAAAATCTTGAAGGATATTTGATAACTCTTGAAGAAGTTGATGTCCTCGAATTTTCTTTATAGTTTGAGAGGATTGATGAGCCTGTAAGGATTTGAAAAACTCTTTTTGACACCTTATCTCCAATTTTAAGCCAGTATAGCTAAACTTTGATTTGGGCACAACAAGTTGCACAAGAATTCATGATTTACTTCTATTTTCACATTTGGGCCAATCAAAGTTAGGTGGTGGAATCAAATGGTTGAGATTCCAAGGGGAGAGGTAGCCCCTGGGTTGTGGCCTTGTATGAGCAGCAATGAAAATAAGCCAATTGGTGCCCATAGATGCAAGTAATATGGGATGTACATCTTATGGCATTGTTCCACCAAGTTATCCACTTGATGTCTTGTGAAGGACATGGCTCTAAATTCCAAACACGTTGGATAAATGTTGGTGTGGCCTTGTGGTTGAGTAGAGACATGTTAAGGAAGAATTGACTCTTCATAGCCTTGGGAATTGAAGTTTGCCACTCAATGCAGAATCATATTGGGAAGTGGTGAGATAAGACATCCACTAATGGTTTGACAGGCAAGGAATATGGCTAGCAAAAGAAAGAAGGATTGCACAAAAATCATGGCACAAGCAAGCCATTTTAAGACCTTGTCAGGCCTAGTTCACTAGTTGCTTCACATGTACCAAGGTGTATGGTCATGATGGTAGTTGGAGTTAGGGTTGAAAAGACCTAATTTATTATGCATAAAAAAGAAAGCCTTCTTGTCGGTTGTCCACTGTATGGGAAATTTTTTGCATTTATCATGTGATATCTCAATCATGTTGAAATCCTCACGCAAGACCCAAGTGGTGGTTGGCATTGAATTAGCGATCCAACACCAGAGAGAAGATCTCTCAAGAACATCATTGGAATCATAAACATTAATCACCCCAAAGGAATGATTATTGACATTGAAAAGAGCCCACACTACCCAATTAGTGGGGTCACACCCATAATTAATCAAATGTTGATGCCATGTGGGTGGGAGAGAAGTGAGAACTCCACCATGACCAATCTCATGGTTAGTAGAGAGAAAATATCTGGATGGCTAGTGTAATAACCCACCCTTAATTTTTTTTCAAAATTAGCACCTGTTAGCATTAGCCAAAATATAATGATAAACAACTAATAAGCAACCCTCCACTTTTTGATCACCCAAATCCTGATGTAGACAAGGTGAGACCATACAGTGAGAAGAGGATCTTGCATTAACTAGAAAATCAAGCTAACTGAAGGTAAACACCTTCCACTTTTTGATCACCTAGATCCCGATGTGGGCAAGGTGAGAGCATACGGTGAGAAGGCTTACAAATTCTGAAATTCTCTATGCTACCACTTCTTCAGTGGGGTGAGTAATCAAACCAAGTGTGTGATAGTAAATCATCTGCTTATTCAACAAGAATTACAACAAGCAAATACTTGGCAGCAAGCCAGCCAATCAAAATAAAGTCATCCGCTTATTCAGTGGGCTGGGATCCTCAACATGAAATAAAGTATTCCCCAGCTATATATATCAATTATACCTCAATGACATGAGTTCCATATGCTTATATCAAGTCTGAAATGTTGTTGCTTCAGGTCTGATGTAAAGTTGTAGGTCTGATAAAGAAGGGGTAGCAGACTAAAACACCAACCAACAAGCTTCAAAGGGTCACAACTTCACACCAAGCTCTTCAACCCAACTCCAAACATCACAGAATCATCAAACATAGCCCAAGGGTGTCTAGGCGCCAACATGAAGGGAATATTTGTAGCCAAACAGGAGTGGACAACACCATAACCATCAAACCACCTTCATCCCAACTTATACGGCCTAGCAAGGAGATCGACCTTTTGCATAAAATCAAATCCCACCACAAAAAATCTGCTTTTTGGTGCAAGGGGGCATCCAAGGATGAGGGAGCTGATAAACCAATACCCACAAAAAGTTATGAAGTCCTCCAATCTGCAAGTGCAAACATGTGGTACGTCCTAGGGTAGAGAATGATAGCCAACAAACTGAAAACTTCTAAAAACCACTCCAAAAAGCTTCCAAATCACTAAAATTGCTGCAAAAAGAGTTAACACACCAAAACATAGCTAGAAGACATCAAAATAATCCATAATCGAAAGCAAACTGAAAATATTTCACCAATAACTCCAATGGTGACTCTTGCAATGAAGCCACTCCAATATCCAACTAGGGAGGGTCTCAACTCTGAAAATATAGGAACTTTGAAGGTTTTCATATCCAAAGCCCTTGAAGGATTCAATCCTCACTCTGACAACAGTTCGTTATCATCAAATAGCATAACCAAATGAGAGAAAATGAGGGAGTATATATAGCACTTGAGACCCAAAAGTTTGAATAACCTTTCCCTCCAAAAAGGGATGCCATGCTTGGGGAGAAAATAAACTTTATTAAAAATCACTTAAAACCTTCATTTTGATGTCACTATAGTCATGCATCAATTTTATTTTTTAAAAACAACTTAAGTTGTCACATGCTAGGAATGGGGATCCAAGGGGCCTTTTTGACTTTATAAAATTAACTTAAGTTGCAAATATTTCCTTTTTCGAACTCCAAGGATGGTGGAGAAGCCAACTGCCAAAAATATCAAGACACCACCAATTGAAATTGCCATCACTACTGGTAGGACCATTGCCAGAAATAGCACTTACTAAAAATAGTAAGTGTGTCGAAACTCAAAATAAGCCCATTCTAAGATGCAACTTTGAATTACTAAAAATAGACACTACTAAAAATAACAGTGATTGCCCACCAAGGATCCCAGAAAGCCTAGAAAGACCCAAAAAACTCTTTGCAAAACTCTTGCAATAACCTCCTGAAAAGTAGATGAGAAACCTCCAAGAATCTTAGAATCCTTAGAAATGCCTCAGAGTAGCCTAAGGAGCTCTGAAAATAGACTAATGATCATTGGAAAGCTTAGGACCAAAAAGGGCACATTACAGCCAAATAACATGGCATGCTGCAAAAAGCAAAAAACCTGACACTTTAACCTCTTGAAGACAATGAATGTCTATCTTTGAAAATTGGGAATGAACATCTCAAACAAAGTATTTCCGAGGGAGGTTTGTGAGATCTCTCACATTCCAATCAATACAATTTATTTAATAATCAAGAGGCATTTCCTCGTTATCCAACCCATGAAGGGTGAAATAACTATTTTGTGATGTCAATTTGAACATTGAGGTGTCTAGACTATTTTTGTTGTGAAACAAACTCACCTTCCAAATGCTTGGACGAGTTTTGAGATATCCTTTGACCCACCATAGCTGGAGAGGTATGATTAGCATTACTAGTAGATGGTTACAAAGCAACTGAAACTGGTTGGATTCTGGAAGCTGTCGCCATGTCTGACACATTTGTGTCGACAGCTTTTGAAATATTTAGAGCCAAAATCCCTTGTTTGGTGGATTCGGGGGCAGGTTTGGAAGAGCTAGTGTTCTTGGCTTTGTAGTTAACCATTGTAGACTAGCCCTCCTCTTTTGCAAGAAGTGGTGACCTAGAAAAATGTTGGGAAGTGGGCTTAGGTCACTAGGAATCCAATGGACAATCCTTAATCTTATGGTCGAAAGCTTGGCACTGATAGCAAGTGTTTAGGAGATTAATATATGGGATGTATTGGGAGTAGTGGGTTTGACCATTTTGATTGTTCATTGCCTCCTTAAGGTCTTGGAGAGGTCAACCTTGACACAGGATTGACGCTATGGGCGAGCCAAAAAAAACTTCTTGGGCTCAACACATATGATAGTGTCCATTGAGGAAGAAATTTGGATAGGAAATTTCCAACATGGAAAAGATAACCTTGGGAATTCAACCCAAATAGGGACATAGAGGGACTTTTCATCAAAGACTGAAAAGTCATGAGTCCAAGGTTTAAAATGAGGAAAGAACGAATAAGCCATGGGTCTTGGGTAAGAAAAGCTTAGGCATAATTGGTTTCAGAAAAGAAAAGAAAAGAGAAAACCCCTTAGTGAGGTTTTGTATGGAAACAAGTTGAATCCCATGTGGGACCAAGATTTGCTAGCCTAGTCACAAAGCACACTTTCAGGGGGGAACTCTACCCAAAAAATATCCAATAAGAGTGAAATTATCAAGTCATTTGTAGGGTTCATTAAACTTTGGAGTGGGAAGAACAACATTTGGAGGTAGGTTAGGGGGCTTACCTTATGAAAGACCTTCAGAACGAACTTCCTAGGTCATTTGAGCAAGGGAGCCATTGGTGGCCACTTCAAACTTTCAACTCCAATAACAGTAGCTTCAGAGGAATGAAAGGTTGACACCATTTAAAGGGGCAAAAAAAGGCCCTCAAGCATAGAAAATGGAAATGAAATGTAATAAAGGCAAGCAAACGATAGAAGGATCTCGTAGACTACTATAGTTTTATATGTACACTACAAAGCCAAGAAACCCTAACAGAGCTCTCTGAATACCTCTACATGTTTGACTACTATCACCGCAAAATAAGTATTCACCCCCCTTTCTAGTCTGATCATATCTCCAATCCTGCTTACATCTCTATATACTTTCTTTTGTCATTACATCTAATTTTTATATTTCACATTTTTGTCCAACCCCCAAGTGTTCACTTGGCTTAACTAATCAAACTTGGTCATCTACGGTTACCTCAAAATACGCTTCATTTTCTCCATGCTCATCATACACTATCTTAACTCCCCTGCAATTCCTTTGATTCAAATCATGTCCATCACACAATATCTAATTCATATGATTTTTCTTTGTTTCTTCACAATGATCATTTGTACCACTAGTGGTTCCTCGTTCTAGATTTTTTCTTTCAAAATGTCTTTGTTTCCAACTTTAGATTCTTTGTACCTTATCTCAACTTTGTATTCTTCTTCTACATTATTGCATTTGCTTAATTCCACTTGTTGGTGTTTTTTCCAGCTGAACCTTGAAAATCCTCTAAAGGATAGCCAGTCCTTATGCTCAAGAACTTCAAGATTAGTGACCAACGAACGAGAGATGTATTTTACACTTTTCTCCTCTGCACTTCAGGCTTTCCAAAACCTATGAGGGTGATCCTATGTGACACTGGATGCATATAGTCAACCTATGATGCAACACAGTGTAAAGCAAATAAACTTCATACAATACAACAAGGACATGTATGGCTGCCTCAAATAATGGTACACCCCTTGTTCTCATTTCATTACAGGCATGAAGTTGAGACACAAAATAACCATAAAACTAAAGCATTAAAAGGTTGAATGTATTTGAAGATTGTTTCTGAGGATGGGGAAAGACAACTCTGCAAGACCATTGCCTACCTTGGGCTACAGAGTCACATATCATACACATCATATCATAATACTATAACATAATCTTGATGACCTTCAAGCTCCCATCACATTATGATAGAAAGGTCTACATAAGCCTATCATGAAATTCTACTTAGCAATCCACCTGAAAATACAATACCCTCATTACCTACTTGCAAGCAATTACACCACTGCTTGAATGGAAAGCAAACAAACAAATAACTCAAACAACAAATGTGTTTGAAGAACCTCAATAACCTTATTATTTCAATTCAAAATGTGTTACATCCTAGACATGGAGACAATCACATAACAATATGCATTCATATATGTGCATTCAAGATACAAGAGCATTACAATATATGGATTTACAACATATGGACCTTTACCCTTAGCATTCAACAATTGCAGTACATAGCCTCTTTCATGGCCAAAACCTAAAGCTAAGAGCCTTCCCAGAAATCAAAACCCCCTACATCTAGCCATGGATTCCTTCTTATAGAAACAAAGGAGCAAACAAGCCTCAGGCCAAAATGTACACATGCCCAAATCCAATTTGACCGCTGCAGCTACATTTTTCATTTGACATTTGTTTCAATTTCATTTCAAATGTTCCAAAAGCAGTTATATTTGCAATTCAAAGGAGGGAAAATCATATGAGACAAAATTCCTTAGCACATTGCTTGAAGAAGATAATTCTCACCCTCCATAGGGCATCCCCTTATTGTTGCAGCAAACGTCACTATATCGTCATGTCGAAGAGACTCATGAGACTATCTCACCGAAATTCCACTGTCACCTCAATGCAGCTCCATCGTTCCATCACCAATGTGTTCTTAAATCCTTTGACTGCAACCGTAATGGCTTGAGGTGAAGCGATGGACATAAGGCTAAACCGTCCATCACTTATCATTGATACTTCCTTTCCTTCATGTATGCATCAACAATATGAACAACATATGCAATGAGATCCTGACTGTTAGATCAAATCATCCTCCCAAATTTATGCTTCCTCCATCGTTCATCGATAATAGAAAAACCCTTTAGAAAAGACTTTTAGCGATGCCTTGGACCCCAATTATGAGACATATACTAGCATCGTCCATTTCTCATCGTTGATTCACTTCTCAATAGTTGAATCACACTAGTGATGGGAGAAACTTAGCGAAGGTTCAATATTTAGCCGCATGCCTTAGTAGCAAGATCAATGGTCATGCGGGCATCGCTCTTAGTAGCACTTAGATTAGCAATGTAACATTAGAACCACTGACTTCATCACTCATCACCAATATGAAAATGGAGAGCAAGCATCAATGCGTGACGAGTGATGAGCCAACAATGCAAAGGACTATAGTGGTATCGCATATCACTAATTTGAAACTCGAAGCATTGAGGCAATCAGCGATACAAAGGTTACCAATGATACATGGGTAATACTTCATATCGTGCATCACTAATATGAAACTTGAGGCCCTATGCCTACCCACAATGTAAAGCACAGTAGTGATACATAGAAGCAAGGGTCCATCGCTCATCGCTGATTTGCTTCTAGCAGTCACAAGGCTATGTGCGATGGGCGATACACCGAGCGGTAGGCACAAACTTAAGTGGGAAAATATTGCACGTGGTCACAAGTTGTTTTAAAAAAGGGAAGCAACTAGGTCCATGAGGCAGATAGACATAAGATCCAACCCATGATAAAGACTTAGGACGATGGATGAATACAATGGAACTCAACCATAGGAGAATAATACTCTGGCGAGAATATTTCAGTATGGGCGTGAGATGGTAACCCTTGACATAAGGGACCGGTTGAACATGATGGATGTAGTCCTTGGGGGTATCATTGAGTCCTCCATACATCATGTTTGTTTTGTTTTGTTTTCTCTCTTTTGGAGAGGAGTTTTGTCCCACTGGGTTTTCTCCTTTTCTTCGCTTGTGAGAGATTATTTGCATTTGCATTGTAAATGGGTACCTAACATGGCCTTGTAGCTGAGACCCATAGTCATATTCTTTGCATAGTTTGCATAATATTCTTCTCCCTGAGTTGCACTTAAGGGGGGGTGTTGGTGTGAATAAATGTCTTGTACCTAGCTAATTCATTCACTAGGTAATTAGGGGACATATTTACATGGTTAAGTTTACTTAGGATAAAAGATTCTTTCTAGAAGTCTTAGTTGGCTTTTCTATAACTTATCTTATCTAGCTAGTATTGCTTGATTCCTATGTAGTTAGTTTGTTATTTGTATCATGTTATAGGATTAAGACACTTGTCATGATCTTGTCTAATCCTATCTCTCTACATTGCCTTTATAAGCAAGGCATCTCATGTACATTTACATTCAAGCTTATTCAACCAATATTCAATCTTGCATTGTTGAAGCAAGCTTTCTTGTCATTCTCTCTCTTGTGGAAGATATTTTGGTCTAGCAACTGTTCCTGGGGGTGTTGGGGAGTCACCATTTACTCGCACAGTAAAGACATTATATCAGTGGAGCATGAAATTTTGAAGGATCCACCACCACTTACCCTGTAGATCTCCATTGTTGCTTCCTAACTCACCACATGCTTCTCCATGTGTCATTTCTGCAAGTCCTCTATATCCACTTGCATCATTTTGATCATTCTCATCAATCTTCAAAACTATCTCATATCTATTCACAATTTGTACCTCTAAAATTTTCTTCTTCATTTGAACCCAACCCTAGTTTTCTACCTTTCTTTGTCTAAAACCTTGCAATCCTTTTACAAGACTCCCCAATGTATGCAGGAAAATGAAATAAAGGAAATAGAATTGAAATCAAATCAATTAAATATTCAAATCAAGCATATGCAAACCTCAGATTGAGCATAAATGAAGCTTTGCTCATTTTGGAATTTGGGTGCTCAATTTGCCATTATAATCTTAGGATTCTTTGGATATCAAATTAATATAATTCAAGTATGAAATCGAATTCTTCTTAAATGATAATTAATGGGTTTAATTTTAGACTTGCAAGGGAATTAGATGAATGGCTAGGATTCAATTTGGAGTCTCAGATCTAATCCTTGATTTGGGGGACTAATGTGGAGATGTTGTGAGCATGGGAGAGTTGCAGATTATTTCAAATTTTAATTAAAATAATTACATTTTTTCAACTCAATGTGACTGGGGAGATTAGATTTGATTGATTTGTTAATTTTCTGCATGGAGGAGTTAACCGAGCACATGAGAGAATCAAGGGGAGTTGACTATTTGAATGGAATAGTTAATTGAGTGCATGAATGAGTGAAGTGGATTTAATTGAAGAGTGGGACTAGGAGTAAGTCTGAGTGAACTGATTGCACTTGGTAGTTGACTAGGTGAGGTGGAATTAATTAATTCAATAATTAATTAATTGAATTATTAGTACACATGAGGTGGAAATTAATATTAATTTAATTTATTAGTGGATGATGTGTGAATAAATAAATAAATAATTGAATAAATATGGATAATTAATGAATAATGGTAGCTTAATTTAATTAAATAAGTGCTTAATTCAATTAAATAATCAAGACTTATTTAATTGAATGGTTGGGCATTAGGATTCATAGGTGATGAATGGACGATAAGGGGTCCTAGATGATAACATCATGAATGGAAGATGGGAGGACCTAGATGATGAGTAGACAATTAGGTGATGATGACAAGATGACAATGTGTACTTGATTCACAAAAGATGAAGGTGAAGATGAAATTATTTTGGTGTCTACACTCACCATACTAATCATCATTTCTACCTTCTTAGCATCATCATTCTCAATTTCATCTAGTGTTATGTCCCTTGTTGCACTCTTTCATGCCTCTTGGGATAGCTGCACTTTACACTATTTTGTTCTACAATACTTGGTTTCTTTCTTTCGATCTAGATCTATCCTTTCTTCCTTATCCAAAACTAGTTGTCTTTGTTTATTCATTTGCTATCTATTGAATCTACATGCAACATATTTCATCATAAACCCAAAGTTTTGCAATTTATTTTCTAGGGATTTTTTTCTTAATATTAGGAACCCTAACTCTTGAATTCACATCTATTCTTGTCATCTTCAAATAAAATCACAATTACTTATATATTGCCTAAATCTTTGGTGCTCTATCCGCTTTGGGGTTTCAAATTTCTTCAATAAATTTGATGCTAAATACTTGACCTACTTAGAAACTCCTTGCGAGTGCCTCACACTTGGCAATTTGTCCACAACTACCTTTGCAAGTTGCCTCGATTTGACAATCTGCAACAAGCAGAAACTTCCTCTGTCTCAAGATTCTAAACATTTACTCTAATACCACTTGATGCATTTGTGGCCAAAATAGTAAAACAACAATATGTTATTTATCCATTCACATAACAACAATATTACAATATGTTTCTATGGGCTTCCAACATGGTAGGCTTCAATCGTTTGATTACAAATGTGCAATTTATAGAATCTGAATGATATAACAATATAAGCTCATCCCAAACAATCCATCCACTGTCTTCCTACATTATTTGCTTCCTTCTAACGATCTTCAAGAATGTTTATATATTATCTTCCATTCATAGAGATAATTCTTAGTTGGCCGCAAGGTGGTGCAAAGGTCAATGGCTTATGAAACATGTAGATGCATCTTTTGGGATGAATTCAATAATGATGGGTTAGTAGATCTCATTGTGGTCCATGCCATAAGGTTTCCCAATTCCAATGTACCTTGTAATGTGTTCCTTAGTTGTCGCAAGTTTTAAAAAATTGGCACAAACCTCGAATAGTGAAGTTGAATGTCCATTTATTTTTTTGCTATGCTTGGTAAAGGATCAAAAATTAATATTTTATTTTGGTAATTATAATCTCTTGACATTTGGATATTATCATCGAAGGATCTAGGGAGAATGTATATTCCCAATCAAAAAGGTGAAATATATAACTGTGGTGAAATATTCAATGACTTTTTCATGTAAAAGAAAACCTACAAACAAAATAAACTAGTGAAATAAAGTATTTTTAGATGATGCAAAATTGCTCTTATGCCCTAGGATGCTCCTGCATCAAGTAGAGTCCTCCATCTCTTCATGATGACTTATAATAATGGTCCTTGTTTTCTTTATTTTTGGTTTCCACCTTGAGGAAATCTTTTGTTGCAATGGATATTTACTTTCACCTCTTGCTTTTCCCAATATTTTCAAGGCCATACATCTGAAATACAAGCCACCCCCAATCCAAGGGGAATAAAAAGTTGTTATAGCAATCTGATATGTAAGTATGTTGGTTATAATAG
Source organism: Sequoiadendron giganteum (assembly GCA_007115665.2). NCBI lineage: Eukaryota > Viridiplantae > Streptophyta > Pinopsida > Cupressales > Cupressaceae > Sequoiadendron > Sequoiadendron giganteum. The sequence goes on along the minus strand of CM021108.1, from coordinate 1,186,477 downwards.
TGCTTAATTGAGCAAAATATATTTTGTGAAATGTCTCAAACCAAAAGTTTAATTTGCTCTTCCCTAGTCCTATGCCTATGAAAGTCAGCATTAATGTAGAGTTGAATTATTTGTCATAGTGCTGGAAGTGGATTGAATGTCAAAGAATTGAAAAATTAGTATAATATTTTTAGAAGAAAAGATGGAAACCTAAGTTATCGGTTTTACCCCCCAAGCCCTCTGAGCCCAGTTCGGCTCGGCTCCAAATGGGGTCCTAGTCCGGTCCGCACTAGGTCTAGGCAGGATTGGATCTAGTTCGAACCCGGATTGAACTTGGGCATTCTCATGCCCAAATCGTAATTTTTTTAATTTTCTTTGCAGTTTTTTAATATTTTGTTGACTTTTGTTTACTTTTAAAGACTAAGATATTCCTCCCAACCCTAATATTTGCCTCCTAATGCATCAAATAGGTAAAAACATACTCATTTAACAATTTGTGAATGAAAACAAGATTTTTTGCCTCCATTTTTTAACTTTTTTCTTGTTTGCACAAGCTTGAATAGACTTTAAGGTTAATTGTTGATTGTTGATTGTTCGAAGTTGGTTTTTGTGCTATTCCTAAGCGCTTGCAAGTGTTCGTTCATTTCCAAGAAGATCGTAGAGGAAGATTTCTTCAAAAGAGGTAGGTTTATTGAATTTTTTATTTTATTTTTCTACATTTTTTTTTTACAAATGAACTCTTTTGTTTTGTTTTTAAGTTTTTGTTCTATTTTCATTCTTCTAGGTGTGTATAACACATGTTCAATTTTTTGAAACGAATTAAGTTATTTAGTTTCAACACTTTGAAATCTTGAGTAAATGAAATGTGTTGTGCCTTAGATATTACAATGGCAACCTATTCTACCTCCTTAGGCTCAACCCAATCTCATTTCAAAACAAACCTAAACTCCCCCCTTTCGAAATATGTTGAAATGGTTCAACAACTTCCAAGTGGTGGAGCATATATTTGGATTTGTAGTCATTGCAAAGTTCAATATTCGAGCTCATACAGCTCAGTGAAAGGGAACTTGTGCAACATCCCTGGACTAGGCATCAAACCTTGTCCAAGTTTAGATAAATAGGGCTTTTTGGAACCCCAACTATTGGCATATATTAATGAGCAAGAAAAAGCAGACCAAGCTGCAAGCTATTTTATAACAAGTCATCCTTTGCTAAAGAAAGGATCTAAAGGGATGAAGCCCCCTACACCACCTTCTCATTTTCCACCTACAAAGAGCCATCCATTTATGCCCATACCTCAAGGTAAAATGTGCCCTTAACAAATAAAAGATCAAAGGGATTGTTGGAAACTTCATTTCAGAATGAGGCAAGAGAGATTGTCGATCAAGACATAGCGAGATGTGTCTATGCCAATGGATTGGAATTCAACATTGTTGGTTCACCATATTGGAAAAAAATGGTGAAGTCTATTAATGAGGCTCCAAAGGGGTATAAGGGCCCAGGTTTTGAGAATGTGTGTTGCACCTTATTAGAGAAAGATGTGAAATATGTAGCTGACTCTTTGAAGCCCATAAGGGATTTGTGGACTGAAACAGGGGTGACCATCATTTCTGATGGATGGAAAGATCCAAAGTTTTGCCCATTGATCAATGTTATCGTAGTGTCCCCTAAAGGGGCAATGTTTTTGACAACAGTGGATTGTGAAGGACAGGTGAAGAATGGTGCATTTATCACTAACATCCTTTAGCTATTGAAGAAGTGGTCCATCAAAATGTTGTGCAAGTTGTAACTGACAGTGCATAAAATTGTAGGGCTATCGAGCTATTGATTGAGGAGAGGTATTCACACATTTTTTGGACACCTTGTGTTGACCACTCCCTCAATCTAATGCTACAAAAAATTGGAACCAAAATTGAGTGGATCAAACAGGTGTATGTTGAGGCCGAAGACATCCAAATGTTCATCACCAACCACCATATGACACAAGGCATATTTAGACAATTCTCAAAATTGGAGTTGTCGAAGGTAAGTTAATTCTCAATATTTTTAATTTTCTTTTAACTTTAAATTTTGATTTTTTGTAAATTTAAATTATATTTTATTTTGATTTTCGAATAGGTTGCTAAGACTCATTTTGCCTCCAACATAATTGTGTTGAGACAACTTGTGAAGGTTTTTGAGGCACTATCTAATATGTTCATCAGCCCTAATTGGTCCATATGGAGACAATCTAGCATAAAAGGGGCAACTAAGGTTAAGCAAATGATCCAAGATGACAGTTGGTGGGATCATGTTGAGTATCTCCTTAGTTTCATTGAGCCCATATTGAGCATGATTCGTTACACTGACATGGATAGACCTTGTTTGGGCGAATTATATGATGGCATTGACTCAATGATTGAGAAGATGAAAACCATCATCAATGCAAAAGAGGAAGATCCTGAAGAAAGGTTCTTCAAAGAGCTACATCAAATTATTGTAGAGAGATGGAAAAAAATGACCACTTTGTTCCATCTTCTTGTTTTTGCATTGAGTCCCAAATACTATAGTTTTGAGCTACTTTATGTTTCATCAAGAGTTGCTCCATATAGAGATGTTGGAGTGGCTTAAGGGTGCAAGGCAACACTTCATAGATTCTTCATTGATTGTAACCAACGTGATCTAGTGAGCGCTGAGTTAATGGGTTTTGCATGCTCCAATGATTGTGGTCTTGATTCTCTTCGAGACAAGTCCAGGGTGGATGTGTTGTGACCTATTTCACACATCGCCCCATTTCAAATGGGGACCCCCAGTAGTTTTCTTTTTAGGGTTTTTTCTTAGCATTGCAATTTCGTAAGTCCATTTCTTTAAGAGTTTGGAGTTAGATTTTTTGAGAAGTCATCCGAGTCAAGTAGGGAATTCGGGCTCAGATCAGTGTCTGGACATCGTCAAAGTGCTCAGAAGGCCTGGGAGACGAAAAACACCATTGCTTTGGGTCAATTCAGACACCTTCCTATTTTTTAGGGATTCTTCTTTTTTGCTTTTTGTTTTTTTTGTATTTATTTTTATTTTTGGCATTTTGGGACCAATCTGAGAAGCAACTTTTTGGCCTACTTTTTGCTTTTTTCTTTTTGTATTTTTCACCTTTTTTGAAAGTTGACCTAGGATTGGCTCCCTCTAGTCATGGTAACAATGTTCATATCTTCATAATCAAAAATTTGTGTCTCCAAGTATAAAAAGCAAGGGAAAATCCCCAGGAGAGGTTTTGATCCAAATGTTCCAAATGAACATGAGGTGTTAAGCATAAATCATCAAATTCGCCAAGGTTTGGAGCAAATGGCACATGAACCATAAAGTCCACCTAGACATGAAAGAATGGAAAAACAAGTGCCAAGTCCACCCAAGGTAGAGAAATATTTCTGACCAAGTGCAAGATTCGCCAAGGTAGGAGATGGAAAGACAAGTGCCAAGTCCTCCCAAGGAAGAGGAAAATGTCTAAGCAAGCTCAAAGTCCACCCAACAAGCAAAAATGTCCAAATACTTGCCAAGTCCACTCTCCAAAATGAAGCATGGCTTTCCAAGCACAAAGTCTTCCCAAAGAAGCATGTCCAACAGAGGTCAAAGTCCACCCTCCAAGAAGGAAAATGTCCAAGCCACTCCAAAGTCTGCCCAAGGTAGAAGCTGGCACGGGTTTGGAAAAGTCCGCCCTAGAAAGATGAAAGTGTCCAAGCACACATGAAGTCCACCCAAATATGGCATGAAGAGCTCCAAGTCTTCCTAGCTAGAGAAATGTCTAAGCCAAGGCAAAGTCCGCCATACCAAGCTTGTCTAGCCACCCATGAAGTCCGCTCAGCTAGGGAGAGAAAAGAAAAATGACATGAAGAATAACAAATTTTCCATGGATAAAATGAAAATTTGCCATAATTAAAAGACGATCAAGTTTGAAAAGGTTGGAAAAATAAAATTCAATACTTAGAATATTTTTATATTTTTTGCAACACTTAGATGAAATTTTCATAAAATCCAACACTTAGGAAATTTTCAAACTCGATAAAATCTAGAAGATTTCATGCCAACTCAGAATATTTAGGCTAAGGATGGCGCCATGGTGAAAATTAGAAACTTTCCCTTGAAGATTTTCGATGAAGATTAAATTGCCATTTTGGAAGAAATAAAACAAGTTTGGGTTTGATGAATCTAAGGAAAAAACATGAAGTTGCTAAAATCACCGAACTCTTCAACTCTATATTAAGTTTTAACTTGTCACTTTCAAATAATTCTCTCCAAAGTTTGATGGTGAAAAGGTTTTTTCTCTCTCAGGGTTGCGAAAGATAAACTTTTTGAAGGAATATTTTTGAAGAATAAAGTGAATTTCTAAGCTGAAGGAAATAAAATAAAGTGTTTTTTCTGAATTAAAGACAAAAATTGTAGAATTGAAGGCAGATTCACAGTCAAAATATAGTTTCGAAGGTTCAAAATTTGAGTTTGATTGAATTCTTTCATCCTTCTTCTATTCTGGCGAAATTTGTTGAATACTTAGCCAAATTCTTTCATTTTCAGTCTGATTTTTCACAGAATTTATCTTTTTGGCAAGCTGAAAGTGTGTTGTACCCAAACCAATTTTTTTGCTTCACTAAGGCATTTGGCTTAAAATGGTCTAAACCTTGTAAAAATGATGTCAAAACATAGTTTTTGGGATATTCAAGTATGGACTTTGAGTCAAAGTGATGTCAGGAAGATACTGGCAAAATTTGAAAAAAATGAAAATTAGGGTTTTTGGACCCTTGTTTTTCAAAAAACCCTACAAATTGAAACTTGTCAGATTGAAAATTGTTTTGATAGGCATATTTTTCTTCACGATCACAATGGTGAAGTTAGATTAAGTTAAAACTCGGTTTAAGCTTGGTGGGTAGTTTTTCGCTTTTTCAAGTGAAAAGTTAGGATCTCTGAGGTAAACAATGGCAAATGGCCAGGTGGCAGGTGTCAAAATCTAAGCTTGAAATGCTCTGATGAAGATTCTATGGTGAGATATGTCCAAAATGATGCTTCATCTAGGAGGGGATTTTCGTCGAGGTGAAAATGTTGAAATTGTTTCTAACTCCAGATCAAAAGCACACCTACTAGCCAGGAGCGCCCTTGATTTTAGAGATCCAGATCAACTTTCTAAGACTTGTCACTTCCAAGAGAACTTCTCTAGAATCTTGTTAGCTTCGCAATGAGCCATCCAGCTAGTCCAAAGATATGTCTAGCACCTGAAACTGGAGATTGAACGTGAAATGAGGGAAATGAAAAAATGACTAACACTAGAGTGAAAAGCGTGCCTCTTAGCCAAGGGCGCCCATCTTTTTGAAGCACCAGATGGAGGTTTATGATCAAGTGACACCTAGGATGTTTGTCTCAGACTTGATCTGGCTTCACAACGCATCCGTTAGCTGGTGAATCTGAGTTGTGAAACTGTCGATATCAGGATTCAAACATAGGGTTTTAGTCATGATCAGAAATGTCCAGAAATGGAAAAAGCGCCCCTGGAGGCCAGGGGCGTGTTGGGTGAAAATTATGTAATCAACTTTTCAACAGATTACACAACCTAGACTTCAACCACAACTATGTGAGATAAAATCTCTCCTCTTAGAAACGAGAGGTGCCCTTCTTAATGCTAACAGAAGCTACGGTAAACCTAATAAAGTATTTACACAATGTACACTATACTTACAAAATGGGGGGTGTGTCACATTCATGCTTCTCTCTTTTTTCAGAGAAGATGTTTTAAAATGCTTCACGGTTTGGAAGTTCTAATTCAAGATAACTTTAAGCTTAACAAAGAGCAGTAATGCCAACATCTCTATTTTGTCAAAGCAAAGCGTAGAGATACCAGATATGATTTATAATAAAAAAATAAAGGAAAAGGGAAAGCTCACAAAGTCGTTTCGTAGCTTTTTCAATGGTGGATCTATGAAAGATGTACCATATATTGCATTAGAAGCACAAAGTCTTGTAGATATTTCAACCAAAGTATCCAAACATAAATGTAAATCCAAACAAGGAATGCAACACAAAGTTTACATAAATTACTTGAATCCCTTCAAATATCATTCACTAATCACCACCAATCTTATTCAAATCAAAAGAGAATTGATTCCAACACAAAGTATGGCATGCAACTTCCTTCTTTATTGATCAGATTCAGATTCACAAAATTGAACACAAAGTTTCAATGTTTGTTTCAAAAGGGCAGGACTTCATTGCAAAATACTAAAAGGTAAAGATTACAATAGAAGTCCCTCTTATTTATAGAAAAGAGGGAAGAGCTAATCTAGGAAATCAAATGAGTAAATTTAGGGAAGTTAGGTGAGAAAAAATAGGAAACCCTAACTTTGACTAAGTCAACGTGTAATTTATCTCCATGGAATTACATCTCATATTTTTGGTGTAATTACACTTTAAAAAATGAAATTTAAGATGTCAAAAACTATTTACAAGATGCATAAAGGGAAGCATCAAATGTTCAACACTGGGAGATCAGGCATCTTCATGGTTCCTTGCTTGGGTATAGAAGTCTTCATACTTCTTCCTGGTCTCCTTCATAAACTTCTCATCCGGACCAACGGTGTAATCCACAATGGTGTGAATCCTCGTGATTGATTTCCTGGTGGATGACTGAACCTTTTTGCACCTATCAAGATACATCTTGAGGTTATCAAGATACATCTTGAGGTTATCAAGAGTAATCCTTGTATCACAAAGATCATTTATAGAGGCTTCTAAAAATTCTACGCTATCTACTTGATTCATGATGGCTTCTTTGAAGGTCTCGGAAAGTTCTGTGGCTGGAAGGAAAATGCAGTTTTCTTCAAGAAGCTTGCCTGGAAACTCCTTGATTATTTTTCTCAAGAATAGCACGATGCACTTCAACATTTTTTTGTACTTGGTGGAGATCTTCCGCAAGAGATTTGATCATCTGAATATGATGCTTCAGTGATTCTCTTACTTCAACATATTTTTCCTTGGCAGGGATCACCCCGACTTCCACCAATTTGTTGAGTTTTACATGTTTCATTTGTGACCACAACAATAGGCATTTTTCCATTTCTTTGAGCTCTTGGGAAATAACACCTTCTTTATCCAACTCTAATTTGAGCTGAGCTATCTAAGTAGCCTTTTCATCCATAGCAATTATAATTTGAGAGCCATGTTCTATAACATTATTAATAAAATCATATAACACTTTGCCTTTGGAGGCAAACTTCTTAGCTTTCGTGATAGCTGGGTCCTTAGCGCTTACCATTGTCAACGGTTGTGCATTACTTTTAGATCCTACAAGCTTTCTTACAATAGTGGTATAATGCTCTGCCCTTTGTTTGTATAAGTTTTGAGCTTGTTCCATTTTGTCCAGCCTTCCTGATAGTATATTCAAAATCACTTATGCATCTGCCTTAGCACTTTCACTTGTGATCTTGCCAAGTTGGACTCTTGTCACTGTGCAGTCCTCCATATTGACATCTCCTTGCTCCTGAGGTGGTATGCCAATCTCTGCATACTTTCGACCTATTTTGTTAACCTGGAGCCATGAATACACTTTTTCTTTTTTCTTCCCCTTAGCTTTTGGAGGGGCTAACTCTTCAAGATCGATCTCTTCTTGTGAGATCATTTTCTTTTTCTGCTTCGATACTTGAGATACCAACTAGGGGGGAAGAGAGGAGGTATGAGCTTGATTGACCATCAACTCTCTTGTTACTGCCACTTCTTAAGGAATGGCTGGTATAGTGACAATTGGCATAGTGTCAGTCATTACCGCTCCAGGTATTGGCACTTTAAGTTGATTCTGCAAAGAGTCACTCATAAACTTGTTCAACTCAGCTTCTGAAGTGAGATCATAGGATGTAGATGACAAGTTGGGAATAGATGATGCAAGGCTTAACAAAATGTCAACCATTTGAATACTTGTCATCGAAGGAGTATCCAGTGCGGTTGACGCTACAAGGATTGGTGCAATGTCCACTATGGGTATGGTAGATGTAGGAATAGGTGACGTGGGAAAAGGTGGCGAAGGAGTTTTTGGAACAGGAAGTGTACGAGGAACGTTTGAAGTTACAAGTGATGATGACTAGGGAAAATCTTCAACTACATTCTCAGGTGGAGACATAGCTTGTTCCTCATCATGCCTGAGTTCATGTTGATCACTCTCATGATCTTCTAACTTTTGTTCACCTTCATAATGTTCTTCCTCATCAGAATCTGTTTCTTTTGAATCCTCTTCTTCAACAAATTTATCACTTGAATTTTCTTCATCAGAATCTATCTCTTCAGAAACAGACCCCTTTCCTTTTGAGTGGGATGGTTCAGATTTCATTGTTTCTTCCTCACGGATGGCTCGAGCATCCTTTTTGCCAATAGTGAATTTAATCCTAGGCCCTTTTCAGGAAGAAGTGGGAATAGCCGCTAATTTGTATTTCATGCAGGGTTCTTGTTATCGACTGACTTCCACTCCAAATTCTTCTCCTTCATATTTTGTCCTGAAAGTTTTCATCTCAAAGCCATGCTTGTAACCATTCAACAATGTTAGCCAAAATTGGCACCAACCTCTCCCTGATGGAAACATATTCCTTTCTGGACCATTGGATTGTAAGAAAATGTCTTTTGGAGATTTCTTGTTCATCATAAGCAGCGTTCATGATGTCACCAGGATCTGTGAACTCTTCTGGTAGGTCAGCAACGCCAAGATCTCTGAACTGTTGTATGGTTAGTTTGCAAAAATCCATTTTACGGATGGCCTCTTCATCTCTGCAATCAGCCCAGATGTCTTCAAAGTGGTATTCATGCTTGTGACCCTTTTTCAGCCTCTTCTTAACATTTCAGTAATCAAAATCAAGTCTATATTTATAGGTCATGATTATCATGACCTGCATCTCTGCATAGACTGATTTAGCCTTTGTACACTTTTGATTGTATACCTATCGATTGTCAGTGGAAACTTTAATCCATGCTTGTGAATTCTTTGACGTTCCTTGTGGACTGAAATCAGCTATCTGGATAACTCCATCGGTATCCACTTTTCTGGAGGATATTTGGGTAACATGTAAGGGCACCCAGTGTAGCATCTGACCCTTATGTAAGTAAAAGTTGGGAATTGTAGGAATATGCATCCGACTTTACTTACCACTTTGGAGGCCTCATCGAACACTCTCTTCTTCTTGAGAGTCAGGTCAAAGTTGGAAAGAAAAGGTACAAAGAAAGCATCGGTGACCCTCCTGAAATGGTGATGGATTTCCTTCAGTTCCAGTTGATAGAAATAATTGTACACAAGTGTAGAAATCTGGTTCCCTCTTGTAGATAAACCTGAAGATTGTCTCATCATGGCTACAACATACACCAGGTAAGAAGTCATATAAAACTTCAAGGTGGTTGGCACATTTATTAGTTGTTCATGGATTGCATCATTGATCTGTTTGCCCCAATCAATATGATCCTTTTGTATTCTTATGATTTGAATGTACTTGTACATCCAATTTTGAAAATGAGATGTTTCAGGCAACCCCTTAACTCTGCTTAAGAGTATTATCATGTCTCTATTATCTTCCTTGAAGTCACTTCGCGGAAGTCCATTCGGCCACCTTGAGATAGTATGCCTGGGTTCTTTCAACTATTGGCTATTGATCAAGTACTTAGCCTTTGTCATGTCCCCACAATTGTAACACATTGAAATACATTGAAACAAATGAATAACAAAATACATATTAGCAACCTAATGCTATTATATTTTAATATTAAAATATGAGATATTGAAATACAAATAACAAAAACAAAAGAAATGAATAAATACAAAGGTATAAATATAAGTGATTTCCATTTAACTACTATTATCATAGATTATCATTATCATGATAATATTATAATTATAATACAAATATCATAAATAAAACAACAAATATTATTATTAGTAATTATTGTAATAATAATAAAGAAAGTCACAAAGAAAAATAATAATAAAATATGTTGATTGTGCCTTAACTAAATACACAAATAATAAATACAAGATGAGTTATCATGAACCGACTCCTAATTAACTAAGCACTAGTTCCTAAATACATGATGTGCTTCCTAAAAACCACGACTATCTAAAAGAAAATGCAGCGATTACATTTGGTAAAGAAAGTAGTAAATTTCTTAGGAATCGGTTCCCAAAAGGTAGCAACCACATGGAGGACACATTCCTAATCAACAAGGGATATGACTCTTGGTAGGGATCAGTCTATAAAAAAAAAGACTAGTTCAAACAATTGGGCATGGAAAAAAAAGGAAAAGAATATATTCTATTATGACAGGAAGAAATCATAAATATAGAGGACCAGATCAATCAACACCATCTTGTAAACTACATTATAAATTAAAATTAATAAATATTTAGGAATAATAATATATGTATGATATTATTTATTCTTATTAATGTTATCTATTCTTATTGATATTATTTAGGAATAATAATATATATATGATATTATTTATTCTTGTCGATATCATTTACTATTATTGATGTTATTTAGGAACATTAATTTATGCATAATATTATTCATTCTTATTGATAATATGCTTATAAATATATTCAATTGTATTATGATTTATGAATATATAGTGAGTCATAAATACATCATAGTATATATATATATTGATTATGTATGATTATATATATTTATTATGTATGATTATCCAATAATGATGCTTGCAGCAATTATTGAGCCTTATAAATAGTTATGATGCTCAATATAATTACGGATAATAGATTCTTATTTGTTGAGTTACACTAATGATATCTTTTGAGTGCAAAGAAACAAGAACAATTGCATCTTAGGAAGATACATCATCGCATCAAAGAAAGAAGATAGATCGGGCGCAGGGAAATAAGTCTAGAAGAAGTCTAGTTAGTTCAACGATCGGGGGTAAGTACCCTCAACCAACTGATATACCATTGAGGTTTATATAATCAAATTCCAGTGACAGTGGGTTATAGTGTAATGCCTAACTCATATCTTATTAGAATACATATCAGTGAATGTTCTAATATGTGATGATTTGTGAATTCAATAGGATAAGTGAATGCATAGAGTGATTAAATGACATGCTGAAATTGATAGATATATGTGTTTTTATATTGAGTTCATCTCTACAGCGTAAGTGAATTTCACATATAGAAATAAATGGATGTTATTTGTCTGGCCACAATAATATTGCTTACAATAATTTTTGTGTCTCATTGAGCTTTTATGACTTTACCTTGAAGAATAGACTTCGGGCAAAAATTCTCTTTCACCAATCCTCACCAAGGAGAGGATGGTTGTGGAGGGAAACACTGGTAAATCCGATCCCATGATGGATGCACCCAAGACGGGTAGGAAACCTTGAGGGAATCCACTTGGAGATTGGTCACGCGGCCTCGACACTGTAAGTTCGTCCCTCTACCAATGGGATTAGGGAAGAGGAAACAAGGTGAAGATCTATTCCGATCAAGAGTAATAAGTCATATTAGATTATGTTATTCATGCACTAGTTGATAATAATGCATTTCATTTATCTTATTCCATCAATATTTTTATCAAACAATATTTAAAATCAAAATTTTAATCTGTGCATTTTATTTCTCTAATATGGGGACATTACAGACTTGTTTGGATCTGAGTCGTAGACTTCTTGTGCTTGTTGTACTGAAATATCAATGTATTTTTCCATCTGGGGGACTCTGAAGACAATATCAAAGAAATCCAGATCCAGTCTCAATATCTCCTGCCCAGAAGAACCAATCACGCTTCTGCTTTCCCTGATGTAGTGAGATGCAACTTCGAGGACAAACTCTGTATGGTATACAAAAGTAGGGAAAGTAGACACAAGGTGTAGATTACTGTGCACAATAGCTCTCAGAGAGTTTTCAAGAAGATTTTGCTCAGTCCTTTTCACGAAATCAATGAGGTCTTGATGACCAACCTCGGTGTCTTTTCTCTTGTCCAATTTTGAAATTACTATTGTCGATAGATAAACGACTTGGTATTTGTATTTCATTTTGCCTTCAACTTTTGAAGATGATGAAGGCTTCTTAGCTATCATATGAAAACAACTGGATCAAAAGAGAAACCTTCGAGGATCCTTTGACGAGGTTTGAAAAGGAACTACAGATTTAGAATCAACAAGCATTAGTAAAAAAAGTAGCATTGGGATGCGCGAAGTGAGCAACGATGTTGAGCAAGCATGATATGAGTGATGAGGCACATAAAATGAGGTAGAAGCGAAGAAACACGCTTTAGAACAAAGAAAAAGAAAATCTAGAAAGTTTAAGGTAAAAACTGTGAAAAGTGTAAGGGCATTAAAAACCAGCGTCCTTGCACTTAGAAGAAAGTGTTCAGGTGCAAGGGCGCTGATTCTCAGCGTCCTTGCACTCAAAGTGTAAGAGTTTGGAAAAATGTGTCAGGGGGTTGAAAATCAGCACCCTGACACTTTTGCTTCAAACTTGAAATTTGAGTGAGGTGGTGAGGCGAGGAAAATAAGTGCCTTGACATTTTTCGGAAGGTAATCTTAAGTGTGATGGCAATGAATTTCAACGCCATGTCATTTGATAAAATGGTTATCAAATTTCTCCAACATTACTTCATCAATGTGAATGACTACACTTGAAATATTACCGCCATGATGAAATCTTTCAAAGAAACAAGGGTGATAGAGAGAGGAGAAAAAAGGAATGAATCTAGGGTTTGTGAATGAAAGACAAGATTTCAAAAATACGTACATGAGTAGGCACGAAAATGACAAAGGAAAAAGACTCAACGCATAAAGGAAAATGGATTCCAAACCAAACGCCATTAAGATTTAAAAATGAAAATACAAAGCTTAGATAAACAATGCAAAAATAGAAATAAATTGACTAAATAGAAGAGGGAATGATGAGGTTACCTGAGACAAAAAGAACACTGACACCCTAAGTGGAAAGCTTGGAAAAGAATCTCCAAAACGTGCGCTTGCAGGAGTAGATCACTTAGCCTGCAGGAGAAAGAGAGAAAGACTAAGTAAAAAATGAAGGAGGAATGAACCAAAATCACTCTTAAGTGATCCTCAAATGAAAAAGACGAACTCAAGTCGCACAATAAATCAAGGCACAAAAAGTGGTGATAACTGGAAAATGTGTAGTTGAGCCGAAAAACACCGCCCATGTCAAAAATGACTAAGTCTAAAGTCAAAGTGCAAGGGCACTAAAAATCAGCACCCTTGCACCAAGTCAAAAAATCACTTAAGTGCAATGGCGCTGATTTTTAGTGCCTTTGCACTTTTGACACTTTGTGTCACTTTTTACTTAAGTGTAAGGGCGCTCTTTTTCAGAGCTTTTGCACTTTTGACAATTTCATGAAGTATGAAGTTGGAACAATGAGCATTCGTGCAGGTACTCATTTCAAAGGTCTTCACGAGACGAACGTAGAGGGATAGTCAAATGGAATGTCTGAGGATTTGGAATGCACTTCGAGGTGGATTGAAAATTGCCTCATTTTGTGTGCTTGAACATCACAAACCTAGGAAATAGACGAGTTTCGTAGAGGGGTTATCCATGGAATGAGCGTTGCTAGATTCCATGATAACAAGGCACCCAAGGTTTTGGAGCCTCAAACTCAGTTGTTTTGATCATCTCTGATATTCATCTTGTCTGTGTTGGTTCCAACTTTCCGTTGCATACCTTAGCCAGGTCAAAGAACTTGTCAATAGCCTGTAGCAGGAGTTTAAGTGGTTTTTAGCTAGTTTGAAAAATGGATAAGTCTGGGAAGAAAAGCGCCCCTATGGGCTAGGGGCGCCCATGTTTTTTAGCTACCAAATGATTTTTTTGTTGGCAAATGGTCAACGCTCACCTCGAGATTCGTGACATGGACTAACCGCCTCCCGTGGATCCGTTAACTCTAGCAGTTGTATTGGGCATTAATAGGTCGATCTTTTGATGCAATGACAATTGTGGGCCAACAAGTGCTATCAAAGCCAAAGGTGTTAGGTTTGAATCCCCTCGGGTAACACTGATGGGGAGTTTGTTGGTAGATAGTTAGCGCTCCCCTCGGGATTCGTGACATGGACTAACCACCTCTTGTGGATTTGTTAACTCTGGCAGTTGTATCGGGAATTAATAGGTTGATCTTTTGGTGCAATGACAACTATGGGCCAATAGTTTTTACGAGAAGTGCTCCTCGGGAGCTGTTGTTCAAAATCCAGCGAGCTTCGTAATGAGCTTGTCAGCTAGTTCTGAAGTTTTTTTGAAACGCGAAGTGAAGTCAGGTCAGAAACACCTTGAAAATGATGAAAATGCATTGAAAATTCTTCTAAGTTTGAGGTCAAAAGTTCCCCTAAAGGCTAAGCATGCCCTGCATTTTGAGGCCTCAAATGAATGAATTAGGGTTTGCAGCCTCCAAGAGATTCTCGTCAGATTTGATCTTGCTCTTCAATGAAACTGTCAGCCAGTCAATTCGACATGTCAATCAATCGGAATTAGTGATCAAACGTGAGCTCCGATGATGTTTTCAAATCCAAATTTTCAAAAAAATGGTTGTCTGGAAAGAGATGCCTAAAGTCAAAGGTTGAATTTTTTGAACTCAAGAAAAGTGGCACCCTTTAAAGGTGGAGACAATTAATTGAGGTTGCATCTTTGGTTTAACTGTTCAAGTCGACTTCTTCTTGACTTCATTTTTACTTGTAACTAGGCGACTTATTTTTGCTTGCACAAGTTAACTGAAGTGTTGGAGGTGGCACCCTAATTAGGGCATATTTTTCACTCGAGTAATTGTTTTAAATCCCAGTAAGAAGCAAGGCGTTGGTTTTGGAGGTCCAATCAGAAGGCTAGTGCCATTTTGAAGCAATTGCATGCATTTATGATGCCTTTCTTAATGATTTTTTATTCATTAAGGCATAGGCGTCCATTATTTTTCATTACAAGTGAGAAAACATGCCTTTCTTGAGCAAATAAATATTTGAAGGTGCTACAGGCGTTTGCATGCAAGCTACATCAAATCCAATTCAAGCATAGGCGACTTTTATAGAAGTAGAAAAATAAAACTTCTATCTTTTGTCTTAAAATTCTTCTATTCTCGTCTTAGGTATTCTCCGCATGTCAAAGTAAACGACAAAAGTTTCAAAAATAGATCATCTGGGTTCACATATTTCAGCGATAGCAGCAAAACCCATGTCCTAGTATTTTTCAAGAAAATTGCCTCGCTGCCTCCATTTTGGAGCTTTATGCTTTTTTTCGAAGATTTCTTTACATGTGGGCCAAAAACTCATTTTTTCCAAAATCGAATCATCTGGGTTGTCTTAGAATTCCATTTCCTATAAAAATCATGTTTCAGATTTTCTCGAAAAAACTACCCACAGAGCCCCTACAACACTTGTCATTCTCAATTGAATACCTTTTGCATGTAGGCCTAAAACTCAATTTTTTGAAAAATAGAGGATCTGGGTCTTTTCAGTTCAATAGCGCCTACAATACCCATATGCTAGTTTTTCTTGTAGAAAATATTCTCGGGAACCCCCTATGGTCATTAAAGCTCTTGCATGCCAAGGAAAAAGGCATTTTTTCAAATTTCTGACGTTGTGGGATTGCTTAATATTATTTTCTCTACAAAACCCACGTCTCAAAAAATTTCGTGAAAGTTGCCCCTCAACAGGTTATTTTTAGCCTCGTCAGAAGCTATTTTTTAGCTTTCTGGAAAAGTTGTCAGAACATAGCTATGTTTACAGTCAACAGATGATTTTTTCTAAATGTAGTTCACTCAAACTGAATTCAAGACCAAATTGGTTTTAATTCATGATTTCATAAGAAAAGCTGACACTATTTTGCATCAAGTGCATCCAGAGGGTTGATTCAGACAATTTCACAAGCATAGTCACTCAAAGTCCACATGGTTTCATACCTCGTATAGCTGATAGCCTTCCCAGGCCAATCGAGAGGGTTGATACCATGGAATTCTGCGTGTGCGGCGAGTTCTTGTGCATTTCTCACAACCAGAGTGTTCGCAGTCAAACTTCGTGGTTTCGTCATGCAACACATTTGTATGAGAAGAATCGATAAAAGCGTCAGAGGCATAAAGCTGCAAAAGAAACAGAGGCCATCACTCCAGTTGTAGAGCCGCCAAAGTTACCAATTAGTGAATTGCTAGTTGATGTAGT
Organism: Sequoiadendron giganteum; assembly: GCA_007115665.2. Lineage (NCBI taxonomy): Eukaryota > Viridiplantae > Streptophyta > Pinopsida > Cupressales > Cupressaceae > Sequoiadendron > Sequoiadendron giganteum. The sequence continues at coordinate 1,170,346 of CM021108.1, read as the reverse complement.
ACAGGCTGAGTTCGAGAAACTGGATCGTGATAACCTAGGTGGAGATCCTGAGGTGTCCAAGTTGGATAACCTCTCAGTGATGACTACTAGTTTCAACAAGGTGACTGTAGAAGTCAGAGAGAGTCAGAGGGTGATCAAGGATGGAGAAAAGGAGTTGAACAGTCAGTTCATCATTGTGGATAGCGTCAAAGTGCCAGATGATGATACGATCGAAAAATTCCTGGACGAGGTGATAGATAGAGAGGGATTGTAGAAGATAGCCAGTTAGAACCTGCATTTATTTATGAGGATGAGTCAGAAGAAGCAGTTAACTCAATGTCATTTCTTGAGTTCTCATTGTTGATCTCATGCATGCCTATCTCATTCTTGGAGATATCTTCACGGGAGGATGGACTTTCAGTTATAACTAGTTGACTAATGTTAGTTATCAGTTAGCTCTCCTTTCAATAAGGATGTGCATGTTTCACATGTCCATTTAGTCTTGTTTGTATTGGTTAATTGATGATAGCTTTCTAGTTAACTGTATAGTTTCATTTATTTAGACTTACAAAATAAATTCTCGCATGCTTGCGAGACTGTAGTTGACTCAAGGTGATTTTAGGGTTCCCTACACCTTTGATGTCCATAAATAAGAGCTCTTTGCTCATTTATAATTAACTTTTGCACAAGGGTGATCCCACAATAGTGGTTTACAATTTTTGGCCAAACTGGACACTGAAATTATTATTTTTAACTAAATATTCACATTCGGACACCTATAGCGGCTAAACCGTGAGGAATTTGAAGATGATGCAAACTAGAGTCTTATCACATTTTGTCTGTAAATTCTAAAAATATTTTTTTCAAAATTTTTGGAATCAAATTGCACTTCTTTTTCCATCTCCCACGAAAACTTATTTTTTTCAGAAAACAATATTTTTAAAAAGTGACACTCACCGTATACAACATAACTTTTTTTGTATGAAGGATAAAATTCTGATTTTTTTGAATTTAGATTTGTAACTATGATATCTAGCACTTTCATTTGGTCTCATAGTTTTTTATTGAATATTTTTTCCTTAATCAAGTTACAAAGTCAAACCAATTGCAATTTAGACATAGGCGGACTGTATACAACATAACTTTTTATGTATGTATCGAAATTCAATTTTTATTCTTTTAATGGATCAAAGAAATCAATACCTAGCACGAACATATTTTTTTAAAAATTATTTTAATAATTTTCTATTTTTCCACATGTGCAGAACAAAAACCTTCATTTTTGATGAAAAACCTATGTTTAATAAAACTAAAACAACAAATACATAATAAAACCAAAACATATTAAAATTATATTCATTGGATAGATAATTCTGAGGACTACTATAATCATTTCAAATAAATTTGAAATGAATTCATTTGATCCCCCAAAAGGTAAATCAAAAGTTATTTTTTATCAGCATTTTGATAGGTGTAAAGGAGACTCATTTATAGGTATGGTTTAAAACTAGCAAGGTTCTATCCAAGGGGGTTTGGTCTAAGGTGGTTTGATCAAACCCTCTTCAATTGGAATCCTTAAAATGGAAATTTTTAAGGATTAAATCATTATATTTTCTAAAAATATGTGATTTCAGCAAAAATCAGTTCCTCTCAAGATAGTAATATATGTTACTATCATTAAACCAGCTTTGTGGGATCACCCACAAGATAGTAATATATGTTACACAACCTTGCCTGAAATATTGTTGTTTGTATCTGTTCATGATCTTTTACTGTGATGATAAATAGTTGTGCCATCTTGCCTGAATGTTATGATTATGGTGTTTGTTCAAACTTAGTTAAATGGGGTTGCTAGTTTGATCGTTTATTGTATGTGTGTCTCTCCAATGCAATTTTTTGCCCTAGTTGCTACCTTATGTTTTGTTAATAATTGTTCTTTCGATCTATGCCTCGGATAGGGGTCCCTCCTCCTTGGAAATTTGGGAAGAAGAATTATTGTCTAAGTGTTGTTACCAATAAGCTTGTTGCATATCTATGCCTCGGATAGGGGTTCCTCCTCCTTGGAAATTTAGTGATTGAGCTTATCATTTGATGTCGTGCCTAATAAACTTCATAGCAGCCTACGTCTCGGATAGGGTTCCTCCTCCTTGGAAATCTTGTTGTAGAGTTTATCGTATAATTGCATTCTTGCTCCTAATTTCTCATGCTCTATTTTTCTTGAGGGAATTGGATAGATTAAAATCATTTAGTTTTAGTTGTAGTTAAGATCTACAAAACCAGAGAAAACCCTTAGCTGCAACATTCTTGGTTTCCTTAACCTTGTGCCTCTTCCAATTAAGTAAAAAAGATAGGATTTAGAATCATTTACTTTTTCACACATATCAGCAAAAGAAGGAGCTTCCCCTCCTAAATTGAAGAGAATTAATTATGCACTATGCATAGCTATCTGTACCAACCCGCACTCTAGAGGTGCTAATTGTTACGCCAACAAAGTGAAATTTTCGAGCAAAGGTCCAGAAAAATTAGAATTAAAATATTTAAAGTAATGTCAATTTTCTTCATGCTTATTGAAGGTTGTTGACCACCAAAGGAGGACCTTCAAGAAAATCCCAGATGAAGTTCAATAGTAAAGGATTGTAGTCGGAGTCAAAGATCAATTCCAAATAGAATAATGTCACTGACACCAACCTCGGGCACGTGGATTTCAAAGAATTAAAAAGGAGAATGTATGGTCAGGATGGATTCTTTCCAACACCTATTGCTTGTCGGATGATGAGAAATGGCATTGTCCAAGTGGGTGGATTTCCTTTGGCTATAGAGTGCGCTGAATTGATGATCGAGTGTGCCATACATTACAATGCACAAGAAAGACAAATTATTGCACCAGATGGGAGAGTATTGGCTCACCTTGGAGAGTTAGCCATTCAGGAAGCATTTGGGATACCAAATTACAACCTGACTTCCTATAAAACCAAAGAAGACACCAAAAAACTCTATGAAGACCAGTTTGAGCTCTGTGCAACGAATTTTAATGTCTTGGTTAGAAAAGCCAAGGCCTTCCCTCAAGAAAGAGCCAAATAAGTTGCTTCGTACTGACTTCAAGGAGGAAAATGGTGATATCATTTTGTTGTTGAATAGAGTAATGGGTAGCCCTCAGGGTGTGCCATTTGAAACTTGGATGTACTATTTCATTGATGAGATCACCTCAGGTGTCAAAATGTTCAATTGGTCCCGGATAATCAGCAATAACCTCAATGAACAGTTGAAAATTTTGGAAAGGATGAAGTCTTTTGCATGAGCTCCTACATTGTCTACTTGTTGGTTAGAAATTACAGATATACAGGATTGATTTGCAGAGGCATGGTAGGTAATGGGAAAAATGAGTTTAATTCCTATGACTGTTATCCATAGTTGCAACTCAGTGAGAAAACCCACTTTAGAAGGGCGAATGATGCCTTATTGATGTACATCACTAGGATATTGCAGGGAGGAACTCATTAGAGGCTAAGTCAAGAACTTGATAAGCAAGTATGGATCCTGGTTTATCCAGTATCCAAAATTCACGTATATAAGAGTTCAAGGATTTACTGGATGTCCTTACTGACTTCTGATTTACCCTACCAACAGAATGGTCTTGCTAGAAGTCCTTAGACAATTGGAAACATATCAAGGCTTCCAGAGAACAAAGCAGAAAGCAGCCATTACCTTGCCATTTTTCATTGGGAATATGTTGGGGTCTTGCCCAATGACACAGGCAACTGAGAGCGCTAGGTTGGAAATGTAGTGGTATCCATTCACCTTTTACCGATCCAGGGCTGATTTCAATCCTCACAACCATATTGGGACGGTGAATGGAGAAAAGTATAGACATAGGGTAGACTTGGAGGATTTTTGGGAAAATGTTGCAGATGACTTTGATATCCGGAAAAGACTATGGTCTAGAATGCCAGTAAGCTTGATTAGAACAACTGAGATTTTCCATGTACCTGACTAGTTAGAGGATGATGGAGAATATGTCCAATCGCGCTATGATGAGAATTGGCTTCTTCCTCCTGTGAAATGGTCAAAGTCAGAGCTCGTAGATCTATCCACCTTGATGAAGCCAATTGTCAAGTACTCATAGTGGTGGGTTGATCAACAATTCAAATAGCTAAGACGAAGAAATTTGACCCTCACTTATAACCTAATGGGTGAAATGGAGTCATATTCTTCGAATGCAGGAGCATCCCAAAGCGTCAGACTAATTCAAAGCACTAATTTAGGAAAAGGAAGGAAGCAGTTGATGATTCCACAAGGTCGAAAGGGAAGGAAATTGTAAATGACGAACTTGTCTAGAAGAAGTAGAGATCAGAGCCATCCCATTCTTCCACATCCAGGAATGTGAACGAGGTATTATTTATTGAGGATGAGTTGTTGGCTGAAATAAGGACTCCTTTTCCAATCCATGAGGGGAATATTGAATCAATCCAATAGGATGATGATGAGCCCCCATCTCCTACAGGCACAGAGATACTTGAATATGAAAATGAGATGGATATTTTGGATGAGGAATTTCAAGAGGGATTTATTTTCGCTCTTAGAGGAGTTCAGGATATTCCATGTGAAGAAAGTAATCAGGAAGAGGAAGGCATTGAGTAGCCTACGATTCCTGATTGGTTAAAAGAAAGATTGAAGATAAAAGCACCAATGGAGATTCAAGAAGATGATGATATGATTGATTTCTTGGCCAGATCAGAGAAGGTTACTGCAAAGAAGCCAACAGAGAATTTTTCCACAATCCAGAGAGATAAAGTCGGTAGTCGTTTAGTGCAAATTTTTGTACCAACAGTGGACAAGGAAAAGGAAGATATTACTCCTCAGGAGTATGCAATCACTACTATTGACTTGGGACCAACTACAAAGGTTCAAGAGGTTGAGGACTTAGACAATTCAGTCGCTTCCATGAAGGCAAGATTGGAGAAGGAGGTAGGAAAGAAAAGAGAATACAAGAAGGAAATCGAGCACCTGAAATAATATATTTAGCACTTGACCAGGCCTCTTGATCAGGATGATTCAGTGGCTCCTCCACTTTTGAATTCTTCGCAAGAAGCAATCAAGAATTTTGAAGAAGAAATGATAACAACCAAAGAGATCAAGGATTGGATGGCGAGAAAAAGTGAAGAAGCAACCACATTTGTGGAAAGAATAACATTGGCCTATGGATAAACTTCTTCTTTGCTTTCCAGAATTGTAGTCATGGCAAAAGAATGGGATAACCTTAAGGATGTTTAGGACAAAATTATCTCGTGCCTTAGAGTGCATGCATCAAGCTTAAATACAATGTGCCATATCTGAAACCTCTAGCAATCACCATAGCACCTCTGACCATCTTGCATCCTGCATCAAAAAATACTACCTGCACACTCGCATCTATTAGTTTTCTCACAAATAAGAAATTTTGTGCTAAGCTAGGGATATGCAACACATCATTAATCCTTTTTATTCTACCATCAAGAAACTTGATTTTAATTTTACCATGGCCAACAATGTCTAAATGAGAATTATCACCCAATTACACCTTACCTCCATCAAATTATTCATATTCAGAAAACCATTCCCTATTAAAGATCATATGGAAAGATGCACTGAGTCAATTCACCATGCATCATTACTTGCATGACTTGCCAAAGTTGAAATGAATGCATCAACATCTTCCTTCTCAATTTCAAAATCAGAATCAAATTTCTTCTTTTTCCTCTGCTTTTCTTCTTTCCATTCCTTACGAACATGTCCAGGCTTACCATAATTCCAACAAATAACTTTGGAATTTCTAGGAGATTTAGATCTCTCCCTGGACTTGGATTTCTCACACTTCTCATTTTTCTTTCCTTTTTCCTTAGGTCTTCCATGAACATTTAGGGCCTCCTTCGCAGTGATGGATACCTTCCTCCTCATCTCTTTAGAAAGAAAAGAACCCACCACATCTTCAGTCTTCAAAATTACAAAAGTACTCCCAATAGCCATAACAAGAGAATCCCATGAATCATGGAAAGAACAAAGAAAGATATGACATTTCTCCTCCTCATCCATTTTAACACCGACCGATGCCAATTGAGCCACCAACTCCAGGTAGTCTGTGATTCATCCACTCTCTTCCATTCTCAAGGAATAAAACTTCTTCCTCAAGAAAATCATGTTCACTAAATATTTCGCCTAATACATCTCACCAAGCTTCTTCCATAGTTTCTGTGTAGAGGTCTCCTCATGGACATTAATTAAAATAGAATGTGCCAAGCACAATCTGATTAGACCCTTGGCTTTATGGTGCATAAGATCATATTCAGTAGCCTAAGTAGATCTATAGGCCTTGAAATATTCTCATCAACAACATCCCATAGATCTCGATCTATCAAAAGATCCTACATCTTCAGCTTCCACATTTCAAAATTATTTTTCAGAAAATTTATCCACCTCTATTCTCCCTAATGAATTTGAAAATTTGAAAATTCCTACAACAAGATCACAAAGAATCTTCTATACGAGCTCCCACTCAAATCTGGATTAGTTCAAAAAAACCAACAACCCACAACTGAATCCAAAGGTGATCAAGCTTTGATACCATTTGTAAGGAAGCTAAGGTAGCGAAACAACTTCCTACACTAATCTTGAGAGGAGAATAATGAAAAACTTTACAGATCTTTAACAATTACAAAAACTTAAATAGAAATAAAAATAAATATCATGCATACTACAACACATTGATTTATGTGGGGAAAACCCTTTTGAGAGAAAAACCCCACACTCCAAAAGCCACCCAAAATATTATTCAAAAATCATATAGATTACAATATACTTGCAGAGAAAGCTTCTCACAAGAGTATCACCACTAGATATTCAAAGACAACACGACCGCTATTAGACTCTTAGAATACATCACTATCTATAATTGTAGTACAACACCCTCATAAAATAGGGTTACCTTCTAGGGCAAGACAAGCCAACAAAATATCCACCATTAGATCTAAAACCTAATAATTAATGGTCTAGATTTACAAAGTATCATTTATATAATGTATATCGGCCATTTTAAGAGTTTTCTGAAAAATTTAACAAAAAATTATTTACATGCATCTCACTCCTCCCCTTGGTACCATTGTATATTACACCTATCGATGTAACTCAGAAATATATATATATATATATATTCATATTTATCCTATCAACAATAACCTTTATATAATTGCAAGGTTGAGACACATTTTCCCAACAAATATCCCACTTGTCGAACACCTTGCAAGAGCAACGAGAGGGAGTAAACATTGTCTCTTCCCCAAAAATATTCGACGTCGCTTCACCATTTTCCAAAAATTGCAAACCTTTTTTTATGGCATGCTTTCCTAGGTGAATATTTTGTCGCCCTTTAGCATACTCTAGGAATCTTGGCATGTTCCAACACTGGCATCTTTTTCAAGGGGCCGTATTTTTTCTCGAGTGGTAGGGAAATATTCCCTAGGAATGTTTCGTTGACGTCAGGCTAACGTCAGCAGTATGAACAACTGGCAGGCCCCTTCAAGCCCCCTTTGTGCTCTAAAGGAGCTATTTTTTTCTTTAGGCCATAACTTGGGCGTATGATATCAAAATTGGGTGAACAAGATATCATCAAAAATTTGGTTTTGTCAACTTTCTAGTGGTGTGGGTCTCATCACCATTTTTTACTGTTGGTGCATTCAACAATTTTTTGAAGTCAAAGATGTTGTTTTCAGTCTTGAGCTCATAATTTTTGACCTATTTCTCCTTTTTTCATGATTCCAGTGGCATTGGGATGGTCTCTCAGAGCTCTTCACAACCATTCATACTATTTTTTAGATTTCTCTCCAAGTAGATTTAATTTAGTTATTTGTGTTTTCACATTTTGGTGAATTACTTGGATTTATTAGCTCCTAGAAACTTCATGCTTGTGTGGGATGTCTCATTTTTGGATGTTCTATATGTATTTCTAGTATTTTATGCTATTTGGTCATTGTGGACATATTTTGCATGTTTTTTATTTTTTGTAGAGACACTGAGATAAAGTGTCATTCTGATGTATACATTTTGGGGATTTTTCACACCTTGTTGTGCCTTTTGTACTTGCACTATGATATAAAGTGTCATGGGGGGTTGATGTTTACCTTTGGTTTACCATCACACATTTGTCAATCGAGTGTTTGTTCCATGATAATAGTGATTCCTAGTGATTCTTTCCTCATGCATGTGTGCCTTAGTTTGTGCACCCTTTATTTGCAAGTTATTTCTCTTACATGCACTTATTGGTTTCACAATTTCAATGTACCTATCTTGGGTCTCCCTTTTCAGAAATGGGGGGTTTCTACTATTGGTGCTAATGCTTCCCTAGTTTTGCGTTTGGAGTGATTTATGTATCTATTTCTTGTTCCTATGTACTAGGCGGATGCAGCTGCTAGTTACGCATGAATTTTGGTGAGAATGCCCATTTATCATATGGACATTCTTTGATTCCTATTTCTGGAGGTTTCCTTCCATTTTCATTTGATCAAATACTATTGGTACTTGAATTTTCAACTTGCATCTTGCATGTTGAGTAGTTTTTTTGGGGTCACTCATGTAGATTCATGTGTCATTTGCATCTTCGAGTTCTAGATGTTTGCCTTTTTCTCCATTTGATTCAAGTAGTGTCATTGGGGACACTAATGCAAATTATTGTCTCTCTCTTGATCAATGTTCTTCATACTATTCGTACCTCTATTTTCGACTTGCATCCTACATGTTGAGTAGTGTCGTTTGGATCACTCATGCAAATTCATGTACCGTCTGTATCTTTGACTTCTAGATGTTTACCTTTGTTAGTCATCATCCAACAACAATTTACAACTTCTTCATGCTTCCGTGATGTTCTACATGTTCATCTCTTTTTTGGGACATTGTTTCGGTTGGAGGCTTCTTAGTCCTTCACCTTGATTTGGAGGATTTTTTCAGTCCTTCATTCACCTTTCTCTCTTTTGGAGAGGATGTTTTCCCATTTTTTTTCTCCTTTTCTCCAGTTGTGAGATTAGATTTTTTGTATATGGGTACCTCACTAGGCCTTCTTTGTCAGGACCCATCATGCATTCTCCTTTTAGGGTTTTTAGCTACTCCCTAAGTTCATCTTAACAAGGGTGTTAGAGTAATCATGCATTAGCTAATAATTAATTAATCTTTAATCAATTATTGGTCTAATTTATTCTCATTCACTTAAGCTAAACTTAGGAGTGATTTTCTATGTTAACTAGAGAGCTATTATTAGATCATTATGTCGCATTGCATGTGATATTGACACTTGTCATGATATAATCCCTTTACCATTTAGGGTTGCTCCTATATAGAATTCAACCCTCATTATATTATCATGCCTTTTGAATGCCTTGTAGTACTTTTTCTCTTGATATGTTCTCTTCTCTTAAACTCTTGTATTATGTAGCTTTTTCTTGTTGAGCAATATTGCATATTATTGTTTGCAACTCTCTTGTGTGGAAGGTATCTTTTTTCGTTGTTTGATCTTATGGCTCATGTTTTTCACAATTCTAAAAATTAAAACAATAAATATAAGGTGGAAATATTGCTAAAAGATCTAGGGTTGTAGGGAGGACAAAGATTCTTTGTAAACTAGGGAGAAGATCTAATGGTGGAGGTGGTGAAATCAAATGCAGAAATGTTGGGTATAGATTCGCTAATGGGGTGGAATGAATGGGAAAACCATAATGAAAGCATAAATTTAAGAAAAGCGTGAATTCATAGCATATTTTGTAAACTATGTAATGAATTTTCTGCTCCACTTTATTTAGACGTAAAACATTTATATTAGGAAGGTCTTACATGGAAAGTTATAACATAGATACTAGATGTAGTCTATTAGATTGTGACCAGATATAAGATGGAAAATATGATGTAATGGCTCTTTTTTGATATTGGTAATCTATAAAAAATTCAAAATAAATAATTTAAAATTGATATATTAACATTTATTTAAAAATATCTCAAGAGTAAAAAGAAAAACTTATTAATTTGCACAACCATTAACTATTGGAGATAAAATTTATATTACATCTTTCCCCTAATAAATAAAAATTTATTTGTTACAAGACATGGATAGAAAACTTCTTTCCCACCATTCCCGACAGCTCATGATAGATGTAACCTTATATTGGTAAAAGAGCCATCCCTACAAGATGACATGTATGAAATGCATGAAAAATCTCAACTTTAACAAAAAAAGGGAATGCCAGCTAATTATAGGTCAACATCATCAAGTATTTTTTATCCTCCCCAAAAACTATTTTTTTGCACATCCGAGTTCAAAAAAGAAAAAAACAAGGGAAAATTTGAACATGAAAGATGAAAAAATGGCAAGGAAAAACATGAACAGATAGAAGAGTTGTTGATGATGAACGATCATGATCATTTTAATCATCTTGAATCCCTTCTATAACAGTTTTTGTCGTTGATTTATCATATCATATCACCTTGATTCAAAAAGGGAATGCCTTCGACATAAATATATGTACAAATATATGAAAGTTAAGTAATTTATTAAAATTCATCATTTGCATCTATTAGTAGAAACATGTTGGGTGTTCCCACATTCTATATCAATTCTTAAATATCAAGCTAGAACTGATATTATTTCCCATTAAAATATGTAGAAGAATCCTCTCTCTCGTAATCTTGATAATGGACTTCATGTGCCTAAGGGGTGTTAGATGTTTCTAGTCTACAAATGTAGTCTACGATGATCCCCAATAACAAAGAGGAAACATAATTCTAGGCAATCAAAAATTTGGAAGTCCCAACACTTTTTATTTGGAAAGTGGTAGTGTTTTTAATCATTTCCTACTTTTTAATTATATATATAGGAAATATAAGTTATAAAGACTTAAAGATTATGTATTTTGTGTTATATAAATTCATTTATTAATGATTTTTTTTAAGAAAGATATTTTATGATAATTATGTCAAAGGCATTCCCTATATGAAATGGACAACCTAATTTTTGAAATCAATAGTTGAGAATTGAGGAGAAGGATGCTAGATGATGCAATTAATCTCAGTCATCCATATTTTTCTTTTCATTCACCATTTTTTCCCTATCTATTTTTATTTTTAAAATTAGGCTTTTATTTTAAAAACAAAGAACTCATGAGTGGATGCCCGCCCGTAGCGGATGAATTAGATTGTTTTGTAATTTCTTCCCCCCGCTGAATTAGTGGTGAATTCCCACTCATGAGTGGATGCCTACCATAGCGGATAAATTAGTTTGTTTTCCCTTATGATTATAAGGGAAAAACATATTTTGAAGGGATCAGAAACCCTTTACAACAAAAGATGCAAAATGTTGCAAGAAAGGATTTTCAAAAGACCACAACAGCAACCCAACAGCCAAAAAACACAACAGAGCGGGTACTAACCTAAAAATATGGCAAAAATATACCATCAGCACCCAACAGCCACAAAACAACAAAACAACCTAAAAGAAACCTACACTCAGCAGGAAACAAAAAGCAACAAAGAAAAAGACCAGGCGCTAGTTCAAGCCACTCGGAGTGTTGGTCACCTCATTTTGTTGGTTCCTTTGCCTTTCGACCATATCCAACAGCTCCTTCTCAACATCAAATGATTTCTTCCAATCAGTTGACCCTCTGACAATAGGTCCTTTGTCATCATCCTTAGCAGCTTTTTTGCCTTTGCCCTTGGCCGCATGCTCTTTCTCCATAAGCTCAGAGAAATAAACCCGATCCTCCCTAAGCTCACTAATCTTTCTAAAAAAGGATTTCCAAGGAGTCTGTGTTGTTCTTCACAGAGATATGGCATGCCTGCATTAGTTTTTTGATATCCGCATTTATACCTAAAACCTTGGCTTCTAGTGCAAACAATCTTCATCATACGAAGATTTAAAGTCATGATAGGAACCTTCAAGGTCCACCATTCTGTCAATAAGAATGTCTGGCACCAAACCCTTCAAAACATTCTTCAGATTCTCCTTTAAACCTTTGATATTGATATTAATCTTATTGAACTCTTGCAAAGTCCACTTAGCTAATTTAAAGGTACCAGTGGCCCTAGCTCTAGCCATATCTAGTAAATCATACATGGAGGTAGCATCATCATCAAGGTAAGAAAAGTCCTTAGAAAGAGGATTTACCTTCAAAGGCTCCTGTTTGGCTTTTTTCTTTTTCGCATCCTCCTCATCCCAACCCCTAATCTCCTTGTCCTGCTCCTCCTTGGGCAAGTCTTGCATAGGGGAATCCTCAATGGCCACCATCTTATCACCAAAATCCTTATCATCACCAGCTACATTGGGGTCCTTGGTCAAAATCTCTGAGGACTTGTTCTTCAGGTTCCGACCCCGCCTCTCTGTCCTCACTCCTAGAAAGGGAAACCCACTTAGCTGCCCTATTACTCTCAGCACTAACCACCTTCCTCTTTTTTGAAGATGTAGTCACAACCACAGGAGAAACATCCTCCTCCTCTTTGTTCCATTCCTCCTCATCCGAAGAGGACTCTGACCCTAACAACCTAGACACATCACTTAAATTCTTCTCCTTGCCCTTGATGGTAGGAGAAAGGATAAGAGTCTTGACATGTTCCATAATTAATAAAATAAGCCCTTCATGGAGGACGGGAGCCCTCCTATTCTTCAGATGCGTGTACACTGAGACTTCCAAAGATGATAACATAAAGAAAGGAAATGAAATGAATAAACCATGTCTGAAATGGTTGAGGAGAGTAAAATGATGACCAAGAATAGCCCTAAACCTCCCTTCCAGAGTCATGTAATGCATCAGCACCTCAACAATGCTCGCCTAGATTTTCTTAAGGGAAGTTCTCTCATAGCCCCAGCTCTCCAATTTGATTAATTTCTTCTGCTCATCATCTTTAAAAAATTGGACCATCGCCTCCTCATTACTCTTTTTATCCTTGAAGAACTTCCGACCAACTTTCGGCATCCCAATAACAGTGGCAACCAAATCCTCATTTACCTCCACTTCCAAACCTTTAACCTTGAGCTTTCAATTATGCCAGAAAAAAACAAATTGTGTTGAGGCATTAGGGTCATGCCTATGCAGTCTCTCCAAAAATGAAGTAAAATTACCATGGCACAGAATATTCTAGAGTTTCTTCTTTCTTTGAATATCCCCACATGAATGTGGCTCGATTCTACTCCTGTCACCACCCATGGCTACCAACACATGACTCACAAAACCCTTGCAAAAAACACTCAACTGAAGGCCAAAAAGCAACAAGACACCCACAAAGTGTGCGAAATGGAGGAAGGTACTAGACCATAAATGTCGCATCACCTCATTCCACGCCATCGTTCCTCAATAAACTCCTAGCTTTCTCAAGAAGGATCAATCCCTCCTCCCACAAACAGAATTCATTTAAATTGACAGCCTCGTTGGTAAAAAAATCTGCCAATGAGTTCCTTCTCGGTAAACGTGAGATACACGGGACTCTTCACAAGATTACAACATGATTATTGTATCCTTAATGAGCTGGTTGAAATTCCAACTCGGAGTATGAGTGCCAAGCAGATAATTTATTATGTTCATAGAGTCACCTTCCACCCATAATTTGGAGTACCCTTTGCTGATAGCATATCTAACACTTATGAACGCAGCCTCCACCTCCACACAATGATTAAAAGAAAAGAAGTTGATAAGATTGAAATGAAAATATAATTATATTTATTTATATTTCAATTCTAATAACTTTTTATTTAATTATTTATTAAATTAATATGTTTATTATTTATTATTAGTTTTTTATATTATTATTTTTATTTTGATATATCTTGACTTTTTATTTTTTTATTCTATTTTAATTTTTAATTTAGATTTAAGTTTTAAATTTATTAACTATTTATGTCTTCTTATGAAATTATTGTAATGATATAAAATATAAATCCCACAAAACAGTTCTAATGTTAGAATGTGCATGCATTAATAATCAATCATTCAATGGAATGCAAAGGAGAATATGAAAGAAAATGGAATGAGACTAGAACAGTCTCACCCATTTCTCTCCTCCATGTCTCATTTCCATTGTACCTCCTCAAGCTTGTTGTTATGAAAATGAATGGATGCCCTCAAATTTGAGAACAAATTCTATATGTCTAGCCTTAGCAAATGCCTTTGAAGGATTTAATATAATAAACTATATGCAAAACTAGAAAGTTAATTCTAATATGCAAGTTATAAAATATGCCTAATGTGTGGTAATGCCTATAAAAATAAATTATTCAAGAGATAAGATTGATTGGCCTGAAAATGAGATCAAGATTGTCATTTTATAGAAAATGCAATCTTGAATGGACAGACGAGATAAGAGATTGAGGAATGCCCTAGAATCAAAGGTCAAGATTTAATAAGGCAACTCTCATTTAGGGTTAGGGAAAAATACCCATATGTGTGAATAAGATTTAATTAAATGAATTAAATCAAGACTGAATGTGACAGTTGAAATGAAATTAGTAAAAATCAGAAGACAAGAGGATAAGATTTTAGAAATTACTTGATTTGTAGAAGAATATTTCCCTTTTGAATTAAATTAATTCAAAATAAAGATTTTGTGAGGTAATTAGTAATTCATTTTTGAAATTAATTACTAATTGAAGAATCAGTTAAGTATGTGAGATATTTTTAAATGATTTTCTTTATTTAAAAATATAGAAGTGTCACATACAATAATTAAATAATTACAAATAATTATTTAATTTAGAAGAAGTGGTTTATTGATTAAATAAATTAGTAAATCTATTTAATTAAGAGGATTTAGGAATTAGTGATACATTAAATAAATATATTTTAAATATATTCATTTAATAATCAGGAGGACATTAATGATAATGATTAATTAAATCAATAAGATTTTATTTAATTGTAGGAAGACTTTGATAATTAGTGACATTATTAAATCAATAAATAAGATTTATCTATTTAATAATTATGAAGAATGAGAGATTATGGATTAATTAAATAATTATAAATTATTTAATTAATAGTTGAATTTGGGTTAGAAACATAATTAAAATGTTATAATTATGTTAGGACAAAAGGTGATAAAATATTGCTTGCAGGCCTAAGTCATTTTTAGGTGTCTACATTTGCCCCTCTTTGTCATAATGCATCTTGTTGCATTATGGCAAAGAAAACAAGTCTAGAATATGCCCCAGTGCAAAATAAGTTGAGGAAGAATGACGAGGGGGTAGCGGTATGCCTCCTCAAGAGGACAGTTCGGTTCCAAGAACATGGGTGTGCTCTCAAAATTGATGAGAAGTACTAGAATATGACGAGACAAAGAAATGGTAGAGAGAAAAAGATGAATGTTAGGATAGAAGGAAATGCAAGTTAGTGTGGAAAATGAAATGCATGTTAGAATCCTTCAATATTTGCCAAGGTACTAATAGGTGTTGCTCGAGTCATCATTGGGCGGTAAAAATGACACAAATGGACAACAAACACCAGGGTATGACATAGACCAAGGTGTGCAAGGTCATCCACTTGCAAGACAGACAATCACAGACAAGGAATGTCCTAACTCGTACTAGAGGCCCATTTGCCCCAGTCTTTTTTTCAAGACAATCCACAGACAACAGTCAAAGAAAACAAAATAGGTCATGAGACATCATCGCACCTCTAAATCCTTCATGAGACATCCTCGAGGTAGCTAGTAACATGACCAAAATACAAGTCAATAAAAAGATAAGAGAAGATAGCCAAAAATCCATAGTCGTTTACTTGCATTGCCAACGTTGTTTGCTGAAGATTAATTGTTTGAAAGCTTGATAGTTTTGATGGTCTGATGGTTTGATGGTGCCTAAGGTTAGGAAAGACACATCCTGAAAAGGAAAATGACACTTTGACGAGATCCAAATCCAAGAAGGACAAATCTTGAAGAGGATCAAAAAGTGACGAGATTGATATTTTGACCAATGCTTTGGCAAGCTAACTGCATAATTGATTGGACTGTGTTGTTTGATTTTGGACTTGATTTTGACGTTGAAACTTTCAAATAACTGTTTTGACAGACGTGACCGTGTTTGACTTATGATTTTATTTTGACCACCTAAAGGGACTGACCTAATGTCTCGAGGATTCAAAGATGAATCTTGCCTACGTAGCAAAGGTGCAGAGACAATGTAGTTCAGACAAATGACGAAGATTGACTGACGAGACTGATTGGACTGACCAGACAGAGATTGAATTTGACTCTATTTTTTTTGGGGGGATTTTGACATTGATTTGGATGTTTTTGTATTTTCTCAAGATGTTTTTCAATTTTTAGGACTTTTTTCAGGACTTTTTCAGATTTTTAGACTTTTTGCTATTTTGATGGAAATTGTGACAAATGCATGTGAATGGTGCCGACGCACATGAATCCAAGGACAACCATGATTTTGCTGCTAGCCAAGCTGAATACCGATTGACAGGTGACGATGACGAGACAATGTTGTTTGACATGGGAAGGACACATCCCGAAATAATGTGAAGATGACAATGTTGTTTGATGTGGGAAGGACACATCCCAAAACAACGTGAAGATGACAATGTTGTTTGACGTGGGAAGGACACATCCCAAAACAACGTGAAGATGACAATGTTGTTTGACGTGGGAAGGACACATCCCAAAACAACGTGAAGATGACAATGTTGTTTGACGTGGGAAGGACACATCCCAAAACAACGTGAAGATGACAATGTTGTTTGACGTGGGAAGGACACATCCCAAAACAACGTGAAGATGACAATGTTGTTTGACGTGGGAAGGACACATCCCAAAACAACATGAAGATGACAATGTTGTTTGACGTGGGAAGGACACATCCCAAAACAACATGAAAATGACAATGTTATGACAAGAGGATAAAGGTCTGTAGTAGGGCTAGGGACAAAGCCAAGGAATGTTTTGGATAATGTGCTAGGGTGCCATATTGTTGCATTTAAAATGACTTGATGAGGACTGGATGGGATGACGAGGAATCTATAAACCATTGACAAGGGAAACCAAGACGGGTTGTAGGTATAAAAGGATAATGGATGGCCTGGACTAGGAGAATTATCATATGGTCTCCAAGGATGATGTTGCATAGTGAAAAGGAGGCTATGAAGGTAATGACATGATATTCAATGAATGAGGTATGACCAAAAAGATAGACATGTCAAAAGTTTTCCAAAGCATGATTTGTGTTTGTGTCTTAGTCTTTGTCAAGATCAAAATAGGTGGGACAATGGATGGACATGATAAGGCTCATATGGATGGATGGAAATGCCATAGGAAATGTATGGGAGATGAGACAACTTGCCCCCAAGTGTATGGTCCACATAGATGGTTTATTCTACACATGACGCCTGTTTGCCAGGTTTTCATCATGATACTTATCCAAAGCGCCTGTTTACCAAGTTTTCACCGTTGGATGAAACTTCTCTTTACTATTTTTGATATTTTCTGATGTTTTTGTGTCACCATGATGCCTGTTTGCCAGGTTTTCATCAAGGGATGATATTTTTGATATTTTTGATTTTTTGATCTTTTTGTATTTCTATATTGTTGTCGGATAGCCTTGATGCTTTATATGACCACTAACTGTGTTCAAGCCTTGATGCTTTATATGACCACTAACTGTGCTGAAGCCTTTGACGATGCCGATGTAGAGACTGGTTCCATGACATGCCAATAATGACCTTTCTGAAGTAGTTGCCTTGTCAGGATGATAGCGCTTGCATACACCTGATTGATGCCATTGTGATCTTTGTTGATACTGGAGTTGCCTTTGTCAAAATACACACATCACGATAGAGTGCCATGAGAGTCCTTATGATAGAGAGTTGTTGCCAAGATGTGACAGATTTTTGACATGGGATGTTTGGACTTTAAGGATGATGTAGGATTATGACGGATGATGGTGGACGTGGACGGGTTGGTTGGATGTTTGGATGTAGTTTCTTTGATTCTCCAAACTCTAGGTGCCGAGTTAAGATGTTGTTTGGAACCAACATTTTCATATGTCTTTCTTGATGGCCATTTTCATGGAGGTGGACATGTACTGTATGTGGGAGTCCTCTTGTGTTGTGGCTCCACATTTTGATTGACTTTTGAATTTCGCATCTTTTCTTTGCCTGATTCTTGACTTGATCCCTTTTGTTTTGGGATCCATTTTAGCTTCATTTGTCCACTTGAATTTTTGTCTGATTTGATGGCCTTTGACATTTGATTTTGTATTTTGTAAGAATTTTGTTGGTTCCAAATGGAAGGTTTATTTATGATGGAATGATGTTTTGAGGTGTGGAGGGAAAGGGTATTGGCAACAATCTTATGACAAGGACTATTCATGATACCCATTTTGAACTTTGTGTTAGATAAAGTTTCCCCTAGGATTGAAGAGGGACCACTAACATCATTTGATTTTTTGACCGATGAATAGCCAAGACCTTGATGTCTGTAATGCACTTGAAATTGTATAGGTTCCAGAATTCCTTGCTCGTGTAGGCCTAATCCTTTGCCTTGATAATGCATGTTATAACAAATTTTGTTGGCAATGGGATACTTGTTACTTTGGAAGCAAGATGCTAACCCATCATTATTTGGGAGATTAATGCTTGAAATCTTCTCCTCTATAAGAAATCCTGCTCTGAAAAACTTTGATGATCCTAACTGATAGGATGTTGTAGCTTTACTAATATGCTGGATAGGTTTTTGATTAATATCTTTAGTCTGATTAGGTGACCTATCAGGTTCCTGCGATTTCGTTGGTGCTTCCAAGTCTATGTCAAAACCATCTTCATGGTCATTGTCATAGAGCCCACTACATTCAGCTATAGCTTGATCATTTGCAAATATGTCCATGCTAGAATACTCTTGTTCTAGTGGTAGATCATCTATGTGTCCCATGGAGGAAAGTGTCTCACTTTTGGGAGTGTCAATACTTGAATTTTGGATGGAGTCATGTTCAACTGTTTGATCGTGAATGGTATAGAGGTCAAGGAGTGGATCGTTTTGGACTTCTTGATCAAAGATAGTGTCTTGATGATGTATGTGCTCCTCGGTTTGCTTGCACTGTGCTAAGAGACCTAGCTTGTCTCTTCTAGGAACCTAGTCTCCTCTAGGTCTTGGTTGGCTTAGATGATTAACTAAGTCCAATCTCAACTCTATTCTAAGAGTTCTATCTCTTGTGCTTCACCTTGGAGGGCAAACACCATGTGATTAGTTCAATTCTCTTGCTCCCTTAGAAATCTCTAAGTGCCATATTCACTCCAACCTCATTCTTCATTGCAGGGGTGACTATCCTTGTCAAGACCTTCATAACTTTTCCAACTTGAACCATTGCAGAAGGTTCTTTAGCCCTGTTCTGATCGGGTTCAAGATTTCCTCATTTGAAAACCTCAAATAGGTCTAATGCTTGTAGTCCTTACCAGTCCCTTTTTCCTATTTCTTGCAAAATTCTTATAAAGACCTCACAAAGCTAAAAGCATATTCTGATACCCTTTTGGAAGTTTTAAATGGCTCAATGGTTCTTTTGGCCTGACAACTTCCATACAGTGGATTCCTATAATCTAGGGTATGGAGGGTTACAAGGCCTAATTTATAGGAATTCCCTGGTTTCCTTCTTCCAACCTACTCTAATGAAGTGGTACGATCCCAATCCTCTTGTCACATCAAGAACTACTCCTAACCCACCTAGAACTGTACTTGATCGTACTGTACTTCATTCCCCTGCAAGAAACCCTTAATGTTTCTCTTCTAGCTCCCTAACCGGGCTCTACCTGCTCGCCTAGAGATCAATGACTAAAAGAAGCTTCTCCACTTCTTTCATGCTTCATAACTCTAACACTATATACACTACTGACTCCCCTAACATTCCAACCATCCTTAGGTGTTTCCCAAGAGAAAAATTCATGGGGGAGCCATGAAAGCACTCACTGGTCAGGACAGGACCGGTATGAGCTTTAAAACAAAATGACTCAACTAACACTAATGTCTATTCTAAACTATCTTCTTTATCAAATGAAAAAGACTTGTATCTACTCTATGAACATGGTTCTAACCCTAATTCAATGCATTCGATCCATCCACTATCTCTGTCACACAATATCACTTGGTATCAACACAAAAACACATAATTTTCAGAATTCCTTTTCTCTTCATTCACCCAAAACTTGATTACAAAAATGACTAACTCTTTTCTGTCTACTCTCTACTCATGAGATTTGAGTCTTGGGTCATATTAGATGCCCACTCCATGATTCTAGGCTAGTTGATCGAACTCCTCCACTTCCTATTCCCAAGGGAATCCAAAGGCAACCGGATTGCATGCAACAAACTATGCAAACTGCCTTATAACATTTGGCATCTTCCTTCATGCCTTGATCCTATTTCTTAGGACCACCATTCCCTCAAGATCTCGAGGAACCAACACATTAAATGGCCTTAAGGGATTTTTACAACCATTTTAAGTGTTTAGAACAACTTAAAGACTCTACTCTCCCCTAAACAACAAATATCAAGAAAGCATAATCTACTAACATTGGAAAATAGTGTGACCTTAGTCCTAATGACTAATTCACCTAGCCCAAACCCAAACAAGACCATCTAAGGTCTAAAGCAAACATACCCAAACTCTCTAACTTGGCTAAGGTTAGATACAAACCAAAAATGACAAAACTTGAAGGTTAGCCTAGGTGCTCCTGCACCATCCTCCCCAAAACAAAAAATTCAATCCACCCTTGGATTGATGAGGCCTGGATCAATCGCCATCTTCTTGAACTCTGATTCCTTTATCCATACTGCATCAACATCCGCTTGACCTTGTTTCTTGATCAAGTGTTCCTTGTAGGCTTTAGTTCTAGTCTGTTTGTAGACCCTTGTGTCCAATATACTGTCAGCTCCTGTGACTGTAGCAGTAGGGAGGTGTAGATCTTCTACATCTCTGATCACTTCATGAAGTTTCTAATCCATGTCTTTTTGTGGTCCTTTGTAATGGACTGTCTGTAATTTTGAAGACAGGGGACAGTCCACTGTCATCCGATAGCTCAACTTTAAAGGCATTATCACCATACTTAGCTAAGATAGGGCAAGGACCTATCCTCCTCATCTGCAACTTGTGAGGGACTCCCTTTTGAAGTCTTGACTTGTTAAGATGCACCATAACCATGTCACCCACATTGAACTATACTGTCCTCCTATGCTCATCCACCTTGGCTTTATGTTTCATGGTGTTTTATGTCAATGTCTTCCTCACTATATCATGTATCTCTTGCATAGCATAAGCAAAGTCATCAGCATATCCACTTCCTTTCACTCCATTCTTCAAGTTTCTCAACTCATACACTCCTCTAGGATGTAGGCCATATACAATTTCAAAGGGACTCTTCCTTGTGGATATGTTTACACTGTCATTGTAGGCATATTCAGCTTGCCCAATCAACCGATCCCATTGTTGCCCATACTCCTTTGTCAAACATCTCAGTAGATTTCCAAGGCTCCTATTAACAACCTCGGTCTAACCATCAGTTTGGGGATGGTAGGCTGATCCAAAGGACAAATTAGTGCCTAACCTTTGCCAAAGGGTTTTCCAAAAGTGACTCATAAATTTAGTGTCTTGGTCTAATACAATGCTGATAGGTAACCCATGGATTCTTAATATCTCCTTGAAGAAAAGAGATGCTATTTGGCTGGCATCATTGGTTGTCTTACATGGCACAAAGTGAGCCATCTTGTTGAATCTGTCAGCAACTACATAAACACTATCCATTCCTTGTCTTGTCTTGGGTAATCCAACTACAAAGTCCATACTCAAGCATTCCCATGGCCTAGTAGGAATAGGTAGTGGTTGGTAAAGTCCTGCATTAGAAGAAGTGCCCTTGGCCTTCTAACATACCACACAACTTTCCACATACCTCCTAACATCAAGATTCATCTTAGGCCAAAAATAGAACTGTTGAACAAGTTCTTGAGTCTTAGTGATCCCAAAGTGACCACTCAAAGCACCATTATGCTTTTCTTGTATCAAGTTCTCTCTAATGGAACCTCTAGGAACACATAATTGATTTCCTTTAAACAACATACCACTTTGCAAATTATACTCAACATATTTACTATGAAAATTGTTTTTGTATTCAACACATACCCTATAAATGTCTGCAAAATCTTCATCATCTGCATATAGATCCTTGAAGTGATCTATTCCCATGCTCTTCAACTGAATTTCTTGAATTGTGAGAGCTCTTCTTGACAATGCATCTGCTACTTTATTGAGGACACCTTTCTTGTGTTTGATATTGAAGGTGTAAGCTTGTAGATACTCAACCCACTTCATGTGCTTATGGCTCAACTTGTCTTGTGAATTCAGGAAACTAAGTGCTTGATTGTCTGAATACGCAATGAATTCTTTGGGAAGCAAGTAGTGCCTCCATTTTCTTAGAGCTTGGACCAATGCATACATTTCAAGGTCATAAGAAGAGTACTTCTTCTTGGCTTCACTCAGCTTCTCTGAATGAAAAGCCACCGGTCTGCCCTCTTGGCTTAGAACAGCTCCAATTGCCACATTGCTAGCATCACACTCAATGGTGAAAAGCTTCTCAAAACTTGGCAACACCAAAATAGGTTGGGTAGATATCCTTTCCTTCAACAACTCAAAACTCTTGTTAGCATGCTCATTCCATACAAATTTGGTCTTCATGCCTCCCTTAATAGTATCCAACATAGGAGCACAAATTGCACTAGAATGCCTTATGAATTTCCTATAATATTGGGCAAGACCATGAAAGCTTCTTACCTCAGTTGCTATCCTTGGAGTAGGCCAATTCATGATAGCCTCCACTTTGCTTTCATCCATTTGCAGATTTCCCTGAGATAGCACAAACCCAAGGTACACCACCTCTGTCTTAATGAACTCACACTTCTCCAAGTTAATCGTCAGCTCCTCTTCCTGTAGCTTCTTGAAAACCAGCTCTAGGTGTTTGAGATGTTCTTCTCTTGTTTTGCTATAGATCAGTATATCATCAAGATATACCACTACAAATTTTCCAATGTAGTCTTTGAGGACTTCATTCATGAGCCTCATGAATGTGGAGGGGGCATTAGATAATCCAAATGGCATGACAAGCCACTCATATAGACCTTCCACTCATCTCCCTCATGTATCCTTATTTGGTGATAGCCACTCTTCAAGTCTATCTTGCTATAGTACTTAGCTCCACCTAGACAATCCATTAGGTCTTCAATCCTAGGGATAGGGAACCTATACCTTATGGTAATCCTATTTATGGCCCTTGAATTAGTACAAAGCCTTCAAGTTCCTCCTTTCTTAGGTGCAAGGACAGTGGGTATGGCACATGGACTAATACTCTTTTGGATGAGACCTTGGTTTAGAAGTTCTTGTATTTGCCTAGCAATTTCCTCATTTTGTTGAGGGGTCATTTTGTAAGCTGCCTTATTGGGAAGGGTAGCTCCTGGAATAAGGTCTATCCTATGACTTATGGCTCTTTTAGGGGGTAAAGTTGCTTGTTGTCCATCACTCATTACACCTTGGTAAGTCTGTAGCATGTCTTGAATCTCCTTTGGTAACTCCGTCTTCTTGGTCACCTTGCATTCATCTCCCTCTCTTGGTCTTAACACCAATGCATAACCAACTCCTTCACTTCTTCCAAATCTTCTAAGAACTCCTTTTCACTCACCACAAGAACATTTGAACCTACTGTCCTCACCTCAGCATCTTCTAACAGTGACTGAATTTTGAACGTCACATTGTCCTTCTTGAAAGAATATGAATTCTTTCCTCCATCATGTATGGCTTGACGGTCAAATAGCCATGGTCTACCTAAGAGAAAGTGGCATGCATCCATAGGTAGCACATCACACAAGACTTTGTCTTTATACCTCCCAATAGAGAACTCCACCCATGCTTGTTCATTCACTAACACATGTTGGCCTTTATTTAGCCAAGTGACCTTGTAAGGATTGGTGTGGGGTATCTTTGTCAACTTTAGCTTACTGACTGCTTCCTCTAACACAATATTGTCAGTAGAGCCTGAGTCAATGATGACTCTACATACCTTGCCCATCATCTTGCACTTTATCCTAAACAAAGACCTCCTTTGGCTTGGCTCCTCCTTCACCGGCTCCTTGATCAAAGTTCTCCTCATCATAAGATTCTCACCTTCCTTAGAATGTAATGGAACCTCAGAATGTTTGTCAGCTGCATTGGCTTCCTCATGAACTAGGTTAGTTCTCTTGTCACCACCATGTGAAGAACCACCTTTCTCTAGACATCTATAGGCCGGGTGCCCCATTTGGTTGCAATGGTAACATTTCATGTTGGCAAAGTAGTTGCCTCTTCCTCCTTGTCCACCATTTCTTCCTTTAGAGTTAGAGTTATAACTCCTTCCTCTACCACCTCTACTTGAGCTTCCTTCTTGCTTCTCACTATATTTTATGTCTCCTTGAGGTTTTGTTTCAGAACTTCTTCCACCATAGCCACCTCTTTGTCCTCTACTATATTTTCCTTTACCTCTACTTTTGGAGGTTTTCTCTTGTTTCCTTTTGCTTTTCTCTTCTATCTTCAAGGCTATTTGATAGCATTGGTGAATGGTTTTGAAGTTCACAAGACTCATTTCTTCTTGAATAGACCATTTGAGACCATTCAAGTACCTTGCAAGCTTAATACTCTCATCTTCTACTACCCTTGATCTCAAAAATAGCTTTTGAAACTCCTCGGTGTAGGCTTGGACATCTAGATCTTTTTGTCTTAGATTGTGTCTCCTTCTATGAATTTGCACTTCATAATCATCAAGAAGGTAGGTCTGCTTCACTTTGTTCACCATGCCCTTCCAAGTAACTATAGGACCTTTTCCATCCTTTTCTCTTTCGCTTTGCACAAACTTCCACCAAGTAAGAGTTGAACCTCTTAGTCTAGACTTGGCCACCATAAATTTTTGTGCTTCTGAGATACCATCACACTCAAAATGGTTCTCAATGCTGTCTATCCAGTCCATAACTGAATCTGGATCCATTTGTCCACTAAATAGTGGCACACCTTTCAAAGCTTTTCCACTCAATGCTTTTAGTGCCTTTAAGAAAGGTTCTTCAAGAATCACAGGGTCAAGGGTTGGAGCTTCCTCCTCCAACTCTATTTCCTTTTCCCTTGCTTCTTGTTCTTCCTTCTGATCTACCTTGTCTTTTACTCTGTCTGTCATTTCTTGGACTTCATCCAAGAGTTGCTCCATTCGAGCCAACCTTTCTCTTAGGGACTTGTTGCCCTCTTCTTCTTCCTCTACCTTCTTGGCTAATTCATCATTAGTCACCATTGTAGCACCTTCCACAAATGTATTCTCTCCCACTGATTCAGTAGGTTGCAACATCCACCACAAGCCTGATCAATTCAAGCTCTGATACCAATATGATGTATGTGCTCCTCGGTTTGCTTGCACTGTGCTAAGAGACCTAGCTTGTCTCTTCTAGGAACCTAGTCTCCTCTAGGTCCTGATTGGCTTAGATGATTAACTAAGTCCAATCCCAACTCTATTCTAAGAGTTCTATCTCTTGTGCTTCACCTTGGAGGACAAACACCATGTGATTAGTTCAATTCTCTTGCTCCCTTAGAAATCTCTAAGTGCCATATTCACTCCAACCTCGTTCTTCATTGCAAGGGTGCCTATCCTTGTCAGGACCTTCATAACTTTTCCAACTTGAACCATTGCAGAAGGTTATTTAGCCCTATTCTGATCGGGTTCAAGATTTCATCATTTGAAAACCTCAAATAGGTCTAATGCTTGGAGTCCTTACCAGTCCCTTTTTCCTATTTCTTGCAAAATTCTTCCAAAGACCTCATAAAGCTAAAAGCATATTCTGATACCCTTTTGGAATTTTTAAATGGCTCAATGGTTCTTTTGGCCTGACAAATTTCATACAGTGGATTCCTATAATCTAGGGTATGTAGGGTTATAAGGCCTAATTTATAGGAATTCCCTGGTTTCCTTCTTCCAACCTACTCTAATGAAGTGGTACAATCCCAATCCTCTTGTCACATCAAGAACTACTCCTAACCCACCTAGAACCGTACTTGATCGTACTGTACTTCATTCCCCTGCAAGAAACCCTTAATGTTTCTCTTCTAGCTCCCTAAATGGGCTCTACCTGCTCGCCTAGAGATCAATGACTAAAAGAAGCTTCTTCACTTCTTTCATGCTTCCTAACTCTAACACTATATACACTACTAACTCCCCTAATATTCCACCCATCCTTAGGTGTTTCCCAAGAGAAGACTTCATGGGGGAGCCATGAAAGCACTCACTGGTCAGGACAGGACCGGTATGAGCTTTAAAACAAAATGACTCAACTAACACTAATGTCTACTCTAAACTATCTTCTTTATCAAATGAAAAAGACTTGTATCTAATCTATGAACACAGTGCTAACCCTAATTCAATGCATTCGATCCATCCACTATCTCTATCACACAATATCACTCGATATCAACACAAAAACACAGAATTTTCAGAATTCCTTTTCTCTTCATTCACCCAAAACTTGATTACAAAACTGACTAACTCTTTTTTGTCTACTCTCTACTCATGAGATTCGAGTCTTGGGTCATATTAGATGCCCACTCCATGATTCTAGGCTAGTTGATCGAACTCCTCCACTTCCTATTCCCAAGGGAATCCAAAGGCAACCGGATTGCATGCAACAAACTATGCAAACTGCCTTATAACATTTGGCATCTTCCTTCATGCCTTGATCCTATTTCTTAGGACCACCATTCCCTCAAGATCTCGAGGAACCAACACATTAAATGGCCTTAAGGGATTTTTACAACCATTTTAAGTGTTTAGAACAACTTAAAGACTCTACTCTCCCCTAAACAACAAATATCAAGAAAGCATAATCTACTAACATTGGAAAATAGTGTGACCTTAGTCCTAATGACTAATTCACCTAGCCCAAACCCAAACAAGACCATATAAGGTCTAAAGTAAACATACCCAAACTCTCTGACTTGGATAAGGTCAGATACAAGCCAAAAATGACAAAACTTGAAGGTTAGCCTAGGTGCTCCTGCACCACTTGATCAAAGATGGGTGCAGTTGGAATGACATGATAAAAAATAGGGTCTTGACCAAGGATAGGTTCCTCTTGAATGACATGATTGTGGATGGACTCTTGACCAAAGATAGGTGTATTTGATATGTCATTATTGTCTAGGAGGACTTCTTGAATGGACGCAAAGATGGAGTCATGGAATGGACTACTTTGATCTTGACATGACGGTGATGTTATAATGTTGTGCTTTGGACTTGCCTCTTGACATGTATCCTCAAGCTTATGAGATGGGATGGGACTTTGGAGACCATGACTAGATGTGTTTTCATGACCCAATGGAGTGTCTTGAAATGGATTGGTGTATGATGGACAAGAGTAGGACATGGAGCTTTGGACTTGGTTGAGAGATGATGGACTAGAATAGGATATGAATGTATGACAAGGATTTGTCATGGATGAAGGACTAGGATTAGGATATGACGTGGGTGGTGGGCTAGGATACAACGAAGGACTAGGATATGACATGAATGGAAGACTCTGATATGACGTGGATGGAGGAATAGCATATGATGAAGGACTAGGATATGACATGAATGAAATATTTTGATATGACATGGATGAAGGACTAAGATATGATGTGGAGGCTTGGAATGGATTAATGGAGGGTTGGTTTCCCTTGTCAAAGTTAGGGTGGGTATGACTAATGGAAGTTTGTTGTGACTCAGAGCCATGGATGGTGTTAGGAGACCCTTGATAGTAGATGGATAGCGGACCAGGACTATTGGACTATTGGTAAGAGGGATGGATGGACGGAGGACTAGAGGGTGAGGTGCGTTTGGACATGCATTGTAGGTATAGTGTTTTGAAGTCCCTAGCAAGTTGTGCATGACCCTTACTATTGAATTGGCATTCAATTTGACTAGCAAGCATGTCATCGTGATTTGAAGACATGATGGTGGATGAAATGAGACTAAGACTATGCAAAGTGAAAATGTAAAGTGATAAAAGGGGATGCCTTATGTCGAATGATTTTTAGGAAAGGTTTTCTAACCACTCAAAGTCTGGCCAATGTCTCGGTTTGGATTGTCAAAGGACTGATTTGTAGGACAAGATGATAAAATGACCAGGTGAGACTTCCACACTAGACTTATGAGTTGGAAGTAGCTCACCAAAGGACGATGACTTAGGACTGATTTGCTTTGACTTGGTCCAATGACAATGTATTTTTGAGACAAATGGTTTGACAAAGAAAGGAAATTTTTCCTATCCCAAAGTTGTGCAATTGAGGACTTTAGACTTTGCCTATGATGACGATAATGACGGATTGCAAGCTAGAAGAAAACTAAAATGCAAAGATTGATGACTTGGACAAGTTGCTTTGCTGATTTCAGACAGAGACTGCTGGAAAAGGATGCCAGGAAAATATGCTGGAAAAAGTTTGGCCTCTAGTTTTTGACAGGGGATTTGTTTTCCCAAATGACAGGCAAATGCGTCGTTTCAGGTCTCATATGCGGTTCAGACTCAAATGTGTCGTTATAAGCAGCAAGTGTGTTTCGCTAAAGCATATGCGTTGCAGGATTTTGATGTGTTCTGCAACTTGAAAAATGCGGTGTTTGAGATTGCAAATGCGGTTTAACAGGTTAATTGCGGTTTGCGAGAGAAAATGCGGCGCAATCTTAGGCAATTGTGATTCGAAATTTCAAATGCGGTGTTTTATCAAGAAAATGTGTTCGATAAAAGGATCCTGGCAAATGCGACTCAAAATGTGCAAATGCGGTTTGAGATTGGAAAATGCGGCTCAGACTAGGCAAATGCGGTGTGGTATGATGAATGCGTCATTTGACTAGGACAATGCGTGGCAGATAGCCGATTGCGGTGTTAGGACTTGCAAATGCGACCTAAAATGTTTGGATACTGGAAAATGTGACTCAGTGATAGACAATTGCGGTTTGATAGCTCAAATGCGGCTCGGTACTATGTAATTGCGGTTTGAAATATCACATGTGGCTCAGTGCTAAGCAATTGCGGCTCATTAGGGCGAATGCGGCTCAGGATGACTCAAATGCGGCGCATCGAAGTGAATGCGGGTCGATACTCGGCGATTGCGGTTTATCAGAGCGATTGCGTTGCAGAGGACAAGTTTTGCAGAAATTCGAACACTGCTTTGCAGTTTTCACAAGTTTTTGTTTTGACCCAGATTTATGAATTTTCAATTTGTTGAATTCTTTTGAAAGCAGTTGTCAAACACATAGATATTAAAACCTTAAATGTATGTTCAAGAAGACTCACTCTTAATGGCCAAAGGGTCATCGTAACAATCACAGTCCACATCTTAAAATCACGTTGACTCACACAACCATGTCACCCCCTAGAGGGTTTCCGTGTTTTTGTCTTTTCCAGGTGCATACTCAAGGTGACGGAAGTGGATACTGAATCCCCTGAGCAAACAGTCTGTGGTGATTATATGGTGAGTGTCTTGGGGGAAGATTCTTCCCTCCCCTTGCACCGTGATTGAGACAATGTCTGGCTACTGACTCGGTTGGCTTTTACACTAGGTTCTTAGTAAGTATTTCCGTTTAGTGTGGCAATAGATATACTCCCTCGAGAGACCTCCCAACCTTTAGAACAAAGGCTTTGGGGATGGTTATATTGCCTACTACTGTCAAGTTGGATTTTCATCAACAACTTGCTTTTGATTAGAGTGGGTTGGAAACCTTGGCTTTAGGTGTTCCCACTTAGGTCGTTCCCGTAGGGTGAGTACTTTTTCCCACTATGGCAGGCCTTCTAAGGGTTGTAAGAAAACATAAATGCATAAGTATAAACAATGGATAGGTCTATCTTTTTGATCACTCAATAAAGGGGAGAGCATATGCCTATTATCCAATCAAACACAATAAGCAAGTTGTTCAATTTTAAACCCAAAATAAAAAAATTATATGCTAGGTGAAGATGTTGCTTCACAAAAGCATGGTGTTCATTGTTAATCCAAAAATACAAGTGTGGTGACTACCCTAGGGTTGATAAATTCCAATTACATTAGATGTCTACCCTAGGATTGATAAATTCAGATTAATGTGTCTATCCTAGGGTTGGTTCTTTTTAATCCAGAAAATAAAAGAACATAAAAACTAATCAATTTTTGGCTGTGGATGTGTCGGATCCAAATTAAAAATCTATCAGAAATAAAAAATCAAAGTTTTACCAGTCATTTACGGCTCGGCAAATGCGGCTCGACAAATGCGACTCGGTAAGTGTGGCTCGACAAATGCAGCTCGTCAGGCAGTTGCGGCTCACGTAGGCTGGCTTGTCAGATGCGGTGCAGGATGTCGTTTGCAGTTCTGGTTTTAGCAAATGCATCGTTTGCGTGCATAAATGTGGCTCGACAGAGCAGTTACGTCATTTTAGGCTGTCGTTGCGGCTTTCCATGCACCTGTACCTGCAAAAAAAATTCTGAAGCCGTACAAACCTGTAAATGTGTGTTAAAATGTCGGGTTCACCAATGTAATGATATAAAATATAAATCCTGCAAAACAGATCTAATGTTAGAACGTGCATGCATTAATAATCAATCATTCAATGGAATGCAAAGGAGAATATGAAAGAAAATGGAATGAGACTAGAACAATCTCACCCATTTCTCTCCTCCATGTCTCAATTCCATCATATCTCCTCAAGCTTGCTGTTATAATAACTATTTGCGGTTTTGGTTTTAGCAAATACGTCGTTTGCCTACACAGATGCGGCTCGAAAGAGTAGTTGCGTTGTTTTAGGCTGCAGTTGTGGCTTTCCGTGCACCTGTACCTACAAAAAAAAATCTGAAGTTGTACGAACCTG
The DNA here is from genome assembly GCA_007115665.2 of Sequoiadendron giganteum. Taxonomy (NCBI): domain Eukaryota; kingdom Viridiplantae; phylum Streptophyta; class Pinopsida; order Cupressales; family Cupressaceae; genus Sequoiadendron; species Sequoiadendron giganteum. Next base: position 1,139,464 of record CM021108.1, on the reverse strand, counting down.
CAAATGTGTGTTAGAATGTCAGGTTCACCAATGTAATGATATAAAATATAAATCCTACAAAATAGATCTAATGTTAGAACGTGCATGCATTAATAATCAATCATTCAATGGAATAGAAAGGAGAATATGAAAGAAAATGGAATGAGACTAGAACAGTCTCACCCATTTCTCTCCTCCATGTCTCATTTCCATCGTACCTCCTCAAGCTTGCTTTATTAGAATTAATTTAATTTATAACTATTTTTCTTATTAAAATTTTATTTATTATAATAATTATATTTTAAATTTTAATTTTAATTTATATAATAAAATAAATGTGAATCTTAAAATCTAAATTAAAAGTTATATAGTAAGAGAGAGAAACTAACTTTTGATTAGTCTTTTCATGCCAACAACCAAAGGATAACATGTGTCCCTAGGGATTTATGCTCATGGTAGGATGTCATTTGATTAAGGATATGATAATTCACCTTTAAGACCTCTTCAATGTACCCATTGCACACTTAAGGAGGAAAATAGATAAAGATATAATGAGAGAAAAGAGAGAAGGGGGAGAGAGATAGAGATAAGATATAGAGAGGGAAAAGGGAGAATATATGTAGACACATGTGAACAAAGAGAGAGAGAGCTCTTTATATCTTTGTCTCCCTCTCTATCTCTATGTTTCTCATTATCTCTCAATCTCTCTCTTCTTCTCTCTCCCCTATTTCTCTCTATATTTGTCTTCCCTTATACCCTTCTCTCTTTTCCCCTCTTTCCCTCTCCTTATCTCTCTCCCTTACTCTCTTTTTCTATCCCTATTTATCTCTCACCTCTCTCTCCCTCTCTCCCTCTTTATCTCCCTCTACCTCTATATATAACTTCCTATCTCTATTTTTTTATCCCTCCATATGTCTCTCTCTTTGTTTATTCATCTCTCTATCTCTATTTATCCCTCTCTCTCTTCTTCTATTCTTTCATCTCTCCCTCCCTCTCCCTCTCTATATATGTATCTATATCTCTATATCCATCTCCATCTTTATCTCTATCTTCCTCTCTACCTCTCTCCCCTATCTCTATCTTCTTACCTCTTTTTGTATCTCTCTATCTCTCTCTTCTCCTATCTTTCCTAATATATGTATCTATCTATTACTCCCTCTCTCCCTCTCTCCTTATCACTCCATCTTTCTATATCTCTCTACTTATCTATCCTCTCTCTATTTCTCTCCCTCCTTCCCTCTCTATCAATTTATATCTCTTCCTCACTATCTCTATCTCCATATATATCTCTCACTCTCTCACACACACACTCCTTGTTTCCCCCTCCCTATGTCTATCTCTATATCTCTCACTCACACACACTCCCTATTTCTTCCTCCCTATATCTATCATTATCTCTCCCCCTCTCCATATATCTCTCCCTCTCTCTATTACTTGTCTCTATCATATCCTTTATCTCTCACTCATGCTCACTCTATCTCTATCTTCCCATATCTCCCTCTTTATATCTCTATATCTTTCTATCTCTCCCTCTCTCTCTATCACTCCCTCTTTCTATATCTCTCAACTTCTCTCTTCTCCTCTCTCTATTTCTCTCCTCATATCTCCCTCCCTCACTCCTTCCCTATCCCCATATCTATCTCTTTATCTATACCTCTCTCCCTTTCTCTTCCCATATATCTCTATCTCTCTCTTTATCTTCCCATATATATCTCTCTCCCTAGTTTTATCCCCCCTTATTTCTCTCACCTTCTCTCCATCTTTATTTGTCTATCCTTAATTCTCTTTATTTTTTCTCTATCTCTCTTTCCCTCTCCCCCTCTCTATATCTCCAAGTATATCTATATCTCTCTATCACTCTATATCACCATCTATATCTCTCTCTATCTCTCCCTCTATATCTCTCTACCTCTTCCTTTCTATCTCTCCCTCTCTTTCTTCCTCTCTCTTTATCTCTCTATGTATTTGTCTCATTCCTATCTCACTCTATCTTCATCTCTACCTCTATCTTCCTCTCTCCCCCTCTATCCATACATATCTCCCCCTCTCTCCCCTTTTCTCTCTTCCTAGACCTCTATATCTATATCTCTTTTCCTCTCTATCTCCATCTCTCTATATTTCTTATTCCATCTCTTCCTCTTTCTCTATCTTGTTATCTCTCTATCTCTCTCTACCCTTATATATCTCCATCTCTCTACCTCTCTCTATATATCACTTCCCATCTCTATATTTATCTTTCTATATCTCTCTCAATCATTTGCTCCCTCTCTCTATATGTATCTTTTCCATCTCTATCTATCCATCTCTCCTTTCTCTCCTTATCTCTCCATCTCCATCTCCATCTCTATCTTTCTCTCTATCTCTATCTCCTTACCCCTCTCTCTCTCTCTCAATCTTCCCCCCTCTATCTCTCCCTATCTCTCCCTATTGCAAATATAACATGATTGTGTTGGTATTGAATCCTGATTATCTTCTCGTTTCAAATATTTTGTTTTAGACATGTTTAGATCCTTGTAAGTGGATGCATAGTTGATTTGAAGCTATCACTTCTCCATTGAGACCTTCATTGCGCAAACAACATCATTTGCTAAATGGCCTACCAATTGACCTCATGTACTATGCGAATATATGCAAAAATAGACCAAAATTCCCCTAATTGACCTTATACACTTTTCGACATACACATTGTACACCAAGGTGTGATTGCTAGGTAAGTTAAATTTAAATTTTAGTTATATAAATAAAAAATAAGAATTAATTATTATTGTTAAAATATTTTTAATTTTAGTTTAGTTATTTATATTATTTATAAAAAAATAAAATTATGTTTTAAGTTAATTTTAAAATTTTGAATATTTGAACAATTTTTATAATTAATTATATTAAATCCTAGGTATTTGTTATATAAAAATTCATTAATGATTTTTTGTATGTTATATAAATAGATGTAGAATTGGGACACAATTTTTAATTTTAATTTTTGTGAATAATTATTTTATCTTATGTACATTATTTATTTTATTTTTATTTGAAGAGTTACATAAACAAGTAATACAACACATCAATGAAACATTATATTAGAGAATTCAAATAATAATCAAATTGAATTGAAACAAACAAACTCTCTAATGGTGTCTCATTGTCCTCTATCTCCAAGGATTTGTTCAAGTCATTTTGCTCTCAGATTGTGTATGCACATGACTTTTCAAATGACAACCTAAAGAATGAGATGTTGGAAATGCAAGAAATACTTTCTTACATTACATGATTGTTGAAATGTTGTAGATGATTATGTAAAAATTAAGATGCTGCTATAATATTGATAATGAAAATGATACAATTAAACTATTGTGATTAAGATGCAGCTAATGGTAATGCTGTGGTAAATCTACTATATGCTAAGATGCTAAAACTAAAATGATAATGCTAAGATTATAAGATGATAAAGCTCTCTAAAATTCTATAGAGTTTAATTATGCTTAGCTCTCTATATTTGAAATATTGTAAATGAGGTTGTATTTATAGATTTTTCCAAGGCATCAGCCTATGTGGCAGGATTCAATGGTATGGATTTGTTCTAGAGAATGGACGGTTGAAAGTAAAGAGGTTAGAGAGAATCAGGGAGTATGCTCCCTTTAGAAAAACAAACTACCAAGTGTGAAGAAGAATCAAATGAAGGTGAAAGCCAAGTGTCCCAAATTAGTTATAATTTGTTGAGGATAAATGCCAATTAAATATTAAGAATATTTAATTTCATGAGACACGTGATGAGGTGGAAAATGAGAAGTTAGTAGAAATGTGCTTAAATTCAAATTTAATAAAAGGGAGTTAATTAAATAAAACAAATTAATTAAAGTTGCTCATTTAATTAAAACATGAAGAAAGCGATTTAAGATAAGAAGAATTTAAGAAAGTGAACTATATAAATAAATTTATCGATTTATTTATAAGTAGAAGAATTAAAGATTTATTAATAAAATAACTTGTATTTAATTAATTTCTCCAGACCAATTTTAAGTGTATACATTTTTCCCCTCTTTGAAGTGATGTTTTTGCGACACATTGCTTCAAAGAAAAAATTGATAGTGCTGATAAAAAAAATTGACACGCCCCAGACACTGATTTTCGAGTGATAATGTGAGTATGCCCCCTCGGGAGATAAATCGAGAAATTTGGTGAATTTTTAGGATTTTTGAATTTTCTCATGATGTTTTGATGATTTCCAAATTTTATGATGTTGAAATGATTTATCTCCCGATAAATAATATTGATCTTTCCATTTGATTAATTGATTAATTGATGCCCTTGTGAAAAATAAAATAAATCCCACTTAATTACCCTCCAATTACCACTTAAAAAGGTAAAAAGGTGGAAAAGAAGCCCATTTGAGTTCATTTGCATTTGGAGATTGAGCTAATTGAGAGATTGGAGCAAAATGGTGATCGCCTACCAAACCCACCGATTTGAGTGAGTTTGACGTAACAACCACCCGACCGCGTATGGACCTCTGGTACGTACCCCGAGAAACCTCTTGTGAAATTTCAAATTTTCTTTTGGCATTTTTTTATGTTTTAAATTATGTTATTCACATTTTAGTGCATTGAGTACCCGATATAGCACATAGGGTTACTATTTTAGCGCATATAATAGGTTAGCACATAAAGGTCATGATGTAGCACATTGATGAAATGTTCCAACGCATATAGATAGTTAGCACATTTGGGCATTGATTTAGTGCATCTATGATAAGTTTTAGCGCAACTAGTGATTTAGGGCATTGATGTTGCGAAATGGCGCATTTGGTATCTGTTATAGCGCATTTGGTATTTTGGCACATAGAGACCCTGTTTTGGCGCATTGATGGAATTTGATGGCGCATCCAATGTTTTAGCGCATAGAAAGACTGTTCTAGCGCATAGATACTAGAATTGAATTTTGTTGATTGTTCTCCTTGTTTTGATGTTTGATGATCACGTCAGCCGATGTTTTGATGATGTTTGATGATTGATCTCATGATAGGTGAGAATCAATGATAGGATAGATGATGATTGACCTCATGATAGGTGAGGGTCAATGATAGATGGTCAACGAGATTTGATCAAAATCTCATTAGAGCCTATTAGATTGACTGATAGGTTGATTGATAAGATGTTGATTTGTGATATGTTATGATTATAGGAGGATTTTATAGTTCTTCAGTCTCAAGAGCGCTTCCCGAAGACCTAGGACATGATTCCACAGCTGGTGCAAGCTGATTTGGATTTGATTGGGTGATGTGGTTTGACTTCTCTAATTGATATGCCCCAGTATAGGATCAACAAGGGAATTTTGACTACTTTAGCTAAGAGGTGGCATAGTGACCACAACACTTTCCATTTGGCCATTGGTGAGATGACAGTCATGCTAGAGGATGTATATCGTATCCTGGGGATTCTCGTTGTTGGTGAGTTGGTCATGTATGATTAGACAGAGCAGGGCGGTATTGATGCACTGAGGAGGATTTTTCTTGATGATGAGATTAGCAGGTATAAGATACCATGGCAGGAGATGGTTGCTTAATATGAGCCATTACCTTGTGTTCTAGTTGGTTTCATTGGAGGTTTCCTATGTCCTGACCGTAGGTCAAAGGGACTCTCAGTTGGTTGCCAAATATTGGAGAGCATGATTACACGGGGGATCAGATACGCATGGGGTTCCTGCATGCTAGCAGACTTGTATCATGATCTACATCAGGTGGTCTACCATGGAGTTGTGAGTCTATCAATTGGGGTGATGTTGCTACAAATCTGGGTGTGGGAGCACATAACTATTACTAGCTTGTGGAAAATAGATATCGTCTAGTTGGGAGGCCATATGTTTTTGGATATACAGGTTTGGTTGTCCAGTATAAGTTGGCCAATTGGAGTACTGTTGACATGTTCTGGATGATTTGGATACAGTGACATGGTGGCCATAATTGGATTGTGAGCAGTGGCCATAGGATGATGTTGAGATGCCTTATGTTTTCACTTCCAGATACTTGATTGGTTGGACACCGTTTGTGATCGAGAGATTTCTGCTTATGAGAGTGATTCACCAGTATGGCAGAGCTCAGGCTATGCCCCAGGAAGTGGCATTATATGCATAGAGTCGACATGATATTCCTGAGTGGGGGCCCACCTTATCCTATGATGTAGCTTGTCAGGAGTATTTTGGGTTACAACCACGGATATGGGAGTACCATCCAAAGATTGCAGATGCATGGATGACAAATGATTTTATGTAGCATTTCTTTATGCGTCCTTTCCCAAGGATATCCAACCTAGATGAGCCAGCATCGACATTGGATGATGATGAGAGGGCAACAACACATGCACCGAGACGAAGGAGGGATGGGGAAGATGAAGAGGAGGAGGGAGATGGCGGGGATGGAAGGGATAGAGATGATGGAGATGGAAGAGATGGGGGAGATGGGGGTGGAGGTGGACTAGTACTAGATGTCAGAGTATCTTAGACGAGGAGATCCATGGTGCCTTCAAGACAGCAACAGACAGGGCCCTCACAGATTTAGATTTGGGTGCCTTCTCATCAGCAACAAGCATAGATTGTTGCTTTACAGGCACAGGTGCAGAGTTTAAAGGGGCAACTAGCACAGGCATATGCACAGATTTCCACCCTGACAGTGGAGAGAGATGTTGTGAGGCAGAGGTGTGAGCAGGCAGAGACCTTAGTTGAGAGGATGTAGAGAGTTTATGAGGGGAACACTACAGGAGATATGCTCAGAGAGGTGCGACATTCAGCCAAAGAGACCGAGTACTACATATCACATTATTATCAGGCAGTTCCAACAGAGCGGCGTATCCCTAGTTATGCTCAGTCTCTCAGTGCCAGATCAGGTCAGAGTCATTCTCCGACGACGAGCAGGGGTGTGAGTGGGCCACCTCCTAGAGATCCATCAGCAAGGGATCTAGGTGTAGGTCCATCTGGTGGTGAAGCAGGAGGCACAACGCGGCCTACAATGTATGGGGGGAGCACCACATAGCTCTCATGTTCATATTTGATACATTGACACTTGATGACATATACATTTATTCAGTCGAGGACTTTGTGATATTCTGCCACATTTTGATGATGTATCTCTCCATGTTTTATGATATCATTGTACACTTGACATTTATTTTGAGATGCAGTGGATACTATTGATCAATGCGTTGTCTATGTTCTTTTATAATGAATGCTTATGATGGATGCATTTCATTTACATTCTATATGATATGTGATGTTTTATATGATTATGCCATGGTTATGTATGGATGCATTAATGTAATCACGATGCATAGATTATGATGCTATATGCTTTATGGATGGTGCTTTATGGTATATGGGATGGATTTGATTATGCCAATGTAATGCATTTTATTTTTTTGTATTTTTCTAATGCGAATATATATGATCTAATGCATGGATGGATATGATAATGCTTTCTAATGTATGTATGATATGATGATGCATATGCAACTATAAGTGAATGATCTTGTTTTTGTCAATGTCAAATGTACTCAATCTTTTAATGAAAGAGATAGAATCATTTTGAAATTTCACCAACCTTGGGAAAACCTAAAATACAAATGCAAAACCAATATGGATGCAATCTATCTTAACCATGCAAATCTAAATATGCAATGTTGTCATTTTGTCAGTTGATTTATTGTGCTTGGTATCATCATTGAGCTTTTAATATGTTGAAATTTAGTACAAACATCGATGGTATAATTAGACCATGATGACCTAAGTACAACTTCCATGTATTTTTTATATTGCAAGGTAATACAAGCATCTAGGGATAATTGAACCAAGATGACCAGAGTGTTGCTTGCATAAAACAGATAAGAGTTAGTCCTTTTCCTATGCAAATCTGGAATATCATCAATGATACATTGTAGAGCATGTCCCACAACAAATTTGCATATTAATAATCATTAACTCACAATCAGTAGACAAAGAAAAATCATACTCCTTCATAGCTCCTCTAGTCTATGACATCCTTGAGTTTCTCTAGAGAAATGATAACAAAAATCAAGATACAACAGTTAAACATTCATGCCAAAGTGATTAACCATGCTTCAGAAGAATATCATCCAGTGAGATTTGTTTTGTTGATATTGTTGTTGATTTGGATGGTTGGTTTTTTCTTTGAATATTGTGATTGATGTTCAATGTTGAGTTTTTGTTGTGATTGTTGTGTTTGTTGTGTTGTCTTATTTTTTGCTTGTTTTTTGTTTTAAGCTCAAAGTAGGTTGCCCCTAGTGAGTTCAGGATTTTTACCCCAATGAGAAACAACCAATTATTATGGATATGCACAATCATAACCAGGCTAGGGTGAGACATGACTGCGATTCCCGGATATGTACATGAGATTCTTATGATGGTCAGGCATAATGATGGCGAAAAGCGGATGACCGACACATGCTCCAATAGATGGAAAAGCTAATCTATCACAAACAGCACCTGTTGCCAGGTTTTCACCACTTGTTTTTATTGCACTTTTTTTTATTATATGATTTTTTTGTTGTCACCAAGATGCATGTTTGCCGGGTTTTCATCAAGGTAATGATTTTTTTTATTTTTCACCTTTTTTGTATTTTTTCCTTTTTTTTTTTACTTTTTTTGGATTTTTGACTTTTTGTATTTTTTTGCTTTTTTGCTTTTTTTGTATTTTTTTGCTTTTTGAACCGTGCACTGGATGAGTTATGTGTAAAAATTCTTGAGATGAAGGTTTTTGATAGGTTCTTCAAATAGGTCCCCTTTGGGTGTAGATAACCGATATGCCCTAGATCCATAGACTAATACAATGACAAAAGGACCTAGCCAATTTGGTTCAAATTTTCCCTTCTTTTCCTGATCCTGTTGATTGCGAGGATACTCTTTTAGGACCAATTCACCCACCTGAAATGTTCTTGGTTTGACCTTTTGATTATAGCTTCTTGACATTCTTTGTTGGTATGATTTCAGGTGATCAACAGCATGTTGGCGATGTTCATCTAATAATTCCAATTCCTGTAGTCTGGATACCCGATAATCTTCTTCTGAAATGATTCCTTTCAATGACACCCGGAGTGAAGGTGACTCAACCTCAATAGGTAAGATGGATTTTGATCCATAAACAAGAGCATATGGTGTGGCTCCTGTAGGGGTGTGGATGCTAGTACGATATTCCCACAAAGTAGCATTAAGTTGAATGTGCCAGTCATGTCCAGCATCGTTGACAATTTTCTTCAGGATTTTCAAAATGGTCTTATTTGAGGCTTCTGCTTGGCCATTCCCTTGAGGGTAATAGGGTGTGGAAAATCGATGTTGGATATGGAATATTTCAAAAAGTTCTACATCCTAATTTTTGAACTGTCTACCATTGCCAGTGACAATGGAACTAGGGATATCGTACCGATAGATAATATAGTTCAGGATGAAAGAGGCAATTTGTTTACCAATGATGGTGGTTAACAGGATGGCTTTAATCCACTTTGTGAAATAATTGGTTGGTGTGATTATGAATTTGTGTCCATTGGAGGAAGACAGGTGAATCTTACCCACAAGATCAAGTCCCCATTGACAGAAAGGCCAGGTTGATGCGAATGGTTGTAGCTCCTACGTTGGTGCATGTATGAGATTTCCATGGAGTTGACACTTCTTGCATTTCTTGACAAATTGAAAAGATTATTTCTCCATATTCGGCCAATAATATCCCAAGCATAGGATTTTCTTAGATAGAGTAAGACCACTTGAATGAGTACCAAAAATACCCTCATGAACTTATCATAAGGTTGTTTCAGATTTGTCACGATCAAGACATCAGAGGAGAGTACCATCGAGACCTCATCGATAAAGTGTATCAGCTACTAGGGTGTATCGAGCTACTTGATGGATAAAGTTACGTTTTTGGTTTCAAGATAGGTCAGGTGGAAGAATATTGTCTCTCAGATAAGTATAAATCTTCCCATAGATTGAGGAATTAGCATCAACTAGATGGCACATGACTTGGGATTCAGGATTATCATAGGCAAGAGTAAACAATTGTTCCGCCATGAATTCATAATGGCTTCATTTTTCTAGTATTTATAAAAGAGAAGCAATGGTTTCCATGGCATCTACAATTTTGTTGTTCACTCTTAGAATTTGTTCAAATTTGATCTCAACAAAGTATTTCTTGAAGTCATCTATCATTCTCTTATATGGCATCAATTTGTCATCTTTTGTTTGATAGTCATCATTAACTTGATTTATGACTGATTGGGAGTCTCCATAAACTTGTAGTTCTGTGATTTTCCATTCCATTGCTACCTTGTTACCAATGATTAATGCTTCATATTCAGCCATGTTGTTGGTGCAAGGGAACATCAACCTATAAGATTTTTGGATAGTGTGTCCTTGAGGAGTAACAAATAGGATTCTGGCACCCAATCCATGTTGAGTGTAAGACCCATCAAAGTATAATATCCAATGTTGTGTTGTCATTGTGAGGACATCGACATCTGGGAATTCAATGTGCATAGGATGGTTATCTTGCAATAGCGCTCCAGCTAACTAATCTTCTATTACTTAGCCCTTGATTTCTCTTCTATCTACATACTGAATGTCAAATTCACTTAATATCATCACCCACTTTGCTAGTCTTCCTGTTAGATTGGCTTTGTTGAGCAGATATTTTAATGGATCTATCTTGGCTATGATTTCTGATGGTATAGGTTAACATATAGTGTCGCAATTGTTGAGTAGAAAACACCACTGCCAAGAAATCTTTTTCAATGAATGTATAGTTAATTTCATAGTCGTTCAGTGTTCTGTTGATGTAGTAGATGGCCTTTTCTTTTCCTATAGAATCTTCTTGTGCTAGCAAAGCTCCCAAAGATACCTCAGTAGTTGCTATGTAGAGTAGAAGTGGTTTTCCCTCTGTTGGTGGTACCAATATAAGTGGAGTCATCAGATATTGTTTCAATTGATTAAAAGAAGCTTCACATTTTTCATCCCATCTGAAAGAAACATTCTTGTGTAGAAAATGAGTAAAAGGATGAGACTTGTCTGCCAGTTGCACGATGAATCTTCTGATGGATTGGAATCTCCCTTATAGAGATATTAGCTGGCTAATGTTCTTAGGAGGTGGAATTTCCATGATTTATTTGACTTTAGCAGGATCTACTCTGATGCCTTTTAATGAGACTATGTATCCTAAGAGTTTTGTTCATGTTACTCCAAATACACACTTCTTTGGATTTAAATGCACATTTAATTTTTCCAATCGGGTAAAGAGCTTATCCAAGATTTCTAGATTTCCCTCCCTGGTGAATGATTTTGCTAACAGTTCATCCATATAGTCCTCCATGAATTTATGCATCATGCCATGAAAGGTTTTTGTCATTGCACACTGATAAGTGGCTCCTACATTCTTTAATCCAAAAGGCATGGCATTCCAACAAAATGTACCCCATGGACATGTGAAATTTGTTTTATATTGATCTTCTGGTGCAATCTTGATCTGATTATATCTCAAAAATCCATCCATGAGTGATAGCATAGCATGTCTAGCTGTTAAATCCATAATGATGACTATGTTGGGTAAAGGAAAATCATCCTTTGGACAAGCCTTGTTAAGATCCCTGAAATATGTGCATATTCTGATATTGTTGTCTGGTTTGGAAACTAGTACAATGTTTAAAATCAATTCTGCATTGTCGATTGTATGGATGAACCCCAAATCTAATAATTTCTTTAATTCTGCTTTCACTAGTAGGGCAATGTGTGGATACATTTTTCTCAGTTTCTATTTTACTGGCTTCACTCCTGGCGCTGTGGATAAATGATGCGTTATTAAATCTGGATCTATCCCTGGCATGTCAGCATAAGATCAAGCAAAATTGATTTGTCTTTCTTCAAATAATTTGATGAAATTGGGCTTTTCTTGTTGTCATTGATGTCGCTAGGTGTATGGTCTTTGTTGTTTCTGTAGTACCAATGTTTATGGATTGTGTGGGCTCAACCAATACTTAAAATCTTTCTTGATAATGCTAAAGAAGAGTGTCGAATCTCTCATCCTTCAGTGCCTCAGAGAGGTTTTCACCGTTGGATACACTCTTTCTTTTTACTTTTTCATGATCTAATACTGCCATTGCATGGTTTTCACCATTAGATCAATTTTTTGTATTCTTCATTTTGCAGCTAAGAGATTTGGCACTCCCTTGGTTTGAAGCTTTGTTATGAAATTCATTGGTGGAACTTGTTTCTGTATTTTCAGCACAAAGGAAATTGACAATGGCATTATCATCTGAGAAGATAGGGATATCAAGAGGCTCGATTTGTTCCCAATCAATGAGTTCAGGGTGTATTAAAGGTAAGGGATCATCAAATTGGTCAAGATCAAAGGCAATGAGTGTCAGGATGGAAACGTCAAGGTGTTCAGTAGCAACGTCAAGGTCTATAATGTTACTCTCCTTTGAATCATCTATCTCACTCGATGTCTAATCATCCTCACTAGAGCCATTGATATGTTGTGATCCAAATTCAAATGGTCTAGACTCGAAACTTTGTCCTTCCATACATATGGGTGTATACCTCTTTATCACATCGATCTCCTTGTCTTGACAAGATTCTTCAAATAGTGAATCCCATTCATATTCATTTGAGTCTGTTTCAGAGTTGGCTTGCAGCTGGAGGATTCATTCAACAGCCTTTTGAGTGGCTTCTTCTTGTGTCTCCTCTTTGTATCCTAATCATGTCTTGTCTTTCATATTGAGAGTGATAGGTTGAATTGGTTCCACAATACTTTCCTTTCATTTACCAATAGGACCTTTTCCTTCACATCCCATCTTTTCTAAGATTTTAGACCCTTTACCATATTGCTTTATTGGTATATTGGAAGTGGTTGCTTGGGATTCTTCATCTTTGTAGAGCCAATTTAAAATGTCTTTGTCCTCAGATTCATCAGCTAGGGTACCTGCTTTTACAAATTTACCATCAAAGACAGTGATGGGTTGAGAAGATTGTTGTTTATATGTTGATGGTTATCTATATGATTTTGGAGAAGGTAGTAGCTGTGAGAGACATAAGGACTGCTCAATAGAATATACACCCATGCTTTTATCTTTCAACTGTATCTTTTTATCGAATTGTTTTGACAAAGAATTGAGTTGGCTTTCATTGCTTGAGGAAATGGGATCACTAATGCCTTTATCTTTCAACTAAACATTTTTCTTCGACTGATTTGACAAAGAATTTAGTTGGTTTTCATTGCTTGATGAACTAGAAGCGATAGCTTCGCTATTGTGTGGCACAAAAACATCTTGGACCATCTTGACAGTGTTGTAGTATTGAGGATTGTTGGAATCAGCTGAAATGGTGATCTCTTGTCCATTATAGGGGAATTTCAAGCATTGATGGTATGTTGATGGCATTGCTTGCAATTCATGGATCCAAGGTCGACCCAAGAGTATGTTGTATGTCGAGTCTTTATCTAAAACTTAGCAGATTATGTCCTTTTGAACTAGTCCCACTTGAATTGGTAATACAATCAATCCTTGAGAGGATCTTTCTTCATCATCATAAGCTTTTATTGTGATCTTTCTTCTAGAATCTATTGTATTTTTTGAAAAGCCCAGTGCATGGATAAGCTTTAAGGTGCAGATATTTAGACCAGCTCGTCCATCTATTAAAACACGTTTGACCTGATGTTTATGAATTAGAACCTTAATATGGAGTGCAGTGTTGTGTGGATGAGTGAGGGATACATCATTATTTTCTGAGAATGATAAACAGTGAGATGCAGTCAAATGTCCCATCATGGCTTGGAATTGACAAACTTCCAAATTGGTTTGTACTATGGTGTCCACCAAATCTTTTTCCAGAATATCCTTATGGGCTGGTGAAATTTTGAGAAGTTCCAGTATGGATATCTTCACTGGGATCTTTTGTAATTGGTCTATGATATTGTATTGATTTGAAGGGGCGGCGGGTGTTTTAGATGTACTTCCTCTCAATACAAACTTGGATTGTGCTCTTGTAGTCACATTGACTGGTAGATTGTTTTTTTATTGTTGATTTTAATGACATTGGTTTGATTATCAACTGCAGCAATGTTTTGTTTGTCATTGATTTCGATGTCATTGATTTGATTATCAGTTGCATAAATGTGATGGATGGTAGTATCATAAATATAATTCACATTTTTTCCTTTGGTGTTTGTTGAAGAGGATTCCCCTTTTCCATAGTTGGGTAGGGGATTTTTAAATGCTCCATGATCAACATTTGTTTGAGGTCCTTCTATCAATATTTCAAATCTATCTATCAAGTCTTGTACCAAATATTTTAGTTGCATGCAATCATTTGTTTTATGACCCTTGTTTCTATGAAAATCATAATAATATGCGTCATTCCACCATGATGGTTTAACTCTTGGTTCCCAATCTCGTGCCTCTGGTAACGTTATGAGTTTGGCTGCAAGAAGCTCTTTTAATGTTGATTCAAGTGATTGTCCCAAAGGTGTGAATTTTCTACAATTTGATGGTGTTCAATATGGTGGTGGAGCTTATTTAGATTTAGTGTTGTTTGGATTGGTGTTTTGATTGATCTTGGGTGTAATTCCTAATAGATTAAAGATTGGTTTTGCATTATGTGTTTCAGTTGCACCATCATTACCAACATTCTTGTTTCTTGTCCAAAATTTAGATTTTTTATTGTTGTTATGATGATTGGCATTGTTTGTTCCTTCATTATAGATTTTCAATACTCCTCTTTCAACCAAGGCTTCCTCAATTTTAAGTTTGTTTTCAATCATCTTTTCAAAGTTGGGTGGACATTGCAATTCCAACCTATAACTCATCTCACTGTTAAGACTGTCAATAAAAATCTCCATCTTTTCCTTCTTAGGTATAGGACGAGAATATCTAGCAAATAATCTTCTCCATCTTTGTAAAAATGTGAGAAATGATTCACCATTTTTTTTGTTTTGTGTTGCATTAAAGATCTTTCATGGTTATTTCATGTTGTATGTTGTAGTAATATTGTGTGATAAACTTATTTTCCAGCTCTTCAAACGATTTGATACCTGGTGGGAGTTGTGAAAACCATTGAATGCATTGACCACCCGAACGTCTTAGAAATAATCTCATTAAATAATTCTCTTCATGTGCAAATTCCAAGCTCATGGTGCAAAATTCTCTTGCATGATCTATAGGATCAGATTTTCCATTGTATTTGTCATATTTTGGAAGATCACAATTTGGTGGAAATGGTATCATGTTCACACTTCTGTCAAAGGGATGAGGACAAATATCTTGTGTTGATGGTGTTTTCTACACAACAACAACTCAGACAGAATATGATATCCTATCTCTCTTGAAAGGTAAATCTCTATCAGCAAGCCTCAAGAGATAACCCCAAGGTCTCTAATGTCAGGTCTTGACAATGCAATAAAACAACTCAGTGATAAAATGTGAAATGCTGGTAATCACAAGGGGACCTTACAAATGAACAATGCTGGAAGTGTACTTTCATCAGATCCAGCAATATGGTGATGCTTTTAATCCTAAAACTAACCCAAATTCAAAATAAACAACAAAAGAGATAAGGGTTTCAGAGAGATCCTAATGCTAACACCTAAGATCAATCGCAACAATGATGAATGCTACAAATGGATAGATCCCCAATAAAACCAATCTCTGCTTGATCAAGGACAAACCTACAACTCCGCATAAATGGTGCAATCTTCTAAGGAAATTGAAGATTTTCAGACTATGAACATTCATCCATATACCTAGTAAATGGCACAATGTAAACAAGTATCCACAGTTGAACTTAGCACAAAATAAGGCCCAAACTAACTTTACACAGCAACTTACAATCAGAAAATTGTTAAAAGTATAAACTGGAAATCAATCAACATCATTAACATTTCACCATTGACATGAAAGAATTGAAAAAATAGCATCTAACATCTAACACTGAGAATTGAGAACAAGAAACCATAAACTGTCAAAGGTAAATACAAAGTTTGTCAAATCAACAACTCAGTTGCATTACTTCTCTAGCATTACATAACAATTTCCAGTCTCTCTCCTCTCCTACAGCTAATTTTTGAAAACTATTTGCCAAGTCTGGCCTTCTACAGCTTCTAATCAGCTGCTCTAACCCAGTCTAACTCCTAGAAAATTACATTTTGAATCAATGGTCAGGATTTAATTCATCCAATGGCATAAATTACACTTCTAGAAGCATCCAGTTGTTATATTTAATTTGGGAGCTCATGGTACATCATCATCCAATCAATTGCATTATGGCCCAATGACATTAATTTTGAGAAAATCCTTATTGGAGAATAAATACAGCTTCACATGTCTTTCCTTGTTAAATGCACCTCTCCAATTGGTATACAGCTGGTGGTACAGATTCTTATGCAGGCCCCAATTTAATATTTGAGTTGAACTTTTCTAGATTTTCCCTCTTGGCACGAATCCATATGCAAGTCCCCCTTTTTTGATTTATTTAATCTTGAAAAAACAGATATCATCATTAGTAGCTCACACGTCAAAATCCAATCCAAATTAAATTTAAATACAATTTTGCCCCCTTTAAAAAAAACCTTACATTTTTTTTATGGAAACTTTTCATTTTTGGAAAAAAAAATTGCAAAAGAAAATCCGTTTTCAAAAAATTCCATTTTTGGAAAATTTCGAGATTTTGAGGGCTTGAAAGAATTTTCCAAAAAGAAATTTCCATTTTGGAAAATTTCGGGTTTTTAAGGGCTTGAAGAATTTTTCTAAAAGGAAATTTCCATTTTGGAAAATTTCGGGTTTTGAGGGCTTGAAGGATTTTTCCAAAAAAAAAAATTTTTGGGATTTTGAGGACTTAAGGAATTTTTTGGAAAATCCGCTCATGGAGGAAAATCCTGAAATTTCAAGTAAGGTCAAAATACCCTAAACCTCATAACTATTTTTCTAGAAGGAATTTTCAAAAAGTTCAAAAAGCAACTTGGCTTAATTTTTTGTCCTCTATCCATTGGGGCAAAAGGATTAACACATAACATTGAAAATTCACTTCAAAATCCCCATTTCCAATTTTTAAGACAAGTGAAGAGCCCCTAGAGCCTTAGAATACCGTCTTCATCAAACCAAGTCTTGAATTAATCCCAAAATAACCTCCCAAGAAGAACAAAACTGAAATTGACAAAGCCAAGGTGCAGAGATGCAAAAGAAAAAGAGGGTCCCCACCTCCGGTGGGGCGTGTGTGCAAAAATTGCACAACAAATGGCGACTCTGCTAGGAAAATGCTCCAGGGCATTTCAAGAACAAACTGGAATCAAGAACCCAGAATCTTTGGTTTCGATCCTCACATCAAGTCAACCAATAAACTAAAGTTTCAAAATCAATGAACAAGCTAGCCCTTCCTATGCTGAAAATCTAAGTGTGTGCAAGTGTATAAATTTCCCTCAAGCTGTTGCAAGAAACCAAGTTCAGTCATGTTAAGCTACATAAAGATTCTAACTTCAAAAGCAACCTGGATAGAGCCTCGCTGCCAGCTAGGCGTTCATAGCCTCGACAAGGTTATCATTGTGATTCTCTCGAACATAGCTCTACTGCCAGCCAGGCGTTCATAGCCCCGGTAGAGATATTCGGACCCACCTAAAAAGTTGAAATCACTTTCTTTTGATATTCAATATTTTATTTTATTTTCATTCTTTTCTTTTTGATATTTCTTTTTACTTCGTCATTTCAACCTATAAGCAACGAAGCTCACACTCAGGACTGAGAATCATAGTGGCACTAAAGTAGAAATATAAGATTTTTCACTTAACAAGACCTCGCGAAGATCCTACAACAACCTCAGGATTCTTAAGATGTGTGTAATATGTGAGATTCAAGCACATTCAGGAGCTAACTCGATCCAATGATTTCTCCACTTTAAATATTTAGCACATGTGACACTGAATAGAAGACTTCCACCAACATATCCTAGAAGGATGATTGAAGTTTGCAAAAGGAATACCCAAAACAATCCCAGATAAAATAATTATTGTGCGAAAGACATTTCCCCAACCAAAAAATAGAGAAACCCAAGCCGGAGAAGCAAAGCAACAACCAAACCAAAACCCAAAGCAAACCTAAACTAACCACAACAACAGCAAACCAAAAGCCATCTAAACTAACCAAAACAAACTAATCTAAAAGCAATCTATCCTAAAGAAATACAAAAACAGACTATCCTAAAGCTAAAGAACAGCAAGGCAAGCTACATTTATTCAAATGAAACTATGTACAAAGAGACTCAAAATGGTTCATGATTAGACAAGGTAGACTGAGACCCATCCCCAAATGGTTCATCATTGCACAAACAAGTAGTAATGTAATGGTAACAGTCCTCAAGAATGCAAATTCATCTTTATGTTTAGAAAAATAAGGCTCAATGGTGCAACATTCAAACTTAACCCTATTGATAGGAATAATTAGCAATTGAGGCAACTCATTAGGACCATGATCAATCCATATGCAAGTTGTCTTTCCTAAACTTCCATAATCAAATTGATAAGCTTTAGAATTCACAGTAAGGAAAAAAACAACCTGATTTTGTACTCCTATGGACTTAATATTGTATTCATCATTTCCCAATTGTGAACAGTCGACCCTAGTATCATCAGGAGGTCTCCACTGATGGTGTAACATTCTGGTTTGTGTTTCTTCATGAAATATTAACGATGAAAATGCAACAACTTCATCATGCACAATGAATTCCTGAACAGGATGGTCATTAAGAGGCATCATAGACTAGTCTTTAAGCATATTGTGATCTAGCTCATCAATAATGACCGCAACATTATTGTTTTCAACATCATTCGTGTTTTCCTACATATCAGTATGAACCACATTAGCTACCTCACCCTCAATACATAAAATCTATGAATTTTCAGTGCTTAATTCACCAACAAACAGAGAAGAAACATAATTTGATAAATGAGAGAACCCCTTAAATTCATCTTTTGTTGGCATTGGTTCAAACTCTTGATCACAGTAATCAGGAATGTTGACCACTCCATTAAGTGCTTCCTCATGTTCTTCAAGACGTTTATCACCAACTTGTTGAAATTATTCCATTGGAGACTTGTTTGATGTATCTTTCTGTGTATCTCTTGTATGTTGCAACAACTACACTTGTTCTTCCACCTCTTTTATGGTTGTCTGGCACTAGAAACAGGTGAATTCAGAATGTTCTTCCTCGTGTATCCTACACCAAGTTGGCAACAACAACTCCTCTAGGAATACTCTATAACTTAGGCTTGACCAATCCTTCAAAAATCTTGCCACAAACTCATCATATCTAGTCTGTATTAGATCTTTATCATGAACAGAGGAAATTTGGCTTAGCTCTTCTTCCTATTGTTGTTCACTGTCAACTACATTTTCCATTTCAGACACTTGGCTAGCCTCTATAGGACCAACATCGAGGTTGTTCCTCACTTGAATGTTCATCAACTACCTCCATTGCCTCAAATATTTCAGACTCTTCCTTTTGACATGTTGCTTGATTTGTGGATGGATCAACACTTGTTGCACATTTTTCAGATCCATAATTTGTCTCCTTTCTAGGACATTCCTTGACTGACTTCTCTTTCCATTCCAAATATCTCCCAACTTTAACGATAGTGTCCACACATGTATGGCAAGTGAATTCTGAATGAGATGCATTATGAACTCTGCACCATTTAGATGAGATGAAATCTTGCAAACACTTACCACCACCAAGCCGATCTATAACTATCTATGTAAATGCCTCAACTGCAGCATCAACAAACTCTAAAACTGTGGAGGCCAGTGGTTCAGGTAGGTTCTGTATGAAAATATCCCTTTGCAAAACCATCTCGATTTTACCCAAAAAGTTTAAGCATTCAAACTCATTATGTTTGCAAGTATTATGGACTCTACACTGGTCTGATAATGCATAGGGATGCAAACCCTTACTATTCCAGAGATCCAATCTCTTATTCAGAGACACACAAAGTTGAGGAAAATCAATTTGAAGCCTATTTCCATCATGGAAAGCATAAGGTTGCTTTTCCATCTGGACTCAGAATTTGTACTTCAGATTTAGAGATCTATCATATCTCAGATTTTCAACATGAACGCTCATTCATCTTCTAGCAATGTCACCCACGTTCGGCCCTCCTTCTAGCGCCAATCAATCTGTTGATGGTGTTTTCTGCACATCAACAACTCAAACAGAATATGATATCCTATCTCTCTTGAAAGGTAAATCTCTATCAGCAAGCCTCAAGAGATAACCCCAAGGTCTCTAATGTCGGGTCTTGACAATGCCACAAAACAACTCAGTAATAAAATGTGAAAATGCTAGTAATCACAAGGGGACCTTACTACAAGCAAATACTGGACTCAGATTTATCAAATCTAGCAATATGATGATACTTCAAATATTAAATCTAACCCAGATAATAAAAGAAATAACAAAAGAGATAAGGGTTTCAGAGATAACTCTAAGACTAATTCTAACCCTAAGATTAACAATGCAAAAAGATAAAATACTCGAAATGGACCAATCCGTTAGAAACTAATTCCTGTTTAACCTAGATAAATCTGCAATCTTACAAAAATAGTGCAACCTTCTAGGGTATTAAATATTTTCAAACTATGAACATTCATTCAAAACAACCTTATTGCAACTGAAATGAACAAACATTCATAATCAAACTAAGCACAATTTTAAGTCCAGTCTAACAATAAGCTAACTACAAAAAGTATGGACTAGAGATTGATGCAAACACTTCAAGCATAAAACCCTAAACATCATCAAATCATCTAACATCAAATAAACTTAAGAAATTTTAAAGATAGAATATCAAGAACCATGCCAGATAAAACTCAACACAAGAAAGGCACCATATCACAATGTCTTTACTTATATTAAATCATCCAAAGTGGCAACAATTTCAATCTTCTGTTACAACACTTGCCCGAAAGATAAACTAAATTCTAACTCTAACTCTTGCTCTATCACAATTTGCTCCAATATCAAAACTTATCTAGCCATTCCTTGTCTAGACCATTGTATGGTGCTGAATTCACATTACCGGGCGGGTATCCTGATGCTCCTCCGGAACCAGCAAACTGATTCAAGACTTCTAAATTCTGCAAATATGTAGGAAAACTAGTATGTTGCTATGGATGAAGGGGTTGATTGGCCCTTTTCTGAGGATAAGAAGTCATTGGTTGAGCTTGATTCATTGGAGGACTTGGGTGTGGGACCAAAGGCAATGAGGGTACTAGATTCATAATGGGAGCATGATTAGTCAAAGCCTGCTTGAGAGCTTGGACTTGTCCAGGGTGAGTAGCAGGTCCTAAGGATGGCAAAGGTCTTGAAAAATGTTGCCTCAGATATGTGTTGACCTTAACAGCCTCTGTATATGCAATGAGCAAGGTAGTTGGGGGATTAGTCCTCCATTTAAGGAAGGTGTATGTAAGGTTGTCTAGGGCTTCAAAGTAGACCTCTAGGGAAGTGGCATCATCTACAACATAAGGTGCCTAAAGTCTAGTGTATGCTCAGTGGAACCTGTCATTAAATGACCCTATAGGCTCATTAATCTCCCTCTTAACTCCGGTAAACTGCATGTAAAGCTCATTAGCGCTAATGGGAATTTTAAACTTCTGCAGAAATGTAGTCTCCAGTTCTATCCAATTATTGATAGAAGTAGTGGGTAAGTGATTATACCAATAAAAGGCCTCTTCCCTCAGGGAATAAGGGAAAAGTCTGCATACAACATCCTCATGGTTAATTCCTCTATCCCTCAGATAGGTTTGGAAAATCCCGATATGCTCCTTTGTCGTCCTATTGGGATCATTAGTATGGAACTTAGAGCAAAAGTGCTCAGGGTTCTTGGGCATGACATTGTAATTATTGAAGATCAAGAGAGCTGGGTTGTTGGCAAGGAAAGCCATTGGTGGAGGTGGGGGCGGTAATGGTTGGTTTATGGCTAGCTGGGGCTGCAGAATAGGAATGACTTTAGAATCGGATGAGGATGAGGATGAGGATGAGGATGATGGGGATGATGGGAGTGGTTGGGCGGATGATGATTCTCTCCTTCTTCTGGTCCTTCTCAACCTAGTAGGAGCTTGCAATTCTTGAAATTCCTCTTCTCTTGGAGTAGATCTGGTTCTTCTTCTAAACCTCTCAGGAGAAATGGCAGACAAAAATCAATCCAGCTTGCTTATTCAAGGCCCTCCTTCTAGCACCAATTTGTTGATGGTATTTTCTACACAGCAACAACTCAGACAGAATATGATATCCTATCTCTCTTGAAAGGTAAATCTCTATTAACAAACCTCAAGAGATAACCCCAAGGTCTCTAATGTCAAGTCTTGACAATGCAATAAAACAACTCAATGATAAAATGTGAAATGTTGGTAATCACAAGGGGACCTTACAAATGAACAATGTTGGAAGTGTACTTTCATTAGATGCAGCAATATGGTGATGCTTTTAATCCTAAAACTAACCCAGATTCAAAATAAACAGCAAAAGAGATAAGGGTTTCGGAGAGATCCTAACCAAAAGTCAATTCCTTCACTTTTGGCCAGTAATCCCTGGTAGTTATATGGTGAGTATCTTGGGGGCAGATTCTTCCCTCCCCTTGCACTGTGAATATTATAATGTTCAGGACTGACTCGGCTGGCTACTACACTTAAAGTTTTTAGTAAGGGTTTTTGTTCAGTGCGACAAAAATGATAAACTCCCTCAGGAGACCTCCTAACCTTTAGAACAAAGGCTTTGAGGATGGTTATCAATGAACACTACCGTTGAATGTGACTTTCATCACAATCATGTTTGATTATAGTGGGTTGGAATGTTTGGCTTTAGTTGTTCCCACTTAGGTCGTTCCAATAGGCGGAGTACTTTTTCCCAATATGGTAGGCCTTCTAAAGGTGCTATTGCAATAAATGAAAGAGTGAGTCTGGCATTCTGGTCACCCAGTGAAGGGGAGAGCATAGGCCTATCACTTTAAAAGCACAACATACATGGGGTTCATTAAGCTCTTAATTAAACTAGATGCCTAATTTAATCAAAGAAAAACAAAAATAACTCCAGCCCCTGCAAACACTGTTAGTAGTCTGAGATAAATGTCTTTGATAGTGTTTAAAGCACCTGCAAAATAGAAAGACACCAATCAGTTTCTAGAATTTTAAGTTTCTACAAATAAAGATAAATGCACTAAAACAAAGACCATATGTGCTACAAAATGCAGTACATGCACTAGAAAACACCCTAAATGCGCTATTCTGGAAAGCAGAAAATGAAAAACCAAATCCTGTAATGCGCTAGAAAAGAAGACTGATATGCTAAAAGATCAAGTATATGCACCAAAACAGAGACTAAATATGCCAAAAGAGCAAGCAGATGCATTGAAACAGAGATTGAATGCGCCAAAAGAATAGACAAATACACTGAAAGAAGATTCGGGTGCGCTACATTTAAATTCACGATCAATCCTGCGAACGAAAACTTGCCAAAAAATGTTTAAAATGGGGCTAGGCCCCACGGTGGGCACTAATTTATGTGTGTATGAAATATGTGAGTACATAAACAAGTAATACGACACCCCAATGAAACATTATACTAGAGAATTCAAATAATAATCAAATCAAATTGAAACAAACAAACTCTCTAATGGCGTCTCATTGTTCTCTATCTTCAAGGATTTGTTCAAGTCATTTTTCTCTCAGATTGTCTATGCACATGAATTTTCAAATGACAACCTGAAGAATGAGATGTTGTAAATGCAAGAAATACTTTCCTATATTACATGATTGTTGAAATGTTGTAGATGATTATGTAAAGATTAAGATGCTCCTATGATATTGATAATGAAAATGATACAATTAAACTACTGTGATTAAGATGCAACTAATGGTAATGCCATGATAATTCTACTATATGCTAAGATGTTAAAACTAAAATGCTAATGCTAAGATGCTGAGATGATAAAGCTCTCTAAAATTCTACAGAGTTTAATTATGCTCAACTCTCTATATATGAAATATTGTAAATAAGGTTGTATTTATAGATTTTTCTAAGGCATTGGCCTATGTGGTAGGATTCAATGGTCTGGATTTGATCTAGAGAATGGACGGTTGAAAGTGAAGAGGTTAGAGAGAATGAAGGAGTGTCTTCCCTTTAGAAAAACAAATTGCCAAGTGTGAAGAAGAATCAAATGAAGGTGAAAGCCAAGTGTCCCAAATTGGTTATAATTTGTTGAGGATAAATGCCAATTAAATATTAAGAATATTTAATTTCATGAGACACGCGGTGAGGTAGAAAATGAGAAGTTAGTAGAAATGTGCTTAAATTCAAATATAGAATTCGAATTTAATAAAAGAGAGTTAATTAAATAAAACAAATTAATTAAAGTTGCTCATTTAATTAAAACATGAAGAAAGTGATTTAAGATAAGAAGAATTTAAGAAAGTGAACTATATAAATAAATTTATCGATTTATTTATAAGTAGAAGAATTAAATATTTATTAATTAAACAACTTGTATTAATTAATTTCTCCAAACCAATTTTAAGTGTATACATTCGCATTGTTTACTTTGTTTATTTTTTATTTGAAGAACTATTTTATTTACTTATAAATCATTTTCTTTAGTAAAAATCTATTTTTTTAATTTATTGAAGAGATTTTATGATTATTTTATTCACTTAAGAATTATTTTATTTTATCTTAAAATTATTTAAGAAATATTTTATTTACTTAAGAGTTATTTTATAGTTTGTTAAAATATGTTGTATGTTTTGATTTTTATATGCATGGTAACTATGACACTTTGTGTTTTGTTTTTATTACATGATACCTCTCAATATAACCAATGTATGGTTAGTACTAAATTAAAATCCCATGAAATATGTAAGTTTTTTATAATAATACTTAGCTTTTAAAAATAACTATTTTTTTATAAATTATTTTCAAATTAAACATTTTTATTATAACAATGTTAGATGATTGAAATGGTCTTGGCCATTCAATGGATTTGGCATGATTTGCATTTATGGCTAGCTTGAGTAAAAGACAAGTTATACTAGATTGATAACTAGTATATGACACTTAAATGTCAAGATGCGGAGGCATAAACCTGATCATTGGGCCTATTTTGGCCTATAGTGAATAACATTCCACCATATGGCCCTATTGAAAATAAAGCACCAACTTTCATTTTCTCATGTGCATTGTCTATGCTTTCACATGTTGCAAACATGTCTAGTAGGGAACTTGCAACTACATTTGAGAAAAATATCCCTTCTTTTATGCTTTGATGTGTAACCCTTAAGGATATGACATGTTTCAATTAGTGGGTCTACGATGAGAGACCTTGGTGCACACAAGCAACTTTCCTTATGTATATATGGAGCCATGTCCAATACCACATAACTACTCAAATGCATATGTCTCATTCAAATTGATTAGGCCAATATAGAGGAGTCTATGGGGTCAATGAATCAAATGACATATGCATAACAACCCATAATTCTAAAGTTAAATAAATTAAATCTGAAATAAATAAAACAACTATTTAGATAGATGTGTTTAAGTTATCCATAGTAATATTATTTAATTTAAAGTTATTTTATTACACTACATAACTATTTTATTTTAGTAGTTTCATTTTTTAAATATATATGTTAGCTATGCATTTTTTTTATAGGTAAGTGTTGTCAAGGGGACAACTCTCATTAAATACGGATCCAAAAGGAGAATAAAAGCATGCCTTGGTAACAAGGGTGCAACACAAAAGGACCCAAAAACTATTTCATTTCAAATCTTTGAATTTTGAGCATAGAGAGAACCACCACCCCCAAAGGCCAAGGCAAGGCCAAGCAAGCCACATTGTGCTAACAACAAATAGAAAATAACACAAATAGAGCATCACAAAGCCACACACACTCCATGGAGCGATCAAGGGGGCAACACCACCTGAGCCAGCCATCATTCGCACCGACCCTCGGCCAGGCCCACACCCAAATCCCACTTGACAATTCTCATCACCTCCACTAGTACACTCACTCCTTAAAAAAAAATCACATTATTTGCCAGTCTGAAACCCAAGTTGGCAAGCGTGTCAGCAGCCTCATTGGCTGCTCTATAGACATTTGCAATTGAATAGTACTCCAAGATTTTTAATCTATCATTGATTTGTTTCAACCATCGTTCTAATTTCCAATTTTGCACTTTATTCTTTCGAACTGCGTTGACACATATTTTTGAGTCCCCTTCAATTTCAAAAGATTTTATACCTTTCTCTTCACATAGTTCAAGCCCCACAGCCAATGCTTCCATCTCTACCTCATTATTGGTGGAAATCCAAATCTTCCTCGCCAAGGCCCAAACACAATTGCCACTGTCATCCCTAATTATACACCCAGTGCTCGCCAATCTAGGGTTGCCCTTGGTAGCCCTGCCAAAATTGAGTTTATGCCTTCCCAGATGGGGAAGCAACCATTTTCCCTCATTTTTCCTCCTAGGTGTCGCTTGAAATTCATACTTTGGAGGACAAAGAGCCAACCACCTCCTTTGGATGTAATTGTCTTAGCTCAAAAAACATGTGTCAGAATTGGGTCTGCATTTGGCATTTACAACCTCTCATATAGCACCCCTAATATACCTAGTCAACGTCACCACATCCATGGAGAGATCTTTGAATGTTCATCTATTTTGTTCCTTCCACAGATACCACACAACCATGGAGGGAGCCACCAACCAGATGTCACCCCATAAGTTTTTTTGCTTCCCGTGTGGCCAACTTGAAAGAAAGGAGAGAAGATTGGATTGTCGGGGGGTGCACCAGCCCAGATAATTTAGCAACCAATCCCAACACCTTAAGGCAAACTAACACTCCAAAAAAATGTGGTTTGCAGTTTCTTCATCCCTTCTACATAAAGGGCACATCAAAGGCCCCTGAATTCCAAATTTAATTAACCTGTCACCATCAAGATTCTATTATGCAGAGAAGTCCATAAGAATGCACTAGCTTTAGGGAGTAAATTTGAACTCCAAAATAGAACTAAGGGCCATCCCACCCTCTCCCTGGTAGCTAATTGTACTTCAGACCCAAGATTGATTGATAGGCACCCGATTTGGGTGCACTCGAAATCAAATCATCTTCATATTCTGTCAACCTCACTTTCCTTTTCCCTAGAACCTCTAGGAGCCTTTGGTAATCATCAGGTGGGATGATATTACTCTCCAAGAACCGCCACCTTACACTCCCACCATTTCCTAAATCTCTCATGATCACCTTAGTTCCAAATTTGCCTTCCAGTTTTGAGATCCAACTTGCTTCTCCAAATTCATCAAACAAGGCGGCGAAACCTTCCCATGAATCACGCTAGAAGAGTGTTGTCTTACCATTGCCGATTCTCCACAACACATGATCCATGATAATTCATCTACAATCCCATATAAATTTCCAAATGGTTGATCCCTCACCTCTATTGGCCATCATCACTATCCTTTTTGGGGACCCATTATCCCAGTACTTACTCTGAATAATCTTGCACCACTGTTTCCCAAGTTCCTTGATCATTTTCCAACAGAGCTTCACATCCAACGATATTTCACCATTTCCATGTCACGCAGTCCCACTCTACCATCCTCCTTACGAAGGCAAGCAGTACCCCAACCAACCAACGAAATCCTTTTGACCTCCTTTGAATCTTCCCATAAAATTTTTTTAGGAAGATTTCCAAACAACCAATCACTTTGTTAGACCATTTGAAGCATGACATTGCATAAATTAGGATGGTCGCCAAAACTGATTTGATCTTTTGGATTCTCCTAGTAAAGGATAACTAGTTACATTTCCACGCTTCCGCCTTGCTATGACACTGACTCAAAACCTCCTCCCAATATTCTGATTTACAACAACCTTGAAAGAGCGTCACCCCCAGGTGCTTCGATGGGAGGCTAGCAATTGAAAAGCCCAAAATGTTTGAAATTTTCCTCTACACTACCTTCTTCGTATTGAAGAAGAATATCAATGATTTTTCTTTGTTTATAACTTGGCCTGAGGCATCAATATACTTGTCCAATGTCATCCTGATAACCTCAACTTCCCGTACCGACACCTCATCAAAGAGTAGTGTGTCATCCGCAAACTACGAATGCATCAAGCTGTCCAAATCCCCCTCTACTCTAATTCCTTTCCATAGACCAGAATCCCTCAACCTTCTAAAAAGTCTACTCATGGCCTCAACCATAAGCACAAACAGGAACAGAGAGAATGGGTCCCCCTGGCACAGACCGTTGGAGGCTTCAAAGAATCCATAAAGCGAACCATTCACAGAGATAGAGTACCTTGGCATAACTTGATACAGGTTCGGATCAAGTCCACCCACCCTTGTTCGAAACCGAACCTCCTCAGAACCTCTAGCAAAAAACTCCAGTTGACTTGGTTGTAGGCTTTGCTTACATTGAGTTTAATCAACATTCCTTTAAAATTCTCTAAATAGATGGCGTGGATGGTTTCTGCTACCATAATTATGCAATCCATAATCTCCCTTTAATAGATGGACTCGCTCTTACATGCAAACAATGCACTTCTGAAGTGGTAATCAATTTCATCGAGTCAGGTATTGTTAATCGTTTTGGTTGCCATTGGCTCTACTTTGTGATAATGGTCCTGCGTTTGCATCATTGAAATTTTCTAATTGGGCCTTTGATCATGGAATCATTATAAAGTTTGCATCCAATTACTACCCACAAGGTAATGGTTTAGTTGAGTCTTCCAATAAGAACCTTTTAACAGTCATTCGTATGCTATTAGAGAAGAATCCCAAGGATTGGCACACCCAGCTCAGATTTTCTCTTTGGGCAGACCGTACCAGACAAAAGACATCCCTAGGAACCTCTATGTATCACCTGGTGTATGGTTTGGAACCTATATTTCCCATTTAGCTAAAGATCCCTACCTTGCAATTCATTAATGAATACTATGATGGAGAAGATAAGCGTGAAGCTCGTCTAGCTGAACTGTTGCACCTTGAAGAGAAAAGAGATGAAGCCTTAGAAAACTTTGCTAAGCATGAAGGTGTAGTAAATAGATGGTTTGATAGGAGAGACAAGGTGAAAGCCTTTAGAATCTCTGACTTGGTTCTCTACTGGGACAAAGCCCATGACAGAAAGGGAGAGCATGGAAAATTTGACAAACTTTGGCTTGGCCCTTATCAGATTGTAGAGATCCTGGGAGATAATGTTTTTCGCCTGAAAACTCTCACTGGAGAGGACATCCCACTACCTGTCAATGGGCAGTATTTGAAGTATTATTTCCAATCCTGAGTTATTTGCAGCTCTTTCTTTGTACATAGTTAGGTTAGGTTTCCTTTCTGTTGTTTTGCTTCTGCTTGGGTTTGGTTTGGTTTTGCTTTGTTTTGCTTCATTTGTTTTCTGATTTTGGTTAGAGTAGGTTTGCTTTTGTTGCTTTTTCTTTTTTCTTTGCTCTTGCTTTGGGTTTTCCTACTTCCTTTTGGGTGTGTTTCACTTGTATAATAAATATGGGTTTGTCGAGGATTGCACTGAGATTTCTTTTACAAGCTTCAATCATCTTTTCAGAGTTAATTGGTAGAATTACTTTGTCTAGTGTCGCATATGCCTGGAATTGAAAGGTCACTTGATTAAGTTAAATACTGGAATGTATTCAGGTCTTATATTTTCACAAAAATCTTAAGGATTCCAAGGTTGCATATAGTCCTTATGAAGTCTGATTGGGTGAAAAATATTATGTTCTGCTCTAGTGCCACTGTGGTTCTCATCCTTGAGAATGAGCTTCATTGCTTATAGGGTGAAAGGGAAAGTTGAAAAGATTTCAAAGAGAATATTTAAAAAAATAAAAAAAATATTGAAAATCAAAAGAAATTTTCACCTTATCAGGAGAATCCTAGTATCTCTACTGGAGCTATAGATGCCTGGCTAGTAGTAGAGCTATGCTTGGGAAGACCACAGTGATAACCTCGTCGGGGCTATGGACGTTTGACTGGCAACGAGGCTCTATCTAGGATGCTTTTGGAGTTGGAATCTTTATGTAGCCCTATCAGACCAAGTTTGATCCTTATTGTAACTGAGGAAAATAAATGAATGCAGGGACACACACTCTAACCCTAGTACAAGACAAGATTACTTACTTGTGAATTTTGAAACCTTGTTCATAAGTGAGTTGCTATAAGGACTGAAACCAGAGATTCTGGGTTCTTGATTCCAGTTTGTCATTTAAATGCTCTAAGGCATTTCCCCAGTTGTGTAGTTTTGCACACACGCCCCACTGAAAGTAAGGACCCTCTTTGCTTGGTTTTTTTTGGTTCTTCTCTTTGCTTGCTCTTTTGGTCTTTTGGTGGTTTGATCCTATATTTTGGTCATTTTTCAATGTTCCTTGATGCTCATCATGCTTATGCAAATGCCCTTGTTGAATAACACTTTATAAATCATGAGTTTTGGGTCAATTTCAAGTTTTTACCTAGTTTCAAGATTTTCCTCCTCTGGAAAATTTCCCCAGTTGCCTTGGAAACCCGACGGAATTTGTTTTCGCACCGCTTTCAAGGATTTCGGTTCTTCACAGAATTCGGTGTCGATTGGATTTTCCCGAAATTCCTTTTCTACCTCGGGTCCCCGAATTCATCTTGAGTGGTCTTATCATCACATTAATGGCTCACGTACAGACTCTGCAGTTGTGTTTAATGAGGTTTGAGCTATTTTTTATGCTACAAGTTGATTGCATTTTTCCCTAATTGATTTTGATGGAGCTTAGTTGTGATTGCTTGGTGTGATTAGCATTTGGACTTGCGAATTTTTGGGTTTGGTTGTGGTTTTCTTGGCATTTTCGTTGATGTTACTTGCTCGCGCACGACAAGGCTTGCTCTCAGCCGTTGATTATCACCTGTTTGCTTCATCAATGGTATGTATCCATTGCCTTGCTTTCGATTGATGAATGTGAATTCATCTTTGGCTTGTTGAGCATGCTTAGGTTTGATTTCGGTATTTTGAGGGGGTTTTGCAATTTGGCTAGGGTTTTTTATTCGCGTTTCAACTTCCTCTTTTGAAGTCGACGTTGCCCCCTTTACTCATCTTGTGATCTATTACGCCTTGCCCTACTTCTTTTACTGCCCTTCGAATTTGGTTCTATGAGCGAGTGAGTTGAAATTGTAATGGCGCGTTCATCCTGAAACCCTAGGGTTTGATTTTGAATTCATTATCAGTACTGTTAGATCACCCTTTGGAAGAGTTAGAAAGTTAAAACTATTGATGAACGATTTGAAAATGTAAATTTGAGCCTGAATTCCCAAAATCATGATCAGTCAATCGATTGAGGCGAAATCTTGACGAAGTCAAAGATTTCAAATTTTGAAGTTTCAGAGTCAGAGTTTCAGAATTTCGAGTATTTCGAGGTTTCAGGCATATCGGGGATTTCTTCCACCTTAGGAATTTCATGGATTTCCTTCGATTCATCATCTTCCCAAAGTTCACATAAAACTGTGAAATTAGGCTTATTTCATGAAAATCCGCTGCCTCAGGATTTCCCCAGATTCCGTCACCTCTTCATTTCTCTGAAAAGTGCTAAGTCTTGCTAACTTCGCGAATTTTCGTCCCCAACAGAATTCCCCGAAAATTTGTTAGGAATGAAGAATAATGGGAATGCATGAATTAACTGTTAATGAATTTGCATTACATGATTGATTGGGATAATTGGAAGATATGTGCAAATGTTTCTTGAGTTTTGCATGATGATTGAGATGATTATGAATTTTATTTTGGGTTTCCATCGCTAAAATCTGCCTATCTCGGAATTCCCCAAAATTCCTTTCTGGCTTGAATTCCACGAAGGGGTGAAAAGCCCGAACTTTGAGAAAGGATGCTTGATGTTATTTTTAAGGGATTTTGATTGATTGTTTGGATTTATTTGGTGATTGGCATGCATTTATGATGAACCAACTTGGATTCTTAAGCTTCGATAGGTATTGATTACAGTCTCTTGAATACAGGTTGAATCAAGCAAGGCTGTAGCTGGAAGAGCTAAAGGAAAAACGGTGGATCCCAGTGATGAGGGAGCATCTGTCATCTCAAAAGCAAAAAGGATCAAGATAAATATAAAAAGAAAAGTTCCTGAGACCAAATTGTCTTTCGTGTGGTTAGGAACTTAGGAGTCACTGATACTAATGTGGGAAAATGGGACTATGAAGAATTCAAGGTAAGAATGGCCATGCAAGATCCCCCATTGCTGGCCAGAAGAATGGTAGAGTTATGATTGGCTCATGTAGTTGGGTTTCCCCCCATAGTTCAGTGTTATGAGTTGGTTCTGGAATGTGCTAGACATTATGACAGGGGTACACAAAGGGTGATTGGTCCACAAGGCAGAGTGTTGGCTAATTTCTCTCCTCCTTTAGTGGCACAAACCTTTGATATACCTAACAGATCTCATGTGGTAGGCCTAGATCTGGATGTGGCCAGGAAATATTATGTAGATGATACAAATAAAGCTTTGCAGGTCATCAACTCTTGGATGGAGAAGCCTAAGCCCCATATCTCCAAGTTACCTAAATAGCTATTCAAGGAAAAATTCAAAGCAGAGTTCTATGATGCCATCACACTCCTTAGTAGGGTTGTAGGTTTGAAGACTACAGGGGTCTTTGAGAGCTGGATGTTTTATGTCATAGTAAGAATGGAGCAGAAAACTGATTATCATTGGGCAGGTATCATCACTGCTATGATACATGAACAACTATGTAATGTGTTGCAGACCAAGAGTTTTACCATGACATCTTATCTAATTTATGCCTTGGCAAGGGTTCATCCATATAAGGGATTAAGTACTAAAGGGGTGTTTGGACAAGATGTGATCTATGAGGTGTACCCACAACTGCATTTGGGTGGATCAAGCTATAGAAGGGTGAATGATGCATTCACCATGTATATCACAAGGCTACTACAGGGAGCAAAGCATGTAAGAATTTTTTATGCAGCCAAGGAGTTAATACAAAGGTATGGGGGATGGTTTATCCATTTCCCCACCTTTTCATATATCAAAATTGATGGTTGTGAAAGGGCCCCTTACAGGTTGCCAAGATATCCAACGGACCACATCATACTTCTGGAAGTCACTAGACAAATTTTAGCCTTTGATGATATTTTGAAGAACATGAATAAAACTGGCTTTGGGAATGACTTTCCTTTGAGGATAGGAACTAATGAGGTTTCTCCCTCTTTGATATCAGCACACTCCTCTAAGGAAGAAATGAGTACTTTTGGCTTGGCATTCCATACCAAGAGACCCAAATTTGATAGGATAGGAGAAGCTCAAAAGAAGGCAAGTAGGGATTTCAAGCATAGGGATGACATTGAGGATTATTGGGTAAATTGCAATGATGAATTTGAGGTCATGAAGAATAAATACTCTAGGTTGCCTGCCCATTTAATCAGGTTGTTCAATGTTAAATTCATTCCTGATTAGTTGGATGATGATGGAGAACTAATCCAGAATCATGACTATAAGCCCATCAAGGATAAACCAATGGGAAGAATTGATTGGTTGGAGGAAGAGAAAACTGAGTTGGAACAAATCAATGCTCCTGTGATCAAATATACCAAGTTATGGATCAAACATAAGGTATGGGAGATGGAAAACAAAGGCATGCAGTACACTTATGATCTAATGGGAAATCTGGAGTCACAATCTACCTCCGAAGATGAGGAGCAAGATCCAAAGGGTAAGGAGAAGGTGGGGTCTCCCTTCAGAATCAAGATTAAGGGTGCTCAGGAAGAAAAGGAGATAGGAGAGAGGAGGAAACCAATTTACAAGAGAAGGAAGAAGGTCTCAAAGAAAGATAAGTTTGCTACAGAGGAAGAACTGGATGATGGGGGTGAAAAGGGTGATGTCCCTGTGCCAAAAAGAAGAAGATTGGTCAAGACTGCAAAGAAGAAAGATGATGAACCCTCCAAGGAGGTAGAGGATACAAGTCCATAGGTGACAGAAGTAGACAACTCTGAAGGAAAGACACAAGTTTATGCAAGGAGATCAAGGACTCCTTCTTCAAAGGATAATATATTGCAGGTAGATGTTTCCATAGGTGCTCCTGTGACAGAACAACGAAAGGATGCCTCTCCCCTTCCTAAATCACAAGATGTGCAACATGAGTCCCTGGATGCAGAGATTAGTGGTCACCAGCAGGAGCGGGTGGAGGAATTCAAGGAGGGAGAACTCTATAGCACTGAGGTAGAGATAGAAAAGATCATACAGACTCCTTTGGTGAGTTATGAAGATTCACCTGCTGATGCAGAGAGGGACAAGTCTCCAGGAAAAGAAGAGGTGCCTACAAGGACTAGTCCATCGGTGCATGAGGAGGGTGAACATAATATGGAAAAGAATGATAATCCAGGGCAAGGAAAGGATGGAGATAGAGGAGAGAAGGTACATAGTATGAATGTTGATTCCTCCATAGATCAAACTGAGAAAAGAACATAGAATGAATAGCAACCTGATGCTCCTGTCCCTGGCTGGTTGGATGAGAGATTGAAGAGTAAGCAAATTATTGTGGATGATACTCCTCCGAATTGGGATGATCTATTAGCCAACATAGGAAAAGGAAAAGCAAAGAAGAAGGCTAAGGTTATCTCTAGGATTGAGAGAGATGGGGCCAATAACCAAGTGATCCACATTGACACTCTTTCTCTTGATAAGAATAAAGATGAGGTAACTGGCCAGGATTATAATATTCAGACCATCAATCTTGGGCCTACCTCCATGATACAAGAAGTTGAAGAGTTTCAAGGATCCAGTGCTGCAATTTTAGGCAGATTGAACAAGGAGATACAAGATAAGTAGGAATTAAAGAAGGAGAATGAGAAGTTAAAAAGATATTTGCAAGATCTCATGAGGCCTTTGCAATCTATCTCTTCATCATCTGCAACAGGTCTTCTACCTGAGGAGACCATCACCAAATTAGAGAAGATGAAAGCCACTACACAAGTTACCCATGAATGGCTACACGAAGTGAGGAATATAGGAGATAAAATGATTAAGAACATTCTGTCCACTTGTGGTGATGCCCATAGATATTTTGACTGGTTGCAGAATGTGTTAGGGCAAGAAAAAACTGATACGGATCTTCTCCTGTAGAAATTGAAGACAATCATGGACTACACAAAAGAAAATCTGGTGAATGATAAAATCCTACCTTCTTCAAAGGCTTCACAACCTTGGGAATGGTACAAATTGCTACAGATTAATTAGAGGGTTTTGAAGAAAATTCATAAACAAGGGCAGCAAATTGGGAATAGATTGAAGGATATTTCTAGCAAGGGTATTCCATTCTTTGAGATTATGACTAGGAGAAAGAGGTTTGCATCGAAGCACCTAAGTCTGGAGCAGATAAGGGAATGGTGGTATGAGATCTATGATTCGGTTGATGGTGGCCCAATTACTGTGCACCAACTTGATGATGCGGCCACATATGTTGCAATCATGGAGAAATATCAAACCCTAAAGGTGGAAAGGGATGAAGTCTTCGAGAAATCAAGGGAAGAAATTAAGTCTCTTGATAGAAAGTTCAAAATATTAAATACCCCACCTTTGGATGATCTAGAGGAAATTTTCCTTAGCGTGCAAGATAAAATAGGTCAAGGGAAAGACAAAGGGCCTACTAATGGGTGAATTCCTCAAAATTTGTGCTTCCCATTATTATTTTCCAACCTTTGCATGCATTGGATCGAATTATAAGGAGATTCTAGGCCGACTTGAAGAGGAGCCTCAAGCATTTAATAAAGTTTTATGTTTTAATTTTGGGATTTTTCTTTCTTTGACCGACCTGTTTGTGGCCGACCTTTCTTTGCATCCCTAACTTGGGATAGCATTCTCTATAAATGTGGCATGTGGCCTCAATGCTGAGGGGTAGTAGTGCTAGAAGATTAGAATTCGCATCAAGTTAAGAAATAGAGTAGAGTTAGAATTTAGTTTATTTCGAAGCAAGTGTTGTAACACAGGATACTTGAATTGTTGCTACTATTGGATGAATTTAATACAATTGGAGACATTGTGCTTTGGTGGCCTCTCTTGGATTGATTTATCTTGCATGGTTCTGGTTATTCTATCTTTCCTAATTGCTTTGAAATCTTGAATAAATATTAGGTTTATAATTAAGTGATTTGATGATATTTGTGGTCAGATGCTTGGAATGTTGTAGCAATTCCTGATCCATACTTTTGGCAGCTTATCGATTGTAGATTGTTGTGCAAAGTTAGCCTGGATCTTATAATTGTGTGCTTAGTTCAATTGTGGGTTTGTTCATTTAAATTGCAAAACAAGGGTTGACTTGAATGAATGTTCAAGATCTAAAAAATCCTTGATTCCCTAGAAGATTACACTGTTTCTGTAAAATTACAGGTTAGACTTAGGTTAAGCGAAAGTTAATTTTGAGGAATTGGTTTGTTTTAGCATCTTGTCATCAATATTGTTGATCTTAGGAGTAATTTCAAGCTTAGGATTTTTGAAACCCTTATCTTTTGCTATTTCTTTGAATTTTAGTTAGGGTTAGATTTAAGAATTCAGAATATCAACATATTGCAAAATCTGATAAAGTTCCTGTATTTATTTTTTAAGGTCCCTTTGTGATCACCAACATTTTTACATTTATCACTGAGTTGTTTTGTTGCATTTTTCAAGACCTGACATTAGAGACCTTGGGGTTATCTGTTGAGGCTTGTTGATAGAAATTTACCTTTCAAAAAAGATAGGATATCATATTCTATCTGAATTGTTGTTGTGCAAAAAACACCATCAACACCCCTGAAATTCCACGTTAATATCCTCATGGATGAAAATAATTCCCGTATACTCTCAAGTACCCTCTCTCCCTAGCTTCCTCCTCCCTCCTTTGCTTGTCAGACTTTCGGCCACAACCTTTCTTTGCATTGCCGATCAATTGTGTCATTGTTTGGCAGATGCTTTGTGGATCGATGATGTTGAGTGCATCTTCCTCATCGCCAACCTCCTCACCATCCAAGGAAAAACCTTCCTCCAAATCGGAGAGAGCATCCGATCGAGGAACCACTGCCAACCTATCCGGATCCAATCCATCTTTCGAAACGTCTTGCTGAGGGATTCCTGGGTCCCCAATCCCCATTGTTGTCAAAGCCATTGGAACGGTCTCATTGCTGGTACACACTTCAATATTATCGCTCTTGACATTCTCTTGGGTAGTTAACGCATGAGTCGTCTAGGGCATTAGACGCCAAACCTTTTTTGCTTATTTTAGACTTTCAACATCCACTTGAATTGTGATCCCTCTTTTTGCAAAATAAACAAAATTCATTTTCCTCTTCGACCTCCACAAACTGTATCCAATTCATACCTCCTGCGCATAACTTAATCTTTGATGGGACTCTTCTTACTGCTACGATTTGGAGCCGAGCATACACATATGAGTCCCCCTCAATTATGCCAATATCTGCGTTGGCAAGCATCCCCAGTGGGCGTCCAATTTTCACCAGGCTCTCCTATGCCCAGTACTCTAAGGGCAAGTTGTACAGTCGAATCCACATAGGCCTATCATAAGGATCATGCTTTGCAACATCAAAATTAGGGTTCCATTTTTGCATATATATAATGGAAACCCGTCCATCTTCCAAACCCCATGCTCGAGAATTTCCTCCCTTGCCTCCACAAATTGGAATACAACGATGAAAAATCCCTTAGGCATGAATTTTACAATTTATGTCTGCTTCCAATTCTCTTCTATCCATGTTCTTATCCTAGTTCTTCCAGATCTAGGACCCGCCACCTAGACAATTATTGCCAATTCTTCTAACATCGAACTCTCCTCTACTACCTCTTCTATTACGTCAATTGTTTGGATCGAGCCATGCAGGGTCACCGCAAAAGCCGAATTTGAGCCCTCAATCTCACCAACAACAACAACCTTTGCACCTGCTAATCCATTCTCCCTCCGCCTCTCTACGAAGTTTCGCACTTTTGCTCTTTTTCACTCCATTTATTTTGTCTATGTTTTAGTTTTTATGTACATAGTCATAAAATGACATGTATCTTGCTTTTACTTTAGAATCTCAAGATTAAATTTAACTGTTGCAGTTGTATTTAAGAAACATTTGTTTTAACAATCAAAGTTCAACTTCAACTATTTGAATGGTGATTAATTTGACAAAAATACTATATCTTGATCACTCTCAATAAACAATATAAAGGGAATACAAAATTACATATGAATTAATCCACAATTCAAAAGAAACTCCTTTCCCTTTACAAATATTTAGAAGTTCCCTAAACTAAACTTAAGTCTATAAAAATCTTGCCATAAGAACTATTCATCTATGATCAATAATCCATTAAAATATAAAGTCACAAACAAAATTAAATATAAATTCTCTACAAGCTTTCAAAATCATTTCAAATGGAATCCATCATCCACACAAAAAATATATTTTACAAACAAAACAAATAACAATAAAAATCTAAAAACTAAAAACAATGCTAATCATTAATTTTTTTAAACACGCTTCTTAGATAGTCATGTCTTTGGGAATGGAGGACTTCCAAAGATCCAAAAAAGATGGAAAATTAGACCTTTATATGGTAGAATGTTGTTTTTTCTAGTAATTTGAATGAATAAATTAAGGTTTTTAATAACATCCACAAGGCCAAACAACCTACAAGACCATCAAATAATCAACCATATTATTGATAAAAAAAAATTACAAAATAAGTAGGCCACCAACACAATGTCTATTTGATCCCCCTTTCCTTTTGGAATCATCTGTTGTCAATCTTGATCAAATAATCTGTAAGAAATTATAGTCTCTATGTTCGTAATTTTGAAACAACTAACATTTTTGTTATTATTTCTAGAACCAGAACTGCTCTAAGATATTATGGTTAGCCCTAATTGATTATTCTTTCTCTTACAATCTTAAACTTATTTTTCTTCTTATGATTACAATTTTTTCAATAAAAAATAATGAACAATTTTTTATTTTTTTTCTTCAAACAAAAAGTTGACATTTAAACTCTACATATAATTAATTCTAATATTCATATAAGTCAAAGACTCCATGATGTAATACCTAATATATATATGAGAATGTTCATTTCCGTGTATGTTCTCAAAGTATAGTGGCTGGCAATTACTTTCGTATGGAATCCCATCTCTGCTCTACTTTTGGAAAAACGAAGGAACGTGACTTTTTAATGTGATCAGACCCCACAAAAGAATCAAATTCCAAGCTCTACCAGTCGCACATGACTTCCATACTCCACGACAAAATAAATGTCGGAAAAAGTAAGGATCCGACGGCACGGAATTTTAAGAGAAATCAACGTCTTTGCAAAACTTCCACGTGGAGATAAAGACAGACAGTCGGAAGTTTTGACATCATCCAACGTTAATTGTTAGGAAGTTAATTTTTTCCTCTTATTCCAGTAAAAAAATTGTTAGGATGTTGCTGACTATGGAAACTTAGCGAGTCCTGACGAGTGATGGATCTTATCTGATTTAATCGATTCATCCTTCACCACCGTACAAGGATTTTGATTGCGTTTCTCCTTGGTCTTATGTCCTTTGTCGTATTTATTATGATATATTACGTTGTTATTCAAGTGTAAAATAAATCCTTTGGAAAGAAATAAAACATGGTTCAATCACAAGATACTTGGGCATCTTTTTTGGGGTTGGAGTTTCTCTTAAGGACATGTCGTCCCAACCCCCGACCTGCATGGATTCCTCCTGATTGGAAAGAAATAAAACATGGTTCGATCACAAGATACTTGGGCATCCCTTTTGGGGTTGGAGTTTCCCTTAAAGACATGTGGAAATGGTTTATGAACAAGATCAAAATCAAACTCTTGAATTGGATTAATAGATTTCTATCTATGGTTAGTCGTATTCAAGTGGCAAACAAAATTCTGCTTGCTAATCATGTTTACATTTCCTCATGCTGGCTGCCATCGAAGAGCTGTTACAATCAACTAACTCACTTGATTAGGAACTTTTTCTGGGTCAAATGGGGGAATAAAAAACAAGGGCTACCTGGTACTTCTTGGCATCATTGTATCCAACCAAAAGACAAGGGAGGGCTTGGAATTATTGATCCGTACACACAAGGAATTTGTTTAACCACTAAATGGATAATCAAAGCTTTGGAGGGAGATGCTCCTTGGAAGGAACTAGTCAGATTTCGCATCCAAACTACCTCAGCTGGTCAATCTTGGGCTAAGGTCAGTTGGAAAGACAAGATCCTTTTAGCTCAATTTTTCAAAACCCATGGATCTGCCCCCTTCAATTCTATCTAGAAAGCTTGGCACATCACTTCTACTAAGTTGATCTGGTTTGACCAATCCCTCAACCATGGTTTAAGTTTCCCATATTCCTCTATTTGGTGGAATAGGCTGGTGCAACAAAACAACAAACCTTAAGGCACCATCAGCACACTCAAAGGCAAGCGTCTATTTAAAAAAGGTATCCAAGTTTTTTGAGACCTTTGGGTCTCCACCACATTCCATTGGAAAACATGGCCCATCCTTAAAATGTAGTTTCACCTTTCTTCTTGCAATAAACAACCAATCCTTGAAATCCAACAGCTTGTTACACCTGATCTTCGTGATTTGTTGTCTTGGGATTGTCATGCTAACTTTTTGAATGATTAGCGATAGCCTAATCCTCGCAGCTTCCGTTTCTTTCCTCTGCGATCCATCTACAAACAACTCTTGCCTCATATTACCATCACACCCCGTCTCAATAAGAAGTGGCATTGCTCTTTTGTTCGATCCAAGTGGAATCAGCTCAGCCACCAAATCTAGAAGTCCAAAGCGGATGCTCAGTCTCAACTCCTTGCTTGGAAACTTCTCCATGTGAAACTTCCTATTGGTAACCACCTTAAATTTGTGTACCCTCAGCCCACTTGTCCATTTTGCAATAGAATGGAATCTGTAAAACATGTCTTTTGGACTTGCACCCATGCCCGTAAATTATGGCACCTGTTGTTCACCTCTTTACCTGCTTTGTTTTCCCAAACATGGACTTGGAAATTAGCTCTTCTAGGTGCTTTTCCTTCCTTTGACGCCATATCTCACACCTGAAGACAAGTGATTATCAAGCACTTTTGGAAATTTCAGTGTCTTGCTATGTTCTCTAACACCATTCACCCTCCCCAGATAGAGTTGCAAATGATTTGTAATAGTTTGTCCCTTCAAATGATGAACCTACAAACTGTCCAGCCATCCATTGTTCTTGAGGACACCTTACACACCCTCCTCCAACAGCTGTATGCTATTACAGATAATGGAGATTCGAATGTGGCTTCTTCTTGAACAGGTTTCACCTTTTCTGCGTTCATCATACAATATACACAGGTTTGGGGACTGGCCTTCGAGATTACATTTGTGGCGTGGTGAAATCCATAAGTGTACTCAAGCTTAGATGAACAGTGGACTGTTTTTGAAAGTTATTATGTTTATGATATCACTCCATAGTTGTATTTATAGTTTGTTGGTTATGCTTGGAGATTTGCCTTTGTAAATTTGGTTGGTCATGTTCGTTGTGGCAATTTTTGTTGTTGCTACTGCTCGTTTGTAACAACTTTGTAGCAGCCTTGTAGTTGCTCGTTTGTAGCATCCTTGTTGCTGTTTATTTTTTACTGTTGCTATTTTGCAATAGTTGTGATGTTGATCTTCTGATGTAAATCTCTTTTTTGATGATTTTTTCCAATAAAAATAAATACGATTTGAAAAAGGAAAAATTTAATTTAAGATAATGATATATTACATATAATATAATAGTGTATTGAGTAACATAGTAGTCCTCTTTTTTTTAATGTTGGGTGTAGTTTAAGCATAAGGGTTGTGTATGGAGTGGTTTGATTGCCACACAATTTCTAGTAGTTCGTTCTTCTTCTTTGTGAGTTTTGTAAGGGTAGTGACTTGTATAGTTATTAATGGAGGTCTAAGGGATCCTTCCATATTTTCTTTTAAAGTTGTTCTTATTATGAAGGAGCCCTCTTCATCTTGGAACAGAAAAGCAATTCATGTCTTATTACATATAATGAATGAGTCTACAATTGATCAGTGAATGATTAGTCGCTAGAATTCCAACAAATGCTTTGAGAAATGTGAAGATCGCCTAATTTTAGTTAATAAATCCAAAATCTATTGCTAATGATGTTTTCTATTTTTCCAAGCATTATTTAATTTGCATTTCCCTATCTATCTATCTACCTATCTATCTCTTCCTCTCTCCCTCTCTATATATCTCTTCCCTCTATCTCTCTCTCTATCTTTACCTATCCCTGTCTCCATTTCTCCCTGTCTATATTTATCCACCTCTCTCTATCTATATCTTTCTCTCTCCCTATA
The DNA here is from genome assembly GCA_007115665.2 of Sequoiadendron giganteum. Classification (NCBI taxonomy): domain Eukaryota; kingdom Viridiplantae; phylum Streptophyta; class Pinopsida; order Cupressales; family Cupressaceae; genus Sequoiadendron; species Sequoiadendron giganteum. Next base: position 1,097,070 of record CM021108.1, on the reverse strand, counting down.
TCTCCCCATGCATATCTCTTTCTCTCCCTATCTCTCTTTATCTCTTTATCTCACTCTTTATTGCTATCTCTTTATCTCCCCCCTCTTTATTTCTCCATCTATCCCCATCTCTTTATTTCTACTTCTCTCCCCACCTCTATCCTCTTTATATTTCCCCTCTCCCCCTCTCATTATATATATCTCTATGTATCCCCCTCTCTCTCACTCTTCCTATATTTCCCTCTATCTCTACCTCTCCCTTTATCTCCCCCTCTATCTCTATCTCTCTCTCCATATCTCTTTCTTGCACTCTTTATTTCTATCTTTGTTTCTTCCCCTCTCCCCTATCACCCTATCCCTCCATCTATCTCTCATTTTCTCCATCTCTCCATCTCTCCATCTCTCCTTCTCTTTATCTTTGTTAGAGTAATTAGGATAATTACCTAATGATTAATTAGTCATTAATTAATTATTAGGTTCATTACTACTTTAATTACTTAAGTTGAACTTATGAGTATTTTTTTTATTTTTAGATTAGGTTGTTTAAAGGTTAAGTTGTCTCATTGCATAGGATTAGAACACTTGTCACAATCTAATCAAATTCTCATGTAGGGTTTGCACTTTTGTTTTTATAAGAATCCGTTTGTACTTTGTAATCATTACATTTCCAATTCACAATACATTATAGGTTGATCTCAATATAATATACTTGTGTGGATCAATCATTCTCTCTTGGTTGAATAGCAAATCACTTGCTTTGATCTCTTGTTTGTGATAGGTGTTTTGGTTGCAAGTGATTTTTGAAAGTTGTGGAGTTCACTATCAACTCCTTGACACGGTATTCTAGACAACCAAACTTGTGACTTCCTATTTAAATTATGAGAGATCAACTCTTAAGAGAAAAATTGGCTCATCTTGTAGCAAAACAAGCATCACCATTGAATTCAAAATGACCAAAATTTGACAATTGCCTACCATTTCATCAAATTTGGAAAAAATACAAAAAAAGGGGTCACAAGATTCGAGGAAAAACTTGTATGATTCATACGGATCTATAACTTGCAATAAATTTCTTGGACGTAGGCAAGGGTTTCATTTTTGTGGTTTTTTATTGTCTTAAAAAAAAATAAATAAATAAAAAATAGGTTTTAAACTTGCTTAGGGATGGTACCTTATATAGGCGTACATTCTTGCAAGGCCTCCAACTTCTTATGGGCCCCTTTTATGCCAATCGATGGTTTTATCAATGCTAACAACCTCATATCTACCACTCAATGGTGCTAAACAAACACCCCAACAACAACAACAACAAGGATTCTAGCGAAATATTTCATAAACTTCCTAGGTAAAGAATCTCTGTCTTCCAACCAAAATCTGGTAGTGATGAATATTTTAAGGAATTGTTGCTTAAGGTTGTTCATTTAGAGTGTTATATATAAAAATCTTTAGTAATATTTGTTAGGGGATGTTTTTGTGGTAAATTCCTTGTAATATTGCATTTTCCCTTGTTATTTCAAGGCCTTTTTAGGTTTTTATACTTTTCAAGGACATTGTAACTCATCCTTGGTTCCTTGTTCCCATGGTTCCTTGAATCCTTACAAAAGAAAATATTTTTATTCTAGATTTGTGGTCCCTAAGGTTCATATTATAATTCATGGTCAAAATTCATCATTGTGGACTTGGTGGTGGTTTGGGAAAAATTAGAATTTGTCATGCACATTTTGTGTTTGGGAATTATTTTTCTTCTTTGTTAGGTTTTTAGAATTTTGGAGGTACTTGGCACCTTTAGACTAAGTGCCAATGTGTAAAGTTCCTCTGAAACATTAAACCGGCTCCTTTCTTCCTCTGTCGGAGTCTCAAACTTCTCCAAAGCCTCAAAATCCTTGATCCCTTTTATCATGTGTTCCCCATTCCTCAGTCCCTCCTGAACCTTGATCCCTAGCCTCTTCCCTCTCCATATTCCCTTTTTCTCTTTAGGCCCTAGAAATTTGGGTGTTTGGGAACCTTTACACCTTGTGTGATGGTACTAGGTTTTCTTGAAACACTAAGATCTTATTCCTTGATTCCTTTTGGACCTCGAAACCTGAATTCCTAATGCATTCATATAGCTTGGACTTTTGTGGGTTCCATGCACTCTTTACTTCCATCCCCATTACAGATTCCTCTTTAAGATTCAACCCACAAGGCTCCCAAACTTTCAGGAGTTCATGTTGCATTCAAGAACCTTGTTCTATTTTCCCATTTCCCTATGTTTCCTTGGCTCCAACTCTTTTACATTTTATTCTTCCTCCTTAGGACTTCAAACTTCCACTACACCTTTTCACTTGTCCTTGAGTTCTAGTAGGGCTCAAAACTCTTCCATTATCAACCAAAAAAACCTTGATGGATCAACACACTTCTCTAACCTACCCTCTCACTATTCCAAGATTCCTCTACTATTATAATGAATGATGTGTGACCCTTAAGGGTGTCTTTATAGATTTAAGGGATTTTCTTCATTCCCTAGAGTTCCAAAATAGAAGTTCCATTAATATGATGGGAAATTTATAAATTAGAGACATGTTCACTATGCTCACAGAATATGATAACCATGTTTACACACAATCTCACGTACACATCATAAAGGACAAAGTCACAATTGCTATGGGTGCTTATAAATTTTCTTGTAATTTTTTTACTCTTAGGATCTTTTGCAAGTTTGCATTTTTGGGATTTTGAGAATACTTTACATATAACTTTTAGAGTGACTTAATGGGAGGGTATAAAAATCCCAAAATTCCATTATTTTAATTGTTCATGGAAATGAGGGGAAACTAGGAGTAGTTGTAGAGCAAGCAAGAGAAAAATATTATAGAAAATCTTAGGGTCCACCTTCCAAAGTAGGGTATAAGTATTTTTATATTTAATGATTTGGGTTCATCTCAAAAAATTTAGTGTATACTTGTCATTTTTGAAGAATGAATATAACGAGAAAAATCAACCTTGATTGAGTGTCTCCCAATGTATTGTGTGTATTTTTGGATGTATTGTTGATTAGTTAGCCAATTAGATGATTGCAAAATCCTTACAAAGTTTTTGTAAGGTATCTTTTCATTTGTGTGTGTGTAGAGCCTTGCTTACATGTGTTGTTGAATAAATAGAGTCTTCAATGATATCTTAAGTAAGGTCTCACAAATAATTTTATTTATTGCATCTTTTGATTGAATTCCATGACTTTGTTTCCCAATTAGAGATAGGCACCAATCTACCACTGGCTCCACCCCCAATCACCTTCCATACACCCAAAACACTTAAATATAAACCATCTTTTTAATGTGTGTTGTAGATAGTTTTACGCACTGTCATATCATAATATATATATAACAACATTAGGGGCCATCAAAAATCATAGTATTAGATAATCAATATCATAGGTTATCTACTTTATTAAGGTGCTTAACCTTGTATGTTTCAAGCTAGCATATAAGTACAAAGTGACAACCAAAATAGGGTACACTATGCATTGGGTATGGTTTGTATCAACACAATTTTTTGTTTCCTATAGTAATATCTTTTGAAACACCTTAGGGAAGCCTTGCTTGGTTTATAAAAGCCATATTTTGAGGAGGTTTTACCCATGACCTCAACAATTGGTTTGTAGTTTCCCAACTTGATTAGAAGTTTATGATTTTCTTCCCAAGTTTGACACCCTTGACACTTGAGAGAAGATTCAACCTTAGAAATTTGGGACCTAAAATTCCATGCACCCATAAGATGTTCACATTATATTGTGGTGTTGAGGGTCTTGCGATTTTTTATCACATTTTTATGTGTTGTTACCTTGGAGGACTTCTCATGCAGGATAGTATATATATTGGAACTTGTGATCAAGATTTATATTGGGTTGGATATGTTGATGGCATAAGGTTTCCTTGTTATGATGAGACTACCTTGGTTTTGAGGTATACTTAGTTGGATATGTTAGCAATTAACTATGATTGTTATTCCAATTATGGCGATTATTTCTCGACGGCTACTCATGTCTAATTTTTACCATTATATGTAGTGTTTGCACTTAGATATTGAGTTGAGATAGGATGTATGCTTCTATGTGACAACTTGTGTGGCATCTCTCTTTGGATTGGATATTTATTTTGTGCATTGACATTATGGAGGATGAGATAATTCTTATTTAAGATAGTGGTCACCTTGCATATTGTTGTAGGTATTTTGACATAATTCACAAAACACTTAGATATTTTGATGGTACATGTTGGCTATAAGGATTGTTCCAGGGGCTTGATGTTTGAGTTTATCTTTGAATCCTTATATAATATATACAAAAAGTGAGAGAATATTGAGAAAGGTGTGTTATACACCTTGCATAATACTTGGAATGTAAAATTAATATTTTTTTATGGTGCACCTAAAGAGTCTAGGGATGTGTACATCACATTGGTTATGCATTATGGAATCACTTGCATGTTGTGTGTAACATTGAGATTATTTAACGTGAGTTGTAAATTTAAAAAATATTTAATATTGGGAAAGCTTAGTTCCAAAATAAATAAATAAATTAGTACCAAAAAGTAAATGAGGGGGTATGGTTTTGTGTAATCTTATTTCTATAAAATAAAACACATGAGGAGTTGTTAAGGTTGGTTGTCATAAATTTTGGCCCAATGACTAAGGTTGATTGAGCATCTCTTGTAGGTTGCATATGTGAGGAAATGAAGCATGGATTGAGATATTTGATTACATAATTTTCATTTTCTTTTTCACATGGAGTGCAAATACGAATCTTGATATTTCAAAAGCTTTGCATGGAGGTTCTATAAGTTCATTGTAATATATTCATGAGATAATACATCAATTGAGTACATAAGTATTTTTGGAGTTTGAGATTTTCTTTCATGAGGGTTTTCTTAGGGTACATCTTGCATTATCTTGACGGTATTGCAATATTGAAATTACACATCGTTGCAATTTAATGTTGCATTTTATGCTTTCTTTGGTGTCCATTTGTTAGTATTTTTTAAGGATAATTTTAACCCATACATTAACCTTTCTCCCTCCATGGTGCTTAGGCCTTGTTTCTCATGCTCTATTTTTGTTCAACTTGATGACACCTTTGTGTTATTCTCATATTTTGGTAGTGTCTCATCATTTTTTGAGCCCAAATTTTCTAGACACTAGCATTACATGCAAATACCTATGTGAAATAATAGCGTCCCATAAAATTTCCTATTTGGTAGTCATTTCTAAGTATTTCACCAAATATCACCTTCTCAAGTTAGTGGTAAAAGCTCATGATGAACTAAATGACTGGTTAGGCCGTTCCTCTTATCGTATCTCTCCCATTTTTGTACTCTCCTATCTCTTTTTGGACTCTCTCACTCTCTTCTAGCAACTTTGGTACTCTTAAGCTATCTTCAGTATTTTTGCAACTATCGACAACACTCTTCCAATGCTATCCTTCAACTCTCTCATACCCTTGGCTTCCTCAAGCCTTCATAGGTGATATTTTTCTTTAATTGTTCTTATTCTTCTTCTCCTTGTTTTCTCCATGGTATTATTATCAATGCTTTAACATTCCTATCTTGCTATTCTCTTGAGCACCTTAGGATCCTCACATCCCTTTTACATTTCACCATAGTCTTCACTATTGCACTTGCACTACTCTTACTATTCCCATAACCACTTGGGATAGCAGCATCCATGCACAATATTTTATTTTCTCTATCTTGTCTGCTATGGAGGTAAAAATACTAAAGTAGGGGTTTGATGTGAAGGAAAACACCCAACTAGCGCTAAACAATTTTTTTTCTCTTTGTGTTTCTAGTTTTTCTGAGAACACTCAATCACACAAAGCTTTGCAACTAATTTTTTAATTTATATTAAATATATTATATATTATTTATTTATTGTAGTTCTTTATATTTTTATTATCTAGTATTTTCTAGTGTATTCCTTTTTCTAGTTTTGTAGACTAAGCAAACTACCAGACTTGATTTTAATGCTTTCTAGAAGATCTTTAGTATTCTAGCCATACAAATGACAAGACTAACAACTTGGGCAGTGACTTCCTCCATTTGAAACCAAGTTCTCTCTTCACCCTCTTTTTCGTTTTGTATTCAATTTCTATAAATTTCTTTTCACTCTTACTTTCCCTCTTTAGAGGTATATTTTTCTTAACTTTTGTGTTATTTGAATACATGCTTTTCTATTTTTATCTCTTGGATTTTGTGAAAATAGTATATATCACTAAAAAAAATATTTCATTCTAAATGTCACTTACAATATTGTTGGTGGTAGATGTGATAACAAAGATATTATTCTAGAATATACATTACTAGTTGTAATTGTGATCATCAAGACATTCCTCTATTGTTTGATATATGATCTCTTTCTCTACTTATTGTCTTCTTCTGAGTAGAGGCTTTTGTTGAAATGAAATTATGTGCTCGTTGGTGGAGACTAAGTTTTGTCAGTCAATGCAAAAAATTTCAAGCATTTTACTTTCAAATGTAGGACACATTGTTTTTTTGAAAAAAAAATCTAATGATTTTATACAAAATTCCCATGAATGAAATGAAAGACTTATTCAAAGACGACTTATTCAAAGAAGACTTTTTCAAAGAAGTGAAAATAGTTTTGGAGAAATACATTGAAATATTTTTAGTAATAGGTATAAAAATAAGTGGACTTTCAAGCCTAAAATATTCACTCTAGAAAATGCTTTCATGCTAGAAAATATTATTCAATTGTATAATTGTTTCATTATATAGAAACATATTCTTCTTAGTATAACAAACAATTTTCAAATAGTAGAAACATTAATTAATATAATCTTGTTTTATTAAATCAATAATAAATAATTTATTGAATTACAAAAAAACATATATCTTTTTGAAACAACTCTCTTAATTTAATATAAAAAGAAAAAACTATTCTAAAATAAGTTATTATTATAAAATTTATATTATTATGTATTTTTTAATTTTAAAGCTATTGAAAACAAGGTAAAAGAAAGCTACAATATGAACTTATGCAAGTGAATTCAGCTCTTAATATTAGATTACCAGATCAGATTTAAATATGTGATCATAGCATACATCACAATATTAAAAACAACAAACAAAAAAGTGACACCAGATTTACATGGAGAAACCCTTTTAGGAACAAAATCCACATGAGAAAAGAGGGCAAGTATATTATTAATCTTCAAATGAGAGTACACAATAATACACTTCACTATTGATCTCTATTCAACTTGGCAACACCCTATTACCTACAAGAACTCAATATGAAACTACCATCTCATGGCTCCAATTTATAGAAAATATTGTGGGAGGTAAAACCATGAATGGTAAACCAAAACAAGAGGTACAAAACCACTTGCAAAAACCCATGCTCCACTTCTTGAACAACCAAAAGACATAATAAAATATTAAATAGAAATTCAAGACTCCCACATGGGTGCCTAGCCCATAGCCTATCCAACTCCTTTCTTTCTAGATGCTCCGATGACCTTTCTGCTCCTCGATGGAACACCAACGAACACCTTTACTTCTCCAATCTTGGGCTCCCCATCCAAAAAATTTCATATTCCATTATGGACACCTATGAAAGATGCCTTATCCATATTTGATGTATAACCTCCACCGAAATTAAATCCCTCTCTTTAAAATATAATTATACCATATGCCAGAATTTAATAATTTTCTCTCATGTCCCCTAGAACACATTCCAAGGAATGTGGAGACATATAAATGACATAGGATTACAAGGTTAATGTCACCTTATCCTAACATTCTCCCACTTGACATTATACATTGTAATTACATCCAAGAGATACAAAATATAAAATCAAGTACAGTGATGAAGGCCCATGGCCTTCCTACACCAAGAGAACTTATACATGGTCATTGGCTTCATAAGAGAATTTGCAACATTATCCAAAGTGTCAAACTTTTTTGTCAAGACCTTAACATTCTCAATTGTTTGCCGCACAAAATGATACTTAACATCAACATGCTTAGTATGAACGTGATACATAAGATTTTTGGTAAAAAAATAACACTTTGATTGTCACATCCAATCCTCACTGTCTTGCAAACAAAATCAATGTCATTGCCAAGCCTCTGTAACCATACCACCTCCTTAGAGGAATGTGTAGAAACTATATACTTTGCTTCAGTGGTGGACAATGCAACTATAGGTTGCCTCTTACTCATCCAACTTAGTGCACCTCCAAACAATGTAAATACATAGCCACTGGTGGACCTTCGACTATCCAAGTCACTTGCCCAATCTACTTCAACAAACCCCTATATGTCCAATGAATTATCCACATCATCAATACCATGATAAACGAAACAATAATTATCTCATAAATATTTAAACACCTTCTTAACAAAAGTCCAATGCTTTCTATGAGGGTTAGACATAAGCCTGCTTAGAACTCCCACTGCTTGGGCCATATCTGGTCTAGTGTAAACCATTGCATACATCAAACTACTAACGTCACTAGCATAAATGACCATAGTGTGTTGCAGAAAAAGGTATCCTTGACATTTTCCACTCATTTTGGCCTTTCTTGTGGTCTTTAGCCTTATTTTGCTTGGATTTAATGTTGTAATGTGGCCAACACATTCACATTAGGTCTTGAACCCTTGAAAATCAATAAGAATTCCATAATGTCTTACAAAGGTGTTGTGAAGTGTTGTAACCCACTTTCACACTTTTCTAGGACCTTTTTATCATAATTCACCTAAACAACCTCTTTTTATCACTTACCAAGCCTTATTTCAAAGTGTTGTAAGGAGTTGTAACAAACTCTCACAGTTTCCTAGGCTTGTCATCAATAAATTGACCCTTTCTTATGATTAAATGGTCCCTTAATGCACTTATAGGCCCTACTTAAGTGTGTTTTAGAAGACAATCCCGTTAAACAACATTAATCATATTTTAAAACCTGACATCCACTTGAAATTACCCAAGTGGAATAATTTGCCACCTTGCGCGACTTAGTCCCATGTGGCATATAAAAATCAAAATTAACTCAAAATTCTAGCGGGATATTATTCTCTAAACCCTAAGGTCGGCCTGTGATGAGGTATTTTCGGGAAATTAGGGCACACCATGTATAAATAAAGGGTTTTCCTCTCATTTTCACCCTAATTCTATTCTATTAATTCATTCTCCTTTCATCCTCTCTTCATTCTTCTCAAAAAGCTAGGGTTTCACCATTCTCAGTCATCAAGCAAGCATTCAAGGGCAAAATATTCAACCATTGTTGCAAACATTCAAGATCAATCATCATGGCAAGGTACTAACTCCATTATTTCATGTTCATACTTCATTACATTATCTCTTCATTTTGGTTTAGTTACCTAAAAGGGGTTTGACCAAGGCAAACCCCCATGCCCTAACATCCAACATTTATTTCTCTCTTTGTGTGATTTGCAGGTCTTGTTTGCAGATTTATCAAAGAGCATGGTGTGGAATGTTGTCAACAAATTGTCAAAGCCCTTCAAGGTTTTAAAAACCCTAAGAGAGGCTTAGATAATCCCCATAGGTTGAAAATCAAGGTTTTTGGTCTGAATACTTGGAGGAGTAGAAGTGCAGGTTGAGGTCTACAGATTCCCCTTTCAAATCTTCAGAAAAGAAAAAGTGGACACTTCCCCCAGTTGTGGCGACTTAGTCCCACTATGCATATTTTTCAGAGATCTTTGTAGACTTGGATACCCATTTGGATGAAACAGTCCTCGATGCAATTTTCCAGAATTTTCCCGAAACTGGACTAAGTCGCCCAGTTTGGCACAATTGTCCCACCAGGGATAAAAATTAGATTTTCCAAAATCTCAAGGACATTCACAGTCTTTACACCAACCTCTGCCATTTTCCAGGTGCATTCTTTCTTATTTCCCCTTCTATCTTGCTTTGTCTTGTCTCTCTACACATCACAATGTGTTTTCAAACAAGTAGCATTTTCTAAGTCTTACATTAGTACTTAGTCTCTTTCATCAATTTACAACATTTAGATCATTACATTTAATCATATTCCATCACACTCACATTAATCTTTGAATGTAACATTGTCATTTTGGTATCCCTCTCTCCTTTTAGGTGAAAATCCCTAGAAGTGTTAGAGAACCCTAGGTGATACCAAAATCTTTGTTACATAGACATATCCTCAAAATCATCATCAAAATCAGGACACATCTAATCACTTAGTACCAAGCAAAAATGGAATACTAACTAGCTTATAGTCATGCATATTAAACCTCTACAAAATGGTATCAACATATCTACTCTAACTTAACCAAAGCTTTATGTGAACTTGATCTTTGTTGATCTCCATCCGAAAAATATATTTTGTAGCCCCCAAGTCCTTCATATCAAATGTGCCAGAAAACTGTGTCTTGAGCTCACCAATCATCACCTTGTTGTTATCAATAAACAACATATCATCAACATACAAGAAAATAATTAGAATTTGATGATTAATAACAACCTTAATGAACACATAATGATCCTCCTCACTCCTAAGAAAACTCAAATTCAATGCAAAAGCATCAAAATTTTGGTACCACATCCTAGGTGACTGTTTCAAACCATATAAAGATCTCTTCAACTTGCAAACCAATTGTTCCTTTCTTTTCACAACAAAATCATCAGGCTATTGCAGGGTAAACCCACAAAAGGGGTTTACAATTCGAATGAGGAAGGAAAACTTGCAAAAAATGACCCCATGCCAAAAATATTTCGTTCTTGGGGTTCGAACGAACCAAAAGAGGGTTCGCTCGAACCTAGGTTTGAGCGAACCCATTTAATGCAAGTACGAACCATTCTGCCAAAAAAACATTTGAAAGGGGGTTCACTCGAACCCCCCCTGGTTAGAGCGAGCCCCCCTTTTCCCTAATTCCTACTCTTTGTCACAAAAAGAATATTTTTTTTTGCACTTCAGAGCTCGGGTTGAAGATGAAAACAACAGAGACTTCACAGACCCAACTGGAATCAGGTAGTCCTCGAAACGAGCTATCCAACGACTAATTTTAATATGCTTTGGTTTTATTATGTATTTATTTTTTTAGTTTTATTAAACATAGGTTTTTCACTGAAAAATCAAGTTCTCTGTTCTGTACATGTGGAAAAATAGTAGATTATCAAAATAATTTTTTGAAAAATATGTTCAGGTTGGGTATTGATGTCCTTGATCCATTAATTTTTTTTTTGAATTTCAATACATACATAAAAAGTTATGTTGTATACAATCCACCTATGTTTGAATTGTAATTGGTTTGACTTCGAAACTTGATTAAGGAAAAAACATTTAATAAAACACTATCAAACCAAATGAACTGGTTAGATATCGTAGTTACAAATCTAAATTAAAAAAAAAAAAATTTTATCCTTCATACAAAAAAATTTATGTTGTATACGGTGAGCATCAATCCTTAAAAATGTTGTTTACTAATAAAAACTAGTTTTCGAAGGAGATGGAAAAAAAGTGCAATTTGATTGCAAAAATTTTGAAAAAAAAAAATTTAGAATCTATAGACAAAACGTCACAAATCACTAGTTTGTATCATCTTCAAATTCCTCATAGTTTAGCCGCTATAGGAATCCGAAAGTGAAGATTTAGTTAAAAAAATTCAATTCAGTGTCCAGTTTGCCCAAAAATTGTAAACTAGTATTGTGGGATCACCCCGCATATTAATTTCCTCTTCAAGATCCCCTTTGAAGAAAGTAGTTTTAACATCCATTTGCTTTATCTCAAAATCACAAGCAACAACAATAGATAATAGGAATCTAATATAAGTTTAGCAATAGGAGAGAAAATTTCACCAAAATCAACTCCCTCTCTTTGGGAGTAGCCCTTAGCCACTAATATAGCCTTAAGCCACTCTAACTGACCATCTTCTCCAAATTTCTTTTTAAATACCCACTTGCATCCAATGGGATTCCTTCCTTTGGGCAAACTAATAAGATCCCAGGTGTCACAACTATCCAAAACCATCATCTCCTCTTGCATGGCCTGCAACCAAGACTCACTTTCCTTCGAAGAGAGAGTCGTCTTGTAGGATCTAGGTTCATTTTCAATACTCAACAAAGAAAATACACAACGATAATATGATGGGCTATACTTTTCAACTGGATTCTATTGTCTTGTGGACCTCCTCAAGGTAGGAGTAATGGGCTGTACCTGTTCTTCTTCTATGTGCTCATCCTGCATATCCTCTCAATTATTTGGATCCTCTTCTTCTTCTCCATCCTTAGATCCATTTGGTTGTTCTTCCACACATGCATCTTGCTACTTCTCAATCTTTGTCTCAAAGTACATTCTCTTTGTCTTATCTTTCTCCTTTGGTTGTTCTTCTCCCGAGTAAGCTCTGAACTCCCTGAAAATCACAACTCTAGAAAAAAATTATTTTATGGATTAGATGATTTCAAAGCTTATAACCTTTTACATTCTCACCGTAGCCAATGAAGATGTATTTCTAATCTTTTTGATCTAGTTTAGATTGCTCTCTTGAGGCACATGAACAAAAGCCTCATAACTAAAGACCCTTAAGTGTGAAATAAAAGGCTTTTTATTTATCCACACTTCATAAGGAGTTTTATCAACAAGAGTTGAATGCAATGTCTTCTATGGAGACATTCAAGGGGACAAAATTTGTGAAACACAACCGTATGGTTCCTTGTGCCTTCGTTTCTAAATTTTTCCAATCTCCATCAAATATTGCAGCTGATTTACTCTCTTGTGAAACTACTAACCATTAATCTCTCTTCAAGGAGATCCTCCATCTTCAGTTTCTACATCTCGTAGTCTGTGCAATTGAATTTTTCAATATCTTGGTGAGAGGTAGAAGCCATGGTAAACAACCCTCTTCAAAAATATGTAATATGTCACAAAATAAAAAGCTTCCACTGCAACAAAAAAACCTCTAACACTTAAAAGAGAGGAATCCCCTTCTTAATAGAACCATTAGCTCTGATACCAAATGTTAAAAACAAGGTGAAGGAAAGCTACAATATGAACTTATGCAAGTTAGTTTAGAATTAAAAATTAGAATACCAAATCAAATTTAAACATGTGATTACAACATATATCACAATATACAAAACAACAAACAAAAATGTGACACCGGATTTACGTGGAGAAACTTTTTCAAGAAAAAACTCCACATGAGAAAAATGGCGCAAGTATATTATTAATCTTCAAATGGGAGTACACAATAATACACTTCACTATTGATCTTTGATGAACCTAGCACCATTTTGTTACCTGTAAGAGCTCAATATGAAACTACCATCCCATGACTCCAATTTATAGAACTTGTGGGAGATAAAACCACAAATGGTAAACCAAAACAAGAGGTACAAAACCACTTGCAAAAACCCATGCCCCACTTTTTGGACAACCAAAAGATATAATAAAATATTGAATAGAAATAATAAAATATTGAATAGAAATTCAAGACTCTGACATGGGCATCTAGCCCATAGCCTATCCATCTCCTTTCTTTTTGGATGCTCCAATGGTCTTTCCGCTCCTTGATGGAACAATAATAGACACCTTTTCTTCTCCAATCTTGGGCACCCCATCCAAAACCTTTCATGTTCCATTATGAATGCCTAGGAAAGATGCTTTATCCATATTTGATGTGTAACTTCCACCAAAATTAAATCCTCTTTAAAATAAATTACAACAATGCCAAAATTTAATAGTTTTCTCTCATATACCCTAAAACATATTCCGAAGAACATGGAGACATACAAATGACATAAGATTACAAGGTTAATATCACCTTATCCTAACAAAAACACCCATAGAATCACCATCTAACTCATGATACTAAAATAAAATTCTAAAATAACTTAAAAAAAATTATAATTTTTTTAAAACTATAACAATTCTAAAACTTAAAAAAAAAAATATATCTCAAAATTAAGTGAATAAAGTGGATATAAGTAGGTAAGTCTTCAATCCAAATAAGATTTTTTTGGAACAATCCATAGAATGCCAAGAATAATGAACTGTCAAAACAGCAAAACAGGGCCTCAAAAAATTGAACCTTACCACCATTCATAAATCTACAAGAAGGAACAAGCAGCACAAATAACATTGCACGGCTGAAGGTAGACCTACTAGTTTGAATAACAAGCCTTAAGCGAGGGCAATACTTTGCACTTTCCAGTCAATAAACCAAGGGATTATTGCTCGCGTGCTAAACCCCACTCTGTATTTGATTCGCCGATACGGCCCAGACTGAACAAGTTGCGAAAAATTCCACGTGCCACCACTTAACATTTATGTTTATTAATTCCTTCACGTGCTAGAGTTAGAATTCTTTTAATGCTACCTACTTCAAATTTTGAGTCAAAGCCTTGTCAAATAAGGAGTTCATAATCATTTTGAACAATTATTTCCTAGGAACTTTAGGATTATAAAAGGTTCAATTTGAATGGTTTTATCAATTCTTTGACCACTTAAAAAGTTATTAAAATTTATTGACATAAGCTTTAAAATGCTTTTTTTTTTTCAATGCTGTCATATTAATGTAAACATTTTTATTTTAGTAAGAAATACGTTCAGTCTCATTTTACATAAAAATAACTTTCATTTAATTTAATGATACTAATAAAAACATTATATATATATATATATATATATATATATATTTGTAAATTTTATTTGATTTTTGTTTAAAACAAAAATATTCATCGATAAAATAAATAACATAAAATAAATATTATAAAAATAAAAATTATTAGATTAATTGTAAATGTTAAAGTTCTATTATTTTGGGCATAAGTTTTCTATAGTTCATGAGGTAGATAGAAGTAAATGTATACTTTTGGTTTTACTGTGTATTTTCAATTGTTCGTTATTAGAATGAGGAACTTGATGGATCACACTCAATGATCCATTTGAGTGATCCATCATCAAGAAGAAAAACATTGACAAATCACATTTAATTATTCATGAGTGATCCATCATCAAAAATAAAAACATGACATATCACACTCAATGACCATCTAATCACACCTAATGATTCATGAGTGGTCCATCATTAAGAAAAAAAACATCAACATATCACACTCAATGATCCATCTACAAATTCGTCTTCCTATAATAGATCACCAGAACAAATAAAATTGAAAACATACACAATTTATTATAGAAACTTACAATTATTTCCTAATATTCTATTTATTTCTTAATTCTAAATTAATTTCCCCTTCACTAAGTTTCTCCCCAAGGAAACAATTGAATACTTTCCATAAATCTTAAAGAACAACTCAATTCAACGCTTTTCCAACGCATCGATTGAAAAGATACATGATTTATATCAGAAACTTACATTTACATCCTACTATTCTATTTTATTCTTGATTTAAAATTGAATTCCCCCTTTAGAAAACTAAGTTCCTCCCCCAACGAGTCAATCGAGTACTTTCCATAAGTTCCTAACGGACAATTCAATTCAACGCTTCTTCTATGAGACTTCGTCGTAAGTTCCTCACCAACTCTACCGAATTGAATTCTATTCACTTTTCTATTATTATCATTATAATCCATGCGCGTACTAGCTCAGAATAAAAGACACTAGCTATTATCCCTGCATTCGCTTCCTAATTTTGCAATGGCCACCATTTGTCGTGTGGTTCTTAAGTTCTCACTGGTTATGTGCTTAAGCTTCTTCTACATTCTGCAGACGGGACATTCTGCTGCGAATACAACAGATCCCCAAGAAGGTAATCAGCTCTCTTTTATGTTTTCAATGCTTTCTTCTCACTGATGGGGTCTTTAAGATAACTTCGATTCTGTCCTTTTAAAATATTTTTCTAGTCCTTACGTTTTTTTAGCATTTGAACAGTTGAAGCTCTAAGAAAAATAAGAAAGAAGTTACAATATATAGAGTGGGACTTCGGTGGAGATCCTTGCACTGGGAAGGGAAGCTGGAATAAGAGCCAGGAAAAGGGTTTCGAAAACTACGTTTCCTGCAACTGCACTTTGGATGGGGAAAGCTTTTGCCATGTTACCCATATGTATGTCGATAAATTTTCATTTTCATTGAATTTTACAAATTTTTTTTCGTGGTTTTGTTCATTGGGGTATTTGATTGCAGACTTCTCAAGAGGCAGGACATCTCTGGAATGATTCCACCCGAGTTTGCCGATCTCACATACCTTGAAGAACTGTAAGTATTGGGGATTGCTTCCTCTAGTACTGTTTTGATAAACAATTTTGATTGCACACAACGTTTGCATTCTATTTTAGTTGATAACAACATATCCTCAAAGATGAAGCTACGAGTTCTAATAGTTTGAAACCTGAGGAGGATATGATATGTGCACCTCTAAGTCTAAGCACAGTCAGGCATGCTTGACCATCCTTGGTTACTATTTCACTCTTGTACCAGAATTTTCTCTCTTAATTCCAACTTTTGTTGTTTTCCAAATTACAGTCTACTATTATTCCAAACTCAATATTTGTTTACTAACATTCTTCTAAAGTCTTCCAAACTGTCACATACTCTGCTATACTACATCTGCCACAAGATTTTATGTCATCTTTTCCTTCATGTGTAATGGGTACCCTGAATTTGACCCAATTTTTTTGCTCAAATATCAACATTCACAGTCGTACGTATTTCTTCAAACAGTTGTCATGCATTCCCTTATGACTCGCTATTGTTTTGAGTTCAATAATGAACTACCTCAAATTGCAACCAAATTTTTTGTACTTCTTACACCCCCACAGCTCTTAGGTATTTTGTCAAACAGTTGTTATACATTTATCGAGTGATATGTGTTTCAGATTACCATGATTTCATAAACATACATCAGCAAAGCCCTCTCTCAGCATTCAATTTGTTTGGTGTCATAAAGAAAGATTCATTGATTTAACTAATAGATGAGATTCAATTCCTCTAAACACTGATATTTTAAGAGAGATAGAACTGATATTGGAGAACAACAGATATTCTTATTAACTGCAGATTACAAACAAGCAAAAATAACCTATGGCAAATTACATCATTTGAGTGTATAAATCTGACCTCTTAACAATCTGAGATATATCTATCAAAGAAATATATCAATAAATCTGTATATTGCACTATAATCTGATTTTTAGTTTCAGCAAACTGGCCTCTTGTTCCAAGCAACAGCAGCAATAATAGAAACCAATCTGAGTTATTATTACCTTTGAACAGCAGTATCTCTATCTATCCACTGGTCCCACATAACAATCAATTTAGCAAACTACTGTAGTGACGTCACTGTAGCAAATCACTGTAGCGATGTCACTGTAGCCCTCCAAATCTTCCCTTTCCCTTTAATTTTGTTGCCACTAATGCTCTCAATCTGCATCTAATTATCCCCTCCAAATCTGCCTCCAAGACTCAAAGAAACCCAATGTGTTTCTTGAGTGAAAACACCATTAATTCTCCTGACTGTATCTTGCAACAGCGAGAAAAATGTTGACAAAGAGGGATTTCATCCTCCAAGCCCAATAATCAGATTTCTGAGAAATCCAATAACATAACTTTCATCTCATCCAAGCCTTTCAAATGAGTTCTCAACTCCCCTTTGTATAGAATTCTTTGATCTTTTAGAAAAATCCAAAAAGAGTGTTCAACAAACTTTTAGAAAAAATATTTTAATATTCCTTGATGTGACTCCTTGATGTGATGTGACCCCTTGATGTGACCCTCGATGTGACCTCTTGATGTGACCCATTGATGTGACTTCTTGATGTGATGTGATCTCTTGATGTGACGCCTTGATGTGACTCCTTGATGTGACCTCTTGATGTGACTCCTAATACTTAAGTCACTTTTGAAGATATATTAATAAAGTGACTTTATTAATTAATCATTAAAGTATGTCATTTTTAACCTTTTAATATAATTATTTAGTATTACCCTCAAGATCCCTCTAATGCCCTAAGTTAGCCCACAGGATCATGGCAAAAAGGGTTAACGACAAACCATAAACTAATTGGCTAGAAAAGGGACATTACAGTCCGCCCCCCTTGAAATTGCTTGTCCTCAAGCAATTCTAGTGTAACCCCAAGGTTACTATGTTGGACCAAACTGAATCTGAGTATAATCCCAGTGTCCCAAATCAACCCGGAAGATATGCTGCACCGTTTCCTTTGAACTCTATCCCGCTGATTACTTATATCAAAGATGTCTTGCCAACCTCCAGCAAGAAGAGTAATCAAGAACTGCATAACCTGAGTCATCTCTTCAGGATACTGCTCAAAGAAAGTATCAAACTGAAAACCCATGGGAAAGAACTCTGAAATGTCCACATAGGTTGTCACACCCCCATCACCTATTGAGCTACTAACCAAGGTGCTCGCAAGGTTCCGAATCAGACTCCGAACGAGCCCTTCACGTTGATAATGTGCCACTCTGAACAAGATTGGTAAACTATCATACTCAAATTGCACTCTCATCACGTGGAACGCCATAAAGAAAACGTTATCAGAAACAGTTATGAAATCCTTGAGAGAGTCAAAATCAATCCCATGACATATTCCCTGCCAAAGAGATCCCGAAGTGTCCACACCAATGGGCTCACTGCGAAATATGATCCTGGGCACCCAAAAAACACCCTGCTCATCCACCATAGAAAGCCAAACCAAACGTCTCTCCCTACGACATCCCGAAAATGAAGGAGATCAATCACTGTCACAGAGCTGCAAAGTGCCCACCAAGGAATGTTTCTATAGTCACCCATCGCAAACGTATCATCAACACCTAATCTCCACGTGTTGCAGTGATAAACCTCATGCATCAAAGCTTCCCATAAATAAACTCCCCTAGAGCCCATGAACAAACTAGAAGTCTCACCATCTCAAAGCCTATGGAACCCCGCTGTGCCACTTTGATAACTACTAGAATCCAATCAAACCAAACCTCAAACTCTTGCTCCTGGAAACAACCAACTCTCTGCATCATCAAGGACAGGGTTGTATCCTGTTCATGTGAGCTGAAAGTCAATTGATGAGCGCTCCCTATAATGCAATCAAGGTGAAACGCCCTTAACTGTGCGAATGGAACACTAGATTAGTTATGTATATCCCATCCAATACTGCTGTCATCATGAAAAGACTCACAACTCACTACTAGATAAGCTAATCTCGCAACAATGGCATCACAACCTGCGTGACCCTGTCAACAAGACCCCTATCAACTAGCAACTGCAAGCGTCCCGTCTCGCTTTCAGGAGTGAGAAAATTATCAACAAGAATTCCATCCATTACCTGGAAAGAGCCTAGAACCGCACCAACATCCGGCATGCAAGACCTAGAAGAACCCAATTCCTTCTGCAGAGATTGACCAATGTCAATCTCAAAAGTATTGATGTAGATCCTAGTGCTCAAATATGTTATGAAGCCTGAACCGACAACCAAGGCCGAAGTGTCTGTAACATCAACAACCCAATCCACACTGAGTGGTCCCATGCAGATGTGAAAGATGCCCAACGTGGGTGCATAAAAACATACATCACCCACCAACAAGTTGTTGGCATAAATCAGAACAACACCCTGTACCCTGTGAATCATGTCCATGATGGAGCAAACAGTAATTTTGCCGCCCAAGAATGAGCAGAACTCATCAACCCTCCATCCTCTAACTCCAAGGTGACCATCCTGTTGGTGTGTGTTTTGAATACGCCACCGAACACAGAATAAAATGCCCAAGGGACACTCTATGCTCTCTTGAAAAGTGATTGTAGATACCTAGAAGATAGTACAATAACTCCAATGTTTCTTTTAGTCAGCTCATGACATGTGGATAAGGCCAGTGGGCGTTGTGATTGCTGATAATCACAAGGGGACTTACGTTAAATTTGTTTGCAAGTTGGGGACTTAGACAGTTTTATCATTGAAGGCTCTTTCCATAGGAAATTTTAGATTTTCCAAAAAAATTGCAAAAAGGCAAGGGTTTAGAAATCTAAGCTACTCCTAAGAAATCAAGAGACGGCAATGACTAGATAAAATTGGAATAACCGCACTTTGTTTCACCTCCTTCGGACAACTACGCAAAGCGGGTGCAATCTTCAACGGGGGTGATAATGATTTTCATGCTTGAATGAGTAATTATCCAAACTGAAGTTAAACATCCACAACTTAATTGTAACAACCCCAAAACTGGGTAAACAAAAAATTTTCTAATTTCACTAATAAGATACAAGGAAATACAATTAAATGACAAAGTAAATAACTTTTCTTTTCATTCTAATTGAACATTTCATCATAAAGAAATAAAAGACACGATACATCATTGTTCTATTTTCCAAGTAAATAACAGAGTACGCTTTCATGATTACTTTTCTTCAAAATAAAAAGCAAGGTAAGAATCTTACAAGTTTCAAACATAGCTCGGAAGCTTTTGAGCAAATAGGAATAAGACTGTCCAGGATCTTCCCTTTCAAACCTTGGTTCATCAGAAGTCTTAAGGTGGAGGGGAAACATCACTCAGGTGCTTTTCCACCAACCACGGACTTATATTGCGGTCCCCCGCACGTTTACTGTTAAGTAGACGGCCCTCCCTTCTTCGAGGAGATTGGTTGGGTAACCGGTTCTGTATGACCAACTGAGCATAGTGTGTAATCCTACATAACTAAATCCTTGTGTCCTCACAATCTCAATCTAGCATGTAACCTGGATTACTGTGAACTGACAGTGTAATTCGTCTCACAGTCTAAGTGGACGTTAGGTATACTACACTACTTTGGCCAAAGCATTTCGGCAGTACTTATACTGACGGTCATCTATCACTTGCACTAAGTCAGGTTTGGTTTGACTTAAGGCTGCCTTATCCTACGCGTAGGTTGAGTCCTTCAGTGGGTAGTCAATCACCCTAGACTTCCTACTTCAACTACTTAAACAGGAAATGGAGTACAGTCAACAAGGGGTCCCTCTGGTACTTCCCAACATGGAAATCTTTATCCATGGAGTACGTAGCTTTCTCTAGTTAACCTATTTAACTCTAAAGCTTTAGACTACCTTGGTTCTGAATCCACCCTCGTCCTAGTATTAATAACTAATCCCTTTCCTTTACTTAAGGAATTCAAGCAGTATTCAAGCAATACAAATTATAGGTACTTTACTAAAAGTAAACAAATATTTCCCTTTCAAATTCATCTATGATTTCAAATGATTCGTTTCAACATGCTTTTAAGTTATTCCAATTCATCAAGTTCTCTAAGCTATTTCAAAAGCTTTTCTAAGGAAATTAAACTATTCCCCAATTTGACCAGCTCTTTAAGCTATCTCTTAAATTCAATAAGCCTTTTCTAAGGAATTAAACTATTCCCAATTCAGCAATTTCATAGAACATAGAGGTTTCTTATTATTTTTCCTTTCATAAAGCAAGACATAATCAAGCAACCTAATCATACATTTTAAAATAAATAACAGAAAATCTATCAACATATATCTCATGCCTGATTTCCTTTTGCGTATGAGCTTGATCGGTAACTTCAATCCTTGCTCCACCGTCCTTCGCAGCCTTCTCTCAGCTTAAGCAAAAACTACTTTCAGGTAAATGCAAAAAGTGTTCTCAGCAATACTGTCTCTCAGCAAATGATTTTCACAAAATGGCAATGGCTTTCACAAAAATGGCAATGGCTTTCATAAAAATGGCAATGGCTCTCATAGAATGACAATGGCTTTCATTAAAATTGAATTTCAAAACACAAAAATACCACAGCACTGTATTTCGAATTTTCCAAGGCAAGGAGAGTGAAATGAAAAGATTGAGTGTCTTTCAACAATGAGTGAGAACCTATTTATAGGTTTCGAATTCTCATGTTTCCTACCTTGTAGGCATGAGAATTCGACACCTCTCATTTTGAAAATGTCAAAATTCGCAGTGGCAGTCACACAGCAAAAGAGTTGATGATTCAACATAATTTCTCAAGAATGTTTCAACATATCACATGCCAAATTCGTGGATCAACCACGTACAGGTTTAGTCACTGGGAAAAGCCCTTAAAAATGGCAAACTGAAGAACAAATGGCGTTTGGATTTTGCTGCTGAAAACGTCAAGGGTTACGCACACACAGTTCATGCCTCCTTCCACCCACGCGTCCCAGACTGGTGGCGTTCCAGCATCCGCGACCAGGTCTAAGTTTCGCGAGCTGGGCGCGGATTATTCTCCATAGTTTTCCACTGTTTTTCTGGTTCAACAGTTGCGCGATTTCTTCCCATGAAGAAATCCGCGATTTTTTCAGTTTACTCAAACATTAACTTTAAATTTTTAAAAAGTCTATAGTTCAGCATTCATATTACTTTTAATATTTTTCATAAATTTACATTGGCCTTTACAAAATTTCGAAATTCTTTTTCCTTTTATATTTTCCAAGTATTTCAATATTTCGAAATTCCTTTGTATGGTTTGCAAAGTATTTACCAAAGACTATGAAAGTTTTATTACCTTTATTTCCAAGGTAAATAAACTCAAATTCCTTTATAAGATAAATGTAAATTTAAATGCCAAAGATTTATAGTTTATATAAAATCTTTCCAAAGTTTTAGATATTTTAATATTTTCATTAAAATGTATTAATATATTTTATATTATATTCAATACAATATTATTATAGTTTTTAACTTACCTTTCTTTTAATATATAAATATATCTATATAATATTCAAAATATTATATTAGATATATTAATATATTATATTACCGATAAAACTATAATAACATCGATATTAAATATATTATTAAATATATTAATTAACTTACCCAGTTTACACTTAAATATATCTATACATGTTTATTTTCAAATCTCCAATTACGTGTATTATAGGCCAGTCAGAGCACCTCTAATAGACGTAATTGCATAAACACGTATTTATACATTTAACTGTAAATTCCAGGCATCAGTAACTTATCAGTTCACATTTCACATTCAAGGTTCACAGAACAGTAAGTCAGTCAATCAAGGAACACCACTCATAAAGCATGAAGAAGTAATCATAACTCCTAAGCCTAAGGATGACTTATCATGACAACTTAATCTGACTCAGTTCCTAAAATCCTTAGTGAAGTGTGTGTATGCTCATACGATCAACTTTACCGGTTAGTCGACCAAGTTCCTCTTCCTGAGTGATATTTCCCCTCCACCTGGAGGAATAGCTCCTGTTCCTGCATCCATGGCACAAAACCACGGCAGTCAAATGCTCACAATATTTGCAGTATATATAATTCAAATATATAAAACAAGACTAATTATTTTCCTCTATTCATTGTTTTATTCAAGAATAACATCAATCAAGAATACAAAATGAGCCAAACATAACATGTAAACAGGATTTCATATTGTCAACAAAATTCAATCACATTTATTCATTCAAAACCTTCCTTACAATCAGAATGCTCTAAGCATTACTAGAATAGTAACTATACAAATTCCGGGGTGTAACATTAATAGCTCAGGCTAACTTTACACATTGAATGCAAATAATCCATTCAACAAAAGTATGAGCTTAATTTCATCCATCACTGCTATCAAATCTATCTCTCACTAATAAACATATAAAGGAAATACTAATTTAATTCTACTCTAAGTGTTGAAGGAGAAATATGAAAACCTTGCACACTACTTGAAAATAAAAGTGGTTCTTAGCAAATCATGCACAAGAGCTTTTATAAACGGAAATAGTTTTGTCGCAACAATCTTATACTACTCACTTCACAAATTGCAAATGAGAGTATGCAAGTTTATATAGAGTTCACAAAATTGAATGAATGGCCCAGATTAAAAATGAGCCGACGGCCAAGATTGAACAAATAAAACCCTAATTAGGGTTTCTTGAAACAACACCAGTGAACTAAGGGTTAACAACAGTGAGTTGGCGCTTAGAGCTATTTTCAAGGAATCACATCTCGATCCTCCCGAGTTGCCGTGTGCTCAACGAATCTAGACACAATTAAGGCAACTTCATCCATGGTGACTTGTGGAAGCATTCCGATCCTGAATTTTAGTCCGTCCACGCTCTCGGCGCACCTGACAAAGGTATTCTCCCACTCCGGCTCAGTCTTCACAAAGGATTCTCGGATGCTCAGGAAGTTCGCCAATTTGGCCCAGTCCTGCTTCAAGATGGGTCTAGTGATAGCAAAGATGTTTTCCTGGACCTTTCCCTTCGAAACCTCCAACTGCAAGTCGTTCTCTCGTAGGGCTTCCTTGTCTAGGATGTCGACAATCATGTTGAGAATTCTGGTCTGGACTTTTTTGACCTGCTCCTCCAGCTTGAGACCGTCAACCTTTACCCTTTCCAAGACCTCCCCTTGTGCCGTCAAGGCCCAATACTAGGTGTGGAAATCGTAGGCTGCTCCCGCTGCAATGACGCCTCCATCTATCAGCTCTTGCTTAGGAACTCCTTTCAGAATCCTAAGGCAAGGGATTATTCTTCCTTGTACATCTGGAAGGCTATCCCATACTTTCGCCAAAGCGGCCAGTCTAGAAAGTAGTGAAGTGGCTTGACCGTAAACCAAGGTCAACCTCTCCATGAACGCCTCAACTTCTGTGCCCTTGACCGCTATCCATTCTTTGGCCTCCCGACCTGTGACCCTGTTCTCTTCCATCTCCTTAGCTGCCTCTTGCGAAGAGTTCAGGAGAAGAGGAGCTGCCGTGTTATCCTGATCAAGTGGCTTGATCAAATGCTGGATATACTCCTTCAAGCGCTCAATCTCTAATTGGCACTCTTTCCTCTTTGCCACCTCCTTCGCCAACCTTGACTTGATAGTGGACACGGAATTGTCCAAATCTTCAATTTCCTGGTCCTTCGTGGTTGGACCCAAGTCAATGGTGGTGATGGCGTAATCCTGCGGGGCTATGTCCTTCTGTGGCTTGTCCACTGTAGGCACTGCAAGCTGTATAGTTCAGTTGCCGGCCTCATCCCTCTGTATGCTTGAGAATTTCTTTGCCGGCTTCTTGACTGCAGTTTGTGTAAGTTTGGCCAAGAAGTCCGTAGTATCATCCTCTTCTGGCTCTTCCACTGGCACCTGTATTTTCTGCCTTTCCCTCAGCTAGTCCGGGATTGTGAGTTGTTCCACACCATCTTCTTCTGACATACCTTCTCTGTTAGGAACGTTCAAAATTCCTTGAAGGGCTAAAATCATTCCTTCCTGGAAATCATCATTTTGGGCGCCCATATCATCGTCAGACTCCAATATTTTTGTGCCTGTGGGAGATGATGGTGTGTCATCGCCTGGTTGAAGTTCCACATTATCCTCGGGAATCGAAGAAGGATCCCTAATGTCGGCCAGTGAAGCATCGACAGTAGCCAACATCTCTTCAATATTTCTAGATGCGACAGAGTGTGAAGGCTTTACCCTTGCCTGCTTATCAATGTAGATTATCACTGATCATCAATGCCCGGTCCACGTGCTCTTTGCCTTCCAACACAAGGTTGATATAGTAGAACATCCAAGGTTCAAAGATGAACGCTTGGGGGCACCCTCCAACTCTGCTCAGCATCATGATTAAGTCACAAAACTCCCGCCTTAAATCTTCTGAAATTATCTGTTTTGGCAGCTTCGTGCGAGTTGGTTTGGGCTTGTTCATCCACTTGGAATTTATCAAGTTAGCACATCGATCAAACGTGGATGAATACATTCTTTCAGACCTCTCCCTTGTTTTGTAAATCATCTTTTCGTGAGTTGGGATTCCAAATGCCTCCTCAATTGCTTCAAGCGTAAGATAGGCCAACAACTTGCCATCTGGTGAAACGACGGTTCTCCGCTCCGTGTTGTAGCAGTTTGCACATTCCATAATCAGCTCTGGGCACCGGATTGTTGGTGGAAAACCAACAGCTGCATAAAGTCCACTTCTGACAATGTTGTGCGAAGTGACTGATGGATGATGACCTCCAGTTCCCATTATTCGCCTTTTGAAAGTCTCCAAGTTGAATGAGCCTAGATTTGTGTCACTCAACTTGCCCAATTTTGAAGAAAACTTTGACTTTGGCAAGAAGGATTTGCTCAACTTCTTAATCACTGCCTGTCTTGATGTTCTTGCTCTGCTGGACTCAGCATGATTTCCTCTTCCTGTAGCTCTTCTACTGGTTTCAACCATTCTGCAAAAAAACAAGAGAGTTATTAGAAAATAAGTTTTAGAAAACAATGGCATTTTGAGGGTGCCAACAGATTTTTTTTGAAAATAAAATGCTGCAACACTTTGACATTTCCAGCTGCAAACCTCAATGCCCTTCTCACTTCAACACTCAGAAGTTTCTACTTGCAGCAACACACCCTTGGCACTTAGAAATATTTGCTTTCAGCAACTCACTTTTAGCAATTTGAAACTTCTCTTAAATTCACACCTTTCAACAACTTCACTTTCCTTCTCAAATTAAAACCTTCTCACAAGTTCACACCTTTCAGCAATTTGAGAAGTTTAGCATTCAACAATTTGAAACCTTTCTTAAATCCGCACACCTTAGCACTCTGAGCAAATTCACACTTCTTAGCAACTAAGAACTTCTTCACAAGTTCGAACTTAGGACTCCTCAGCATTCAGCAACCCAAACACTTCTTCTCCAATTCGTACTTCAGCACTTAGAAAAATCCTTTCTCTTTGCAAATTCGTACTTTTCACTTAGAACTTCTTCACATTCAGCGATTTGTGAGAGATACGGAAAGACTTAGAAGTCTTATAGCCAGGTCAAATTTTGGAAGAGGCTAAACTTAGCAATCTTTTGAATTTCCGTTCTCCCTCCTTTGCCATTCGCAACACTTGTCACTCGGAGCGTCGAAATATTTGACTTCTAGAACTTTTGAAAATTCATCACCCCTGCACAGGCCTACTTCATCATGTTTGCATTTTAAAATATTAGATCAAGTATTCCTCGTAAACAATTTTGTTTCAACCGGCTAAGGCGTTTGATCTCACGTTTGCTTCGGCAAAATTATTCCAGTCATCCAGTTCAATTCTCAAGTTAAGGCATTTTTGTAAAAACATTCATCTCATTTGCCTTAGAGAAATTTTAATTCTGCCTTAGGAAATTCATTAAAACGGGTGCCGGGCAAAAATCTTTGTCAAAACGACACGAGCAAGATGTGGAACAAGTTTAAATCATTTCCCCCAATACCTAGAAGAAAATTCCCTTTAGAATTTATTGTTTTCATGTGTATCCGGATGAAGGGGTACGTTTAATTTTTATTATTTTTGAAGAAAAATAATAAAATTGCTAAGGTTTATTTCATTTTAAATCCTGGGCGCATTTCACACCTATGGTCTTCATTTTCATGCCTTGGCACTTTTTTCTTATTTTCCTGAAGAAATTCCTTTCTGCATCTGGGGGCATATCACCTAGCACTTGGAAAAGTTTAACATCACCTCTTCCTTAGGCGCATTCTCTAGTTTCACCTTGCAATGCCTTAGAGAATTTTTTCAAAATTTATTAATCCTACCCTTGAGGGGCGCATTTTCATGTGTCAACTTACATTCTAATTCCTTAGGCCTTCCATGCCTTAGCAATCTTATCTTACACCTAGCAATTTTCTTCTTCAAGTCCTAACTTCCTTGGGTGCATTTTCACGGTGTGAAGGAACTTGTTCAACCTTAGGCACATTTCACCTAGTGGGAAGGACTTTCATTATGCTTAGAATATTTTTCAAAATCACGCCTTCTTTGTCTTCACCTTAGGCGCATATAACATGTGGAGGGGAAAATATCTTGAGCGCATTTTTTATGTGGGGCTTCCATCCAAGGGCGCATTTGAAGGGGTGGGGAGGAATTCCCACGCCTTAATCATCTTTCCTCTTGCCTTGTTCTTTCTTGGCGCATATCACTAGGTCTCTTGCCTTGGGCGCAAATGGGGGTATGAGGAGGAAATATCTTATACTTAGAAACTTTTTTTGCAACCTTGCCCACACCTTGGGCGCATATAGCACATGGAGGAGGAATTTCAACTTTGAGGGGGTATTTTCCCATGTCAACTTCCATCTTCAACCTTGAGCGCATATGACACATGCTACTTCTATATGAGGGCGCATTTAGGGGTGTGGGAAGGAATTCCCACGCCTTAGAAACTTTCATCTCATTCTCCATCTCCGTGGGCGCATTTAGCATGTGAAGAGAGAACTCATGGGCGCATTTCACATGTGGTGAGGAAACTTTTCACCTTGAGGGTGCATTTCACCTATGGTGAAGGAACTTTCTTGCCTTAGCGTATTTTGCCATGCCTTCTCTTCTTGTGGGCGCAAATAGCATAGGGAGAAGGAATTTCCTCAAGCCTTGGGCGCATTTCCCCATGTCAACTTTCATTTCCACACTTAGAATTTTTATTAACACCTTCTCATGCTTGCTTGGGCGCATTTCATACCCTCTCTTGCCAGTCTTCATATTGAATATTTTCAACGCCCTAGCCATGTCTTGCCCTTCTATTTTTAGTAAATTTTGGAGAAGTGTGAATCTTCATGGCTCTTTATCTGTTCTAAACTAGAGCTGGCGTGACTAGGCCTCTTGTGACCCCGCTACCTTGTTTATACCTGTTGCCTGAGATCATCCCCTATATTTAGCCTTCCTGCTATTTTTAGCAAACCCTAAAATTGATTGATCTCTGCAGCTCCGTTTGACCTGAAATTTGCTCCACTGGATCCTGATGTTTTAAGTGACCCGTTCACACCTATCCCTGGCACAGACATGCTATTTCTAGCCGTGGAGTGACTTACTAAAAATAGTAAGTGCTTAGATTTTGTTCAAATTTTGCAGGTAGGTAGCCTGGGAGATGCTGATCATGATGGTGTATTTCATTTTGACAACTTCTGTATTTCATTCCCCTATGTTTAGGCATAACGGAGGAAACCCTAGTTTGACTTGCATGTACCCTAAAATGTTTCCGTTTGACTTGACCTTTGTTGCATGTCGTCCTGCTTGGTGAACTGAAGTGTCGGAGAGCTGTAGGAGTGAACCTGTTATTTATAGTAAACGCACGGAAAACGATCAATCTGATGTTGGATGAGTTTGCATGTCACAATGCCCGAGGGATCTCAAAAAACCTAGAAAAACGCAAAAAACTGGTCAACATGCGAGCACTGGCTAAAAATAGTAAGTCCTTGAAAAATGATCAACTCTGCTTGCATGTCACATCATTGCGAAGCTCTTGAAAAAACCATGAGGAATATCCAGACATGCACTGAAAAACTCTGCATGCAAACCCTAAAAATAGCCTTTGAAGGCTGAATTGCTGAAAGTCATCTGCCTGACTTGCATGCTGCATCACTGCGAAGATTTTGAAAAACCCATAGATATCCTCCAAACATGCATTGGAAGATCATACATGTGAACCCTGAAAATGGCTTCTGAAGCCAGAACTGCTAAAAATAGCAAGTTGTCAAAATCCGTTCAAATTTTATGTGCCGGCACCTTGAAGTCACCTAGATGTGTTGAAGCAGTCAGAATCCCAAAATTTTGAGGAAAAGCCCTCAAATAAGATACTTACTAAAAATAGTAAGTTGCCGGAATTCAGTGAAAATTTAGTGGGACTCTGCTGGAAGCCTTCTAACTGCAGTACCAAGCTCAGAATTCGTTTTGATAACTCAATTTGACCTTTAATAAGCCCGAAGGATGAAAACCCTAATTTCACAGACTTAACCAATATTTCAACCCAGGCCAAACGACGGGACATCCCCGAAAGGACGGAAAGACCAGAGATAGAGAGAGATGCAAAACCAAAGCCAAAAGACCAGAATGGAGCAAAAATTAGGGGGTCCCCATTTGAATGGGGTGATGTGTTAAAAAAGGTCACAACAATACCCACGATGGCCATGAGACAAATCTACTTTAAGAGCGACATCTTTAGAAGCGAATCAATGCCTTCATTAAAATCTCGTTGCCTTCTACAATACTCGCGTATTCTTGAATTTGACTTATTTGTGGTATTACGTAATACCTATCAATACCATTGTTTTCCTTACACAAAGCAATAGGAATCGCTCTAATGGATTCCGCCCAAAAGTCAATATTGAACTGCTTATTAATAGGTGTCTGTACACCCCCCTTCAGTGCTACCCACGTCAAATGATGTGGCAATGATATTCAGTAAGCTAAGGACGAGTAACGTCCAACTGATATGGCGTTCACTAACCCGACACCGCGTGAGGATGGTAAAGCTTGTAGGCACCGCGTCAATATCTTCTTAAGCTCGACCAATACATGTATCCCTGAATGGTTTGGAGGGCTTGCCTTATATCTATGTTTGGAAGATTGTGACCTTTTGCTTGAGTCGCGACTTTGTGATGGAAATGTCGCTTGGCTTAATACTTCGGTGATGATTCTCTTTGAGTTTAAATAATACTCGTTTTTACTAAGATGCATCGTTGGATATTTATTTTTTAAGTATAATATTTAATTATTTTGTTTTATATTATATTATGATTATCGCTGAGGGTATAACCAAAATATCTTATTTATATATTTATTAAATTATTTAGGATGTTACATTTGCTAATTTTGACAATTATAATATTATTATTATGATGATTATAATTGTGATGTAGTTGATTGTTAGCTAATATTTATATTTTGGGAATTGTATAATTATCTTTAATATTGATAATATAATAATAATTATAATTGTGATGTTGTCTTTGACAATGTTGTACTCAAACCAAATTTTTTGCTTCATTAAGGCATTTTGCTTAAAATGGTCTAAACCTTGTAAAAGTGGGGTCAAAACTCAGTTTTTGGGCAAATAAAGTATGGGCTTTTAGTCAGTGTGATGCCAGAAAAATACTAGCAAAATTCGAAAAAATTTAAAATTAAGGTTTTTGAACTCTATTTTTAGCTCAAAACCCTAAAAAATAGGAACTTGTCAGAATTGGCTGAAATTAATTTTGATTGGCTTATTCCACATCACGATCACAGTGGTGAAGTCAGTTTCAGTTAAAAGTCAGTTTAAGACTAGTGGGTAGTTTTCACTTTTTAGGAGAGAAGTTAGGACCTCTGAGGTCGTCAATGGCAGTTGGCCTGTACCAGGTATCAATATCTAAGCTTGAAACTCAAAGCAGAACGTTCTACGATGAAAGATGTTGAAAATATGCTTTTTGATGGAGGGGATTTTTTAGATTGGCAAAAAGTGCTAAAATATTCTAAGTCTGGAAACTTTTTCACTATGTAACGTAGTAGACACTTGTGCAATCAACGAGCAAATCAACTTTACAGTGTCTGTACATGTGAAAATGATGAAGTATAGTCATACACACACCTCGGCAGTCACAACACTTCGACGTGGTCAACCTCAATAGCGGATACAACGTTTGCAAAGCACAAAATAGTGGAAATCAGTGAATTCAGAGCAAATCTGTGCCCCTATATTCCAGGGGTGCCCTTCCATTTGAAGGTCAAGATTCAACTGCTTTGGATGGAGAATACATTCATTATGTTCAGTTCTCAGTTAGCTTTCCGACTAGCTATGGAGCAAGGTCATCTGAGTTGCAGAACTCCGGCAAGCGAAGGCGAAAGCAGGGGTTACGAAAGGTGTATTCCACATGGAGACAGTTTAGAAAGCAGATTTGCGCTCCTGTAGCCCAAGGGCGCCCTTCTTTTTGAAGACCCAGATCTGGATGCATGTGTATACTAATGGATTCAATCTTTGCAGAATCAGTCTAGCTTTTCAACGAGCTATCAAGTGGAGGCGTACCTAGTGCAGAACTCCGGTTATCGGTGTCAAAAGTAGAAACTGCAGGCAAGATACATGTTAGCAGAAATTGCCAGTAGATGGTTTGAGCGCCCCTGTAGCCTAGGGGCGCCCTTGAATATGACTTGTCAGATGGATGAGTTTGCAGATAGGGTCTTCCTAAGATCTTTTCTAGTTCAGTCCAGCTTCGTAATGCACCTGTTCACAAGACGATCCGGCATTCTGAGTGATCGCGACAGAGGTTCTACCGAGCATGTAAAACAGAGGATGGTGAAGCGTAGCTACACAAAGCTGCACATCTGTAGGCTAGGGGCGCCCAGCCTTTAGGCCTGCCAGATGGGGTTATTTGCAATTGCAGTCTTCACGAGACTTGTGAGCAATTACTCCAGCTATCCAATGAGTCCAACCGACAACCTTCGGGATTTGGCGAACGCTCGTACGTGCGAGGTCAAGGTGACGATGCTGGAAAGTGGAGGTGATTGAAGACAGTTCAAAAAATGACTAAGTATAAACTAGAATTTTCCTTGAAAAAGGCGATTCTCTTTTAGAGGCCTTAGAAGTAGTTTTTTGGCTTCATTATCTCCAAGAACATCTTTCACAAGTTGACCAAATTGTACAAAGAGACAGACGACACGTAAATCAGAGCATTCCAGCTCCCGGTATCAAGGGTCAAAGTATGGTGTTCGGATGAAAGTGACACTTTTGTCAGAATGGTGTTTGCATCTTCATAGGCCAGGGGCGCCATCTTTTTGGGGTTCCTGTTTCAGTTTGCAGATACCTTACATACAGTCATTGGATGCAGAGTACTTCCAGTCACGTAGTGAATCACTATCCAGTCAGCAGGGCTCATCATTCATCGTCAGTGGCAGTTTGAAGCATTAGAAGGTAAAATGGAGAAATGGCTAAGTCTGGAATCAGTGCATCAATTTAATCAAAGGCGCCTAATTTTCTAAGGTGTCAAATGTTGGTTTTAGTAGTTGCAGCTCCCAGCAGACATTTCATCCTTGTCATGCAGACTTCGTAGTAGATATCTCAACACGGTCGCAGGCTCATTCAGTCACCCAAAAATCAGAGCTGAACATTGTCGGATGTAACTTTGCAGTCAGCTATAAAGTAGGAGACTCAAAAATCTCACAACTCTTGCAAATGGATGCCTAGAAGGTCAAATTTCGGCTTTCTAAAATCAATGAATTTTGCTGGGCACATCCAGATGCTATTTTTAGCAAAATGATTAAAATAATATTTTTGCATGCAGAGCATTAAAAAGTGACGAATTTCTTCAAAGAGACAAATATTGGCACCTCTTTTTAGTTTGCAGTTCTAAATTAAATGTTATTTTTAGTTTGAGACTCAGAGTCAGTGACAGTTCATCTGGTGAGAGGCCAATCAAATTCTTTCAGAATTAGGGTTTCAGCATGCATGCATGATGGTACGACTTTGTTTATGTAACCAAGTGTGGCGCAATTTCTCATTCACACAGCTTGAGCAGAGGTGAATTCTTTCTAGAGTTGGGCAAATTTCTTCAGCAATCAATTGTGAAGGCATCAAAAATATTCTTTTGCAGGTACAAGTCTAGATTCATCAGTAGAATTCAAGGCAGAGTGGCGATTTTGACAAAAGATAATAAATAAATAAAAACTAAAAAACATCTTTCTTCTTCTCTAAAATTCTTCCATCTTCTCGTCTTAAATTCTCTCGCATGTTTGAAGAATTGGCATTTTTGGCAAAACAAATCATCTGGGTTGATTCAGAATTACTTCCTCAGTAAAACCCATGTGCTAGAATTTTCAGGGAAAATTTGTTCCAGAGCATTAGTTCTCGAGGCTCTGATTTTCTTAACTGAAATTCCTTTGCATGGTGGAGTAGAAGTCGATATTTTTCGAATCTGATGTTGTGGGTTGTCTTAGAATCATCTTCTGGACAAAACCCATATCTCAGTTTTTCTCGGGGAAAAATGTCCTCACAGCGCCTCAGATCTCAACTAAAAACCTTTTGCATGTAGGCCCAAATCACATTTTTTCACAATTTTGACATTGTGGGTCATCTTAGAATTTGATTCTGCACAAAACCCATGTCTCAAAATTTTCTGTGAAAATTGCCCTCCAACAAGCTATTTTTAGCCTCATCAGGAGTTATTTTTGGCTTTTCGGAGAAAGTTGTCAAAACATAGTCGTGTTCACAGTCAACAGGCGAGTTTTTCAGGATGCAGTTCACACAGATTGAATTCAAGACTAAGTCAGTCTTAATTCATGATTTCATAAGAAAAGCTGACATCGATTTGTATCAAGCGCATTGGAAAGGTTGACAAGCGTGTTGACGTGCTTTTTATGACGACATCAACATAGAATAAAATGTCCAACGGTCACTCTATTCTCTCTTGATCAAAGTATTCCCGCATGCTAAGATTGCATAAAAGTTCATGCGTTCGACTCTAAGGTTCCTTTTATCGCGAATAGACTTAGTTGGCTGATGTGAATATGCTGGGTATTCAAGGGGACTTACGTAGTTGTTCGATTTTGCGAAGCAGTTAAGACATGAATGATTTGACAATATTGCTCAGATTCCTAAGTTAACCGAGAAAATACTGAATTGAAAAGGAGAAGGGGTAGAAATTCTACAATCTATTTCTAAAAGGTGGAATGTGAGGATTAGCTTCAACAATCTTCAAACCAAACTTTGTTTCGCCTCCCCTTCGGACAACTCTGACAAAGTTGGTGCAATCTTCAAAGGATGAATAAAGTATTCAAATTATGATTCAACATGCGCACCCCATAACAATGATGCAAGTGAACAAATACGAATCACAATCGAAGTTAAGTACTGAAATTTCAGTTGACCACGCAGGGCAGACTTACCGTCAGCAAGTCCGCTAGTGGTATGGATAGAGGAAGACTTGTCCAAACTAAACACCACACTCCATAATTAACGACTACTTGCATGAAATAAAATTCTATTTTACTTTAATCTACCCTGAATTGGAAAGATGAAATGGCCTTGCTAGCTACTCATAACCAAGAAGAAATCACCAAGCAATGAAACTCTTTGTATTATGAAAAGTGTTCACAACAACCATTTACAAAACTTTCAAAGGAAAGTCTTCTTCCCTCCTCAATCTAAGCTAAGTGCTATGTGCCTTCTACTCTCTAGCTCTGATTCAACTCTTGATCCAATGTCTAATAGATTACAAATGAGGGGGGATGCCCCTTTTATAATAAGTCCAATTTAGTGGACGGTTCAGATCTGATTACAATAAAGGGCTCAGATTGAGCCACCTATGCCCTAATTAGGGTTTCTGCCCTAAAAACCGCCATTGAGAGGAGTGGGCAATAAATGCACAGAATATTCTCCACTCCTCTGCAGGAACCATAATGAGCAATTAATGCCCATCACCATCTTCTAGAAGATTCCCGTCCAGCAGAGCGTTCCCACTATCCTTCTCCTGAACAGCAAACTCGATCAGACGGGCCAACACTGCCTCAACCTCTTGAACCGAAATTGGTGGAATATGGTTGAGTTGAAATTCCAAGACCGCTATCGTCTGCCCGTGC
This sequence comes from Sequoiadendron giganteum, assembly GCA_007115665.2. Classification (NCBI taxonomy): domain Eukaryota; kingdom Viridiplantae; phylum Streptophyta; class Pinopsida; order Cupressales; family Cupressaceae; genus Sequoiadendron; species Sequoiadendron giganteum. Next base: position 1,061,877 of record CM021108.1, on the reverse strand, counting down.
CGAGTGTAAGACTTTCTCCATGCCGCCAAGGCGTCCTGGGTATTCTGAATTATACTAGAGAAAGTGGAGACATTCTCAAAATCATCCTGGACCAGTGACCTTGCAGCTGAGAAGAATGGAGCCAATTTGTCCCTCAAGCCATTAGCAGTTATTTCCTCTGGAGCTAACCTTCTAGCAAATATGGCCTCTAGTGTATTAAGAACTCCCTCCAAGATGTTGCCCATTGCCTTCCTGATTCTGGTTGAATCTGCCTTTGCTGCATCATGAAACCCACTGCCTGTGACCACCGAGGAGTACCAACTGGTGAAATCATACCTGTCACCATCTTGAATCACACCTCCATCCACCAAGGTCTGTAGAGGTATATGCATCAAAGCCCCTAGACGAAGAACAGTCTTCATCTGATAGATGCGGGTATCGCCCCAGGCTTGATCCACCACATCTATGCATGCCAAGATATTCGAGGCCTGCTGATAAGCATCGGTGAGGTCCTCCATAAATTTTTCTGTATCAGCCCGAACATGGCTGACCCATTTGTCTACCTCCGTCTCCATCTTCTTTAAGTCCTCCAAGCCAATAACTGACTCCCTCGGAAGCTCAGGTGGGAGTTCTACTGCTGGGTCTGCCTGTTCACCTAGACGCGCTAGACTTTGCACATATCCAATCAAAGTTTTGTGCTCCTACTTTAACTTCTTATACTTCCCTTTTGTTCTGAGCAACTGGTCTTTCAGCGCCTGATAAGAGTTATCAAACTCTTCAACAATTTGGGCTCCCGTAGGATGACCCAACTCTACGGTGGTGATCACATAGTTTTCGGGCCTCTCCTCGGTTCGATCATACTCCTCCCTTGGGACAGCAACTTGGAGTGTGCGGGAGCCTGGCTCGTCAGTCAAAATCTTCGAGAATTTCCTGGCTCTCTTCTTTTCTGGAGGCGCACTAATCCTTTTGAGGAATTCCTCCATCTCAATGGCTGGATTTGTATCATCCTGAGGTTCTCTTCTCATTCTATCCGTGAGCCAATCCGGCACTGTTTGCTGTGGGTTGCAAGTGACGAGGGGCTGTTCCTTCGTTGCTTCCACCTCGTATACTTCTTCCCTTACACTGTTCTGCTCGGGCTCATCTATCTCCACGAGCTGAGTATCTCCAGACCCTTGGGTCCCTTGTTCTGTGTTTCCTTCCTCCTCCAACGCAGTACCCAGCATCTGCTGGAAACAAGTGTCGGCCACTGTTTCCTCTTCCTCTTCTTGTCGGCCACCCCTGGATGCACTGACACTTATACTATCTGATTCTCGGATGTTGGGCTGGTCAACCTCCTCCAGTTCTCGCTCCTCATCCGACCTTGCCCTCTGATCGGCAAATAGTGAGATTTCCCTCAAACTCGAAGATTGAGTTTGCGAGTGTGCAGGTGATGCTTGTTCCATCCTCAACGGTATCGGCTGGGTCGGCGTTTCCTGTCGTGCCTCTGTAGCTTGGGCAATCTGTTTTCCTTTTCTCACTGTTAGGGGCCTTCGATCACCCATCAAGTCATAAGTAAGAGCCATTGACCTGCTCTTGAGTCTGCATACGTGTCTATCGACCCGAGCCCTTGTGAAAGTCATCACCGGTATAGAGAGCGTGTCCAAGTCCATGATCTCGGGCTCAGACCAATCAGGTGGCGGGATTGGAGTATCTCTCACTGACCCATAATCAGGCTGTATAACATTGACATCTTCCTCCACTTGGTCAGGAACCGGGATGAGCTCACACTCCCTGATCAACTTGAGGGGAAGCCTTGTGAACATCCTCTTCCTTATTTCAACCTCATCAACAACATTTGCCCAAAAGTCCTCAATGTGGGCCTTGTGCCGGTACTCAACGTTCTGTATCATTCGGATGTTTCTGTAAGGATCGAAATCTTGCTTGCCTGTGTGATACGAGAGATGAAAGAACTGCAGCTCATCCTCCGCTTCTCGAGCTGCCTGCAAGGAGGGACACACCTCGATGGAATTTCCCATGGCAATAGGAAAGTCAAGTCCACCCTTCTTCTTTTTCTGAATCCTATCATAGGCGATCAACTGCCTAGATACTTCCAGCATTACAATGTGATCGGTGGGGTACCTCGGTAGCCGGTATGGATACGAAGTGAACCCCTGCAGCCTAATGTAAGTGAATTTCGGAAATTGGATAAGCCAATATCCGTATTCCTCTATCAATGCCTGTGCCTCTTTTGATATTCTCCGCTATGTTCTTTGTTGAAGGGTCTTCGTGATATGCATTGTGAATGCATCATTAGCCCGCTTGTAGCTGGCAGGGTTGGTCAAATGTAATTGTGTGCATGCCTCATGGATCTTGAACTGATCAGGTGCACTGCCTATTGGCTCCTTGTATGTAATCCCTCGGTACTTGGTCATTCTTGCCAGCATATATATCACATACGAGCTCATGTAAAAGGTTTTCGTCCTCCTCAGGCTCCTTAACTGTTCATCTATGTTATCACTAATCATTCTTGCCCAGTCAACACACTCCTTTCCCTCCAAGATGATCTCGATGAAGTAGAACATCCAAGGCTCAAAGAAGTAGGCCTGCGCACTCCCATTTATTCGACTAAGCATCATGATCAAGTCGTAGTACTCTTGTTTCACATCTTCGCAATTATCTGCTTCGGGAGTTTAGTGCGAGGTGGCTTCGGCTTCTGCACCCAGCTTTGTTGATGACTGCAGCAACCCTTTCGAACGAGGAGTACATTTTATCAGCCCTCTCTTTTGATCTGTGCAACATTCTCTCGGAAGTAGGAATCCCAAATGCCTCTCCGATAGCATCTGGCGTGAAGTTGGCAAGCAATTTGCCATTTGGAGAGACAATGGTTCTACGCTCTGGTTTGTAGTAATTCGCACACTCCATGATTAGCTCTGGGCACTGAATCGCTGGTGGAAAACCGGCGGCTGCGTAGATACCACTCTTCATGATGTTATGTGCCGTGATTGACGGTTGATGGCCTCCCAGTCCGTACATCCTTGACTTGAGTGCATTTAGATTAAATGACCCGAGGTTGGTGTCACTTAATCCTGCCAACTTTGAAACAATTGCCGATTTTGGAAGAAATGACTTGGCGAGCCTTTTGATCATTGCCTGCTGGGATGAGCTAGCCTTGCCCGTTTCAGTGTTTGCAGCTTTGCCTGCGGCTCTGCTTGTTCCTGCAACATCCTTTGCTCCGGCCATCTGCGAAATAGAATAAAATAACAATAAGTTAGATTGCAGATTTTTAATAAAATAAAACAATTTCGAGACGACTGCGGACACGGAGTTAGCTTTGAAAATGAAAATCTTCAGCATAAATTTCTAACTCCAAACCTCAAACTGTATAAAAACTCTAAGCTTAGAAAGAAGCTTTCAACAACTTCACTTCCGACTGGCGAAGAAAATCACAGCAAACCAATAACTTTCAGCAATGTGAACAATTTCCTCAGCACAAAATAATTTGAATTCTCTTGACCACACTTCGTTGACTTCGGCAATTTTAGAAGAAACAAAGAGATTGCTGCAATATGAAATTTTGAATTTCTTTTCAACTCTAACAACAATCAACTTCCTCAGCACTTCGACTTTCAACAGTTTTGAAAATAAAAATCTCCAGAGAAAAATAAATCTCCAACAACTCCGGAAATCTGCAGCAACTCTCACAACTTGGAAATAAAGTTTCAGCTCTCCAACATACAATTTCGAAAATTGTAGCAACACACTTTCAGCCTTTCAGAAAGAAAACACTCAGCAACTTGGAAATAAAATTCCTCCAGCAACTTCAACTTAGAAAGTAAAACTCAAACTCACTCCCAGCAACCTCAAAAATATTTCAATCTCTCACAAAATTCCTCACTTCAGCAATTCCAAGCTCTTCGAAACGTGTGAAGAAATGAAAGAAATGAAGTTGTTTAAATAACTCTTCGTGAAGAATCCTGCTAAGTTTTGCTGGAGCTATTTTTAGCACCTTCATTAATTCACCACTCTCTTCTCTCAGAATCTTCTAATTCAGGCGCAGTAGTGGGCTAGTCGTCAGCTAGTCATTATGGCAGTTGCCATTAATGAAGATTCTTTCCTTGCAGAAATTCGAATTTTTTCCTTTAGTCAGCCAGTTAACTCTTGGTGATTTAAACAACTTGCGAGAAAATCACTTGACTTGATTGGAAATTCCATTTTAAAATTTCCGCGATGTTTAATTAAATTCAACTCGAAAAATTCGTGGGAGTTGTAAATTTATTTCCAATCTGTTAAAATGTCTGCCATTTAAATCTTCAATTTCATGAAATTTGCCTTAGACATTTTAAATTTTCTCTCTTTAAAATATTCAACTCCGGGCGATTTAAAATCACTTGCCTGCTCGAAATAATCCATCCTTTGAGATTTAATTTCTGTTGGGAAAATAACGAATTTCCTCTGAAAATATTAAAATCTCCCTTAGGAAATAAATTTTTACTCTGTCAACCCATGGGTGCCTTTAAAATGGGTTCATTTAATTTTTTTTTACTTGACCCATGGAAAATATTCACCAATTGTTTCCGCCTTGAAAATAAAATTTCATCACTTCGCCTGCTTCATTTACATGCCTCTGGAAAATTTCCATAATCATACCAAGGGCGTACTTTCTCTAGTGAAATATTTATCTCACTTGGAAAATATTTCTAACATTTTCTTCCTTGGCGCACTTGGTCTCACTCGAAATTAAATTCCCACGCCTTAGGCAATTTTTTTAATTTCCACTTCAACTTGGGCACATTTTGGAGGGTGAACTTTCATTTTGCCTTGGACATTTTTAAAGCCTTCATTCATACTTGACTTGGGCGCAAATACTACCTCCAGCTTTTGTTTCCATGCCTTGGTATATTTTTCATCTCCTTGTTTCAACTTGGGCGCATTTAGGCATGTCCACTTTGATTTTGTGCCTTAGAAATTTCCAAGTTTCTCATTCTTCCTTGGGCTCAAATGGCGTATGCTACTCACATTTTGTGCCTTAGACGTTTTAAGTCTCTAGCAACCTTGGGCGCATTTGATACCTTCAGCTTTTGTTTTTGCCTTAGAAACTTTTTTAGTCTTCAATCCTCCTTGACTTGGGCGCCTTTTGACTAGCTGGAGATGGGCGCAAATTAGAGGTGGTACTTTCACTTTGAACTTGGGCGTTTTTAGGCCTCTAATATCCTTGGGCGCATTTTGCCATGTCTATTTTCATTTCATGGGCGCATTTCACCTTTGATGCTTTCATTTTTACGACTTAGAAAATTTCTAAGTACCCAACTTTTACCTTTGGTGCATTTCAGCACTGGAGGTTTCATGTGAGGGCGCATTTCATGTGCCATGCTTTTATTTTAAATGCCTTAGACAATTTCGGGTGGCTCTCACAATGCTGGGCGCATTTGAGAGGGTGAACTTTCATTTTCCATACTTAGGTGCCTTTCCCTTGCTGGAGATGGGGCACATTTCACATGAGCTGCTTCCATTTTTGCCTTAGAAATATTTCGGCCCAACCACCCCTAGCACAAGGGCGCATTTGATGGGGTCTACTTCTATTTCATGCCTTAGGCATTTTCAACATCTTTGCTTCAACTTGGGCGCATTTGATACCCTCAACTTTTATTTTCCATGCCTTAGGATAATTTTGAGGCACTTCATCAAGGTGGGCGCATTTACACATGTGAGCTTTCATTTTCACCATGGGCGCATTTGGAAGGGGTTACTTTGATTTCCCACGCCTTAGAATATTTCTTCAAGGCTTTCACCACCCTTTGGGCGCATTTCCCTAGTGGAGCTTTGTTTTTACTTTCACCATGGGCGCAAATGGCATGTGCTACTTTGATTTTATGACTTAAAAACTTTCTGAAGTCTCTACCTTGGTGGGGGCATTTGCTAGGGTGAGCTTTTAATTTTGCCTTAGAAAATATTTGATGTTGACTTCTCCATGGTGGGCGCATTTGCTAGGGTGAGCTTTTAATTTTGCCTTAGAAAAATATTTTTCATCCACCATTCCTTGAGGGCGCATTCTGGAGCCTCTTGCTTTTATTTTCCCATACTTAGGAAATTTTCCACGCCTCTGCCTACCCTTGCTTTTGCATTCTATTTTTAGCAAGTTGTGCTATTTTTAGCAGGTCCCTTAATTTTCAACTTCTACAACTCCGTTTTGCCTGAAAATTTCACCATCTGATCTTCTTTGCCTTGTGAACCTGTTTTGCCAGTTCTCTGCCCTGACCTGCTATTTATAGCCACCTGCTATTTATAGTAAGTTCTTGACTTTCTGACTTTAGTAGCTCCGTTTGACTTGAAACTTGCTATGCCTGATCCTGATAACTTGAATGTCGTGTTCATGCCAACCTTGGGTGCAGACCTGCTATTTATAGCCGTGCCTTGACTTACTAAAAATAGTAAGTTCTCCGATTCCGCTCAAATTTTGCCAGCAGGTACCTTGAAGTATGCTGATGTTGGTGGGGTACTTCATTCTGACAATTTCTGGATTTTATCCCCTATAAAAGTGGAAACCCTAATTTGACTTGCATGTATCCCGAACGGTGTCCGTTTGACTTTGTTTTTTCTGCAGGTCGCTCTGTATGCTGGACTGAAGTGTTGGGTAGTTGGGGTGAAACTGCTATTTATAGAAACTTCCTGAAAAGTGACCCATCCATTGTCGGATGATTTTGCATGTCATATTGCCCGTGGGGTCTCAAGAAACCCAGAAAAACCCAGAAAATTGGTCTGCATGCGAGCACTGGCTAAAAATAGTAAGTCCTCGAAACTTGATCTTCTTCGCTTGCATGTCACACTGTTGCGAAGCTCTCGAAAAACCCAGAAGGAATATCCGGACATGCGTTAGAGAACTCTACATGCAAACCCTAAAAATAGCCTCCGAAGGCTGAACTCTGAAAGTGATCGTCTTGGTTTGCATGTTATATCGTTGCGAAGGTTTCGAGAAACCTAGAGGTAATCTCTAGACATGCATTGAAAACTCACATGTTTGAACCCTGAAAATGGCTCTTGAAGCCTGAACTGCCAAAAATAGCAGGTTGTCTGATCTTGCTCAAAATTTACGTGCAAGCAGTTGATAATTACCTGAATGTGATGGAATAGTTAGAATTCCAAAATCCTGCTGAAACAGTCCCCGATTGAGTACTTACTATAAATAGTAAGTTGTCAGAATTCAATTAAAATTCAGTGGGACTTTGCCGGACGCCTTGTAACCGCAGTACTAAGCTCAGATTCTAATTTGATAACCTGGTTTGACCTTAAAAGCCTGAAGGATAGAAAACCCTAATTTCACAGACTTAATCAATATTTCAACCTGGGTCAAACAATGGGACATCCCCGAAAGGACGGAAAGACCAGGGAGAGAGAGAGAGAGAGGCAAAGCCAAAAGACCAGAATGGAGTAAAATTTAGGGGGTCCCCATTTGAATGGGGTGATGTGTGAAAAAGGTCACAACAAAGCGTAGTCACTCAAGTTCAAATGGTTTCATGCCTCGTATAGCTAATTGTCTTCCAAGGCCAGTTTAGAGGGTTGATACCATTGGGTTTCTGCGTGTGCAAAAAGTTCATTTGCATTTCTCGTAACCAGAGAGTTCGCAATCAAACTTCGTAGTTTCATCATGCAACACTCTTCCATAAAGAAAAGCATGAAAAACGTGAGAAGCGTCAAGCTGCAGAAGAAACAGTGGCCATCACTTCAGTTATAGAGCTGCCAGAGTTACTAGTCAGTGAAATGCCAGTTTAAGTGTGCAGAGATTTCTAGGATTGCTTGAGTTGTTGACAAGTAGTGAATTGATAGTTGAGACATGTGACGAATTCTAGATGGTGATGCAGTCACTAACCTTGTGGAGGGGTTACTTGCTTGAGATCACGGCCAGTTAACTTCAGTTCAGGGCGTCTCACCTTTTCCAAGATAGACATTAGACACAGGAGTTGAACTCAATGCTTCTTTCCGAGTTAACTCGTTGTTACACATTGCATGCCATGTCTCTCTTGGAAACATCTTTGTATAGTTGGAGTTATTAGTTAGTTTTCATTTCAATAAGGACGTGCATGTTGCACATGTGCATTCTGTTGAGTCTTGTTTCAGTTAACTGATGGTATCTTTCCAATTAACGGTGTAGTTTCATTCAATTAGGTTTAGGAATAAAGATCTTGCATGCTGCGAGACTCTAAGTTGACTCAAGGTGATTTTAGGGTTGCCTACACCTTGATGTCTATAAATAAGAGCTTTCAGCTCATTTGTAATTAGCTTTTCCTGGTGATAGAGAATTGCTGCGTTGTCGGCAACATGCCTATTCTCAAGATTGGTTCACCCTTGTAAATTATAACTTTTGCTTGATAGCATACATGCTGCGCCTACCTTGCTTGTAGTATTGCTATTATTGTATCTGTTCAAGGAACCTTTGCACGAGAGATTAATATATGCTGTGCCCACCTTGCCTGTAATATTGTCTTTTTTTTGTATCTGTTCATGAGCATTTGTTTTGATAATGAATTGTTATGCCACTTGGGTTCCATGCAATTATTATGGTAAATGCTTGCCTTAGTTAGATATAGTGGCTAGTTCGATCGTAGATTGTACGCTTGTCTTGTCTATGCAATTTGCTGTCCTAGTTGGCTATCTTTTGTGTTTTGTTATCAATAAGCCTATTCAAATTGAGCAAATAGTTGTGCCCACCTTGCCTTCATGTTGACAATTTGTACTTAAAGCTTATCGTATGATGTGTGTGATAATAAGCTTATTCAACCAAGCGAATAGTTGTGCCCACCTTGCCTTCATGTTGCGAATCTGTACCCAGCTTATCGTATAAAACCATTCCTGCTCCATTTCCTCACGCTCTGTTTTCTTGAGGAAATTGGATAGATTTAAAGAAGTTAGCTTAGTTGTAGTTAAATGATCTGCGAAACCAGAAAATCCTTAGCTGCAACGTTCTAGGTTTTCTTAACCTTGTGCCTCTACCAGCTGAGAACAAAAAGATAGGATTTAGTTTACTTTCCTTTTCCATGCATCCCAACACAACGAGGGAGCTTCCCCTCCTAATTTGAAGAGCACTCATTACGCAGTGTGCATAGCTGTTCGTACAAACTTACACTCCAAAGGTGTTAGTTTTTACGCCAACAGACAATCATAATTATAATGATATCAAATGTTTAAGATTATATATTTTGTTATTTTTAATGTCACGATTTCGAGGACATGACATCGTGCGAGCACTCGTTTTGAAGGTCTTTGCAAGGCAAACACAAGGGGATGCTCAAATTGACTATTTGAGACTTTGGAACATATTTCAAGGTGGATCGAAAATCGTCTCATTTTGCGTGCTTGAACATCACGAACCTAGGAAACAAACAAGTTTCGTAAAGGGGTTATCTGTTGAACGAGCGTTGCTAGTTTCTGCGATAATACTCTGATGGAGACGTTCTCCTTCTTTGACCACTAAATTGCAGGCAAAGGTTTCTTAAAGATTTGTTGCTCATCATAAGCAACATTCATGATATTGCCAGGATCTGTGAACTCCTCTAGTAGGTCTACAACATCAAGATCTCTAATCTGCTGAACAGTTGCAAAACTCCATCTTGCGAACAACCTCTTCATCTCTGCAATCAACCCAGATGTCTTCAAAGTCGTATCCATGCTTATGCCCCTTTTTCAGCCTCTTCCTGACATCTCGGTAATCAACATCAAACCTGTATTTATAAGTCTTGATTGTCATGACTTGCATCTCAGCATAGACTGATATAGCCTTTTGTTCACTCTTGATGGTATACCTACTGATTGTTAGTGGAAACTTAAATCTAGGTTTGTGAATCCTTCGACGTTCCTTGTGGACTAAAATCAGCTATTTGCATAACTCCATCAATATCCACTTGTTTGAAGGATATTTGGGTAACATATAAGGGCAACCAGTGTAGCATCCTACCCTTATGTAAGTAAAAGTCGGGAATCTGAGATATATGCATTCAACTTTACTTACCACTTTGTAGTCCTCATTAGACACTCTCTTTTTCTCGAGAGTTGGATCAAAACTGAAAAGCAAAGGCGCAAAGAAAGCGTCGGTGACTCTCCTGAAATGGTGATGGCTTTCCTTCAATTCTAACTGGTAGAAATAATTGTACACAGGTGTAGAAAGCCAGTTCCCTTTTGTAGATAAACCTGGGAACTGTCTCATCATGGTTGCAGCGTACACCAGGTAAGAAGTTATATAAAATTTCAAGGTGGTTGGGACATTTATTAGTTGCTCATGAATTGCATCACTGATCTGTTTGCCCCAATCTATATGAGTCTTCTGCCTTCTTATGATTCAAATGTACTCGTACATCCAATCCTGTAAATGAGATGTTTCAGGCAATCCCTTAACTCTGCTCAAGAGTATTATCATGTCTCTGATGTCTTCCTTGAAGTCAGCTTGTGGAAGTCCCTTCGGCCATTTGGAGATAGTATGCCTGGGCTCTTTTAACCATTGACTATTTATCAAGTACTTAGCCTTGTTGGGATCTGAGTCATAGACTTCTTGTGCTGATTGTACTGAAATATCAATGTACTTCTCCATTTGCGGGACTTTGAAGACAATATCAAAGAAATTTGGGTCTAGTCTCAAAATCTCATGTCCAGAAGAATCAATGACGCTCTTGCTTTCCCGGATGTAGTGAGATGCAACTTGGAGGACAAACTCTATATGATGTGTAGCAGTCGGGAATGTAGAAACAAGATGTAGGTTACTGTGCACAATATCTCTTAGAGAATCTTCGAGAGGCTTTTGCTCGGCCCTCTTCATGAAATCAATGAGGTCTTGATGACCGACCTCAGTGTCTTTGATCTCGTCTACTTTTGAAATCACTACTGTTGGCGGGTAAATGCCTTGGTATTTGTATTTCATTTTGCCTTCTGCTTTTGAAGACGAAGGAGGCTTCTTAGTTGTCATCTGATAGCAATTGGATCAAGATATACAATCCCTAAGGATCCCTTGACGAGATTTGAAAATGAACTGCAAATAAGAATCAACAACTGTTAGCCAAAAAGCAGCATTGGGATGTGCGCAATGAGCAATGATGTCGAGCAAGCATGATTTGAGGGACGATGTAATGTCCCCATTTTTAGCACTGCACTTCTCAATGATCGATGGCCTATCCCCGGGGTGCTGTTGGCTAGTCAGAGGTAGAATTAGGGTTTCTGACTGTTTGGTGGGTTCTCTTGAAGATTTAGGGTTCTGCTTGTTGGAGTTTGGGTGTTTGGATTCTGGATTCCTTTTGGGTTTTCATAAAGCTTCACAGAGGTATGACTTGCAACCGCGTCGGGCAACCTTTCCGGACTTACTATTTTTAGTAAGTTCTGACGGCTACATCCTGGAGTTTGGGATTTTGGATTGCGGATTCTTTCTGGGTTTTTAGAGAGCTTCGCAATGGTGGCGCATGCATTGCATTCTGAGCAACTTCTTGAATTTACTATTTTTAGTAAATTCTATATTTAGCAGTGGTCCAATCAGCATCAGCTCAGTCAACTTTCCTTCACTTGCAGTTCATTGGGTGATCATGATTTTTGGCTTAAGAGGTTCATTTTGGAGAAATAAGTTATTTAAAGTCAATAATGTTTTATTTTATAAAATAACCCCTTGTCCTAGTAATATGACTTTAAGTCATTTTAAAGAAGGGGACTTTGAGGGTTATTCTCTCATGAGGAACATATTGCGATTCTTTCTAAAGTCTAAATGCTCAAGTGAAATTGGACACCTATTTTATGAGGAGATGATTTTAAATAAAGTCAAATTTAGCCTTGGAAAAAGAGGTCGCCCAAACTTGGAGGGAAAAGAAGTCAAATTCAAATATGGAATTAGGGTGCATCTTCTAGAAGTTTCTGGAGAGCCTTCTCAAGTCTATATAAGGAGGCAGTTGCTCTTCATTTCTCATGTGTTGTCTTCAATAATGTTATGTTGCCGAAATGGTAACAGGATTGCTTCGAGGAATGGATGTCTCCTAGCTTGGCTCTTCTTCTTGCTTGAAAGATAGCAACTAGTTGAGAGATAGTTTGTAATAGGTTTGTCTTGCATTTCAGTTGAGTATCTTGCATTTTTGGAGTTCTAGATTTGCATTTCAGTCTCATTTTGAAGTTGCTGAATATCATAGCTGACTGTAAGAATTGCTCATATCTCATGAAATAAAAATATTATTGTTCTGGGCATTGCATAAATCCCTTTTTCAAGGTGGGGCGACCATTCTTGCAAAGTTGTAGATTTTTTAATGAAGATTTGGATTTTTAAAAGCAAAATCGCCTCTCTCTATTGGCCGTACCATTCTGGTTTGTCTGGCAAATGTTTAGAAAAAACAATACTTCGATTTGTTAGCTGTTTTTTGATCTAGTCCTCATTGCCATCATTATAGCTTTCATTTGCATCAGGTCTCATGTCATTCTGGCAAGTATTGAGTGAGTTGTGAGTATTTCGGTGAGTTCTAGGGTTGCTGATTGCTTCATTTCAGTTGCTGGTTTGTTATATCAGTCATAGATAAATGCAGATTTGTGAGGAGTTTGAGTCCAGAGAGGTTTGTCAAGCATTGAGGAAGTCTTACAAATTATTGTAGCATTGAAGAACTGGGATTACTAGGCTTTGGCAAGATTTCTAACATAGTGTAAGCTGATTAGTAGTACTATCAGCAATTCTCCTCTCTATCTTCCAATTACTTTACTGTACTTCCCGCTGAATAAGTGGAAGAGGCTGGCTTGCTGCCTATTTACTTTTAGTTAATAGTTGTAGGGACCCTCTGACCATATGCTCGCCATCACTTGGCGCCATCCTCGGTTAGAGTTACTTCAGTTCATTTGCATCTAGATCCTCTGACCATATGCTCTTCTGTCCTAGACGCATTCTTGGTTAGAGTTCCCTTTCAGTTTGCATCTGCATTAGATCTTCTGACCATATGCTTACACCTTGCCCATATCGGGATACTGGTGTACATTCTTGGTTAGAGTTGCTTACGCAACGTTTTGGTTTTAGAGCTAACCTTAACGGGTGTGTGTTGATTGTAATTGCATTTGAAAAAATAAAAAAAATTGGCTTGGTATATTTCAGACGAGGCATGGAAAACGAGGTAGAAGCGGAAAGATGGGCTCCGGAGTCAAGGAAGAGCAACTCGAGAAAGTTTAAGTCAAAAATTGGGAAAAGTGTATTGCACTTAGAGGGAAATGGACTTTGGTGCAATGGTGCTAATTTTGAGCGCCCTTACACATTTGCTTCATACTTGGAGATTTTGAAGACATGCAAAGGTGAGTAATTTCCGCGCTATAATATTTGAAAGATGGAAATCATGAAGGAGTCAAAAAGTTTGAACCATTGATTTTCAGGAACCACGAATTGAGAAGGAAGAGGAAACTACGTGGGAAATGAAGAGGGAACAAAAACATTTTACTGATGAAGAAGAACGCGTGTGAGGAGGAATGTATTCGCGCTTCAAAGAAAGACACACACACTCAAGCAAAAAGACCCAGGGAAAAACGTAAAACCTATGAATAAAAAAGAAAGCAAAACCCTAGTTAATGTTTTTTATTTTGCAGAGAAAAACGATGAAGAAGAAAGAAAGATTCGTTAAAAAGAAGAAGGTAAAAACGTACCTATAAGTGTTGGACGAATATCAAGTTGAATGCTTGAAAACAAACTTCAAAACGCATTTTGCAGATGCAAGAATGCTCGCCCAACAAAGAGAGGGAGAAAAGAAATGATAAGAATGGGGAAAAAGTCAATCCAAAATCACTTTTAAGTGATTGGTGAGTGAAGTCAGGTGAACTTAAGTCGTGCATTTAATCAAGGCATGAAAGATGGAAGAAACTTGAAAAAAGATGTAAAAGGTTGAAAAAACCACGCCTTCATTAAAAACTAAGTCACTAGCTGTAACGACCCGGTTCTACGTAATTTTTTTTCTTAAACTACAACTTAAAACATAGATAACATGCATATAAGAAAGTATTTAAACATATCTTTCCTTTTCATTAACAATAAGTAAGATTCATGCTAACTAATAAAATGAAATCTTTTTCCATTCAAATGAAACAAGACAACATATTTCAAATAACGAAACTTTTCCTTTTCAAATGAACATCAGAGAAAATATACATACGTGCACATACATAGCTCATTGAGCTTTTGAACTAATAGTGATAAGAAGGTCTAGGAATCCACCTTTCAAATCTCAGTGCATCAGTAGACTGGTAAGGAGGAGAAACATCACTCAGGCACTTTTCCGCCAACCACGGACTTATAATGCGGTCCCCTGCACATCTATCGTTCGATAGATGGCCCTACCTTCAACGAAGAGATTGGTTGGGTAACCGATACTGTTTACCGACTGAGCATAGGGGTGTGTCCTACAAAACTAGAACTTGCTATTTAACAATCCCGAACTAGTTTGTTTTAAGGATCACGATGAACTAACAATGTAGTTTCAAGTATCTCACATCTAAGTGGATGTCGTACATTTCACTACTTTGGCCAAAGTGTTCTCATTCAGTACTTCGAATGAAAGTCATCTATCATATACACTATTCAGGGTTGATTTGACTTAGGGCTATCTTACACTACACGTAGGTCTTTGTCCTTCACTGGGTAATCCGTACCCCAAACATCCTACATCAAGCTAAACTACTAGAAATGAAACAACATAACAAGTAATCATAAATTCCCTTCCTTTACTGGACATCTTCATCCTAGGAGTACCTCAAGCTGTCTAAGTTAACCTATTAACTTAAGTTGTGGTTCATTACTTGACTTAATGCCTTCATTTTCGTCCTAGTATTTAGTAACTAATACAATCAGATTCTCCATATATAGAGATCATACAAATAAACAATAATACTAAATGCATTGTCTACCTTTCAAGATAGATAAACGTTCTTTTAAACAATCATGCATCACCTATGACTTATTTACTTAATGCAACTTTTGGACATTCTAATGCAAGCACCATACAACAGTATCGTAATTCGTTTGCCTAACATTTCTTCACAAGTTTGAAGTTATAAAGAGCAGAATAACACTTCATTGATTTAGCATGACTTCATATAGATCTAAGATGAAATGAGAATAAAGTATGCATGCCTGGAATTTAAGCTTCCACAAATGATGATGATGGTCCTTTCCTGCAGTAACTCAGATTGCAAAGTTTCTCTGTTCTTTCTTAAAATAGAACACTCTTTCCAGAATTGGCTCTCACACAGTTAAATGATGATTCTTCTCAGAATAATGGTTACTCGCAGCAAATTACTTCTCAGAATATGGCTACTCACAGTAAAATGATTCTTCTTAGAACAATGGTTACTCACAGCAAATTACTTCTTAGAATATGGTTACTCACAGTAAAATGATTCTTCTCAGAATAATGGTTACTCACAAAAAATTACTTCTCAGAATAAGGATGCACAGGATGACAAAGAGATCGCTCAAGAACATAATGAAAGTGTGAATTGTTATGAACTGGTAATGAATTGGTAAATATTCGCAGCAATTGAGAGCCTTTATATAGACTCTGAAAAACAACGCATTTCCTTATGCAAATTGACAACACATTCAAGAAGACTTAGTCAAGGGAACTTGGCGGGTTTCCAAGCCTTCACTCAACAATTTTTGTAATGATTCGACTTGTATTATTGACAGCAAAACCAAAAATTTCCAACTATTCAATAGAATTCGCCACTTACAGGTAATTCCTAAAACATGGCACCGGCAAGAAGGTGATTCACCTTGCTGGAAAAAGTCTTGGTTTATTTAGCAACAACAATAACCTCTTGGCTACATCGCCCCTGTTGATTCGTTCTCCCTGGTGAAGTGCTCTTGCACAGTCGCGCGGTTCAGCTTCTTTCGCCATTTTCATTTCACGGGAAAACTCTCAAATATTTTAAAACTGACTTTATTAATTCCAAAGTTATACATCGAATATTTCCTTTTTAAACATTAGAGAAGCCTCAGCTTATTTCGAATTTATTCCATGATGAAAATAAATAAAGTTGATTTCCATTATACTTGGCAACATTCGATTTCCAAATATATGATGAGAAATGAATAAACAATGATCTTCATTTATGAAATAATATATATATATATATATATGTTATTACATTAAGTAATATATATATTTATGTTAATTATTTTTAACTTTAATATTTATATATTTATTATATAATATTAATATGCATATATATTAACAGGCAATAATAATATAATATTATTAATATCCTTTATGCTTTAGGTGATGTATATACCTATACATACATAGCCTAATTACTTGCATTCAAATACAATCCATTGTAATGAACTTAATACCATGAGGCAGTTAATAGATAAACATCACTTAAAAAAAAATACAGAAGAAGACACGTCTCCTAATGCCAGTTTACGCTTATGGATGACTTATCAATACCAACTTATTTGACTCAGTTCCTCCAAACCTATAATGATGTGTGTGTATGCTCAATTGGTTATCGTTATCGGTTAACTGACCAAGCCCCTCTCCCAATTGATATTTCCCCTCCGTCTGGAGGAATGGTACCTATACCTGCATCCACTGACATACGTCCACGGAAGTCAAATGCTCACAACATAATAGTATAGATACAACATTTCACAAGTTAGAATATTAACAATTCTATAACTTAATATGCATAATTACACCAAGAATGACAACAATTGAAATACATTAAAATGAGACAATCATTTAAATGTAACAACACTCATATTGACAACAAGGTACACATTTTATTCAAGCATTGAGTTCACATTACAATCTTTTGGCCCTATGCAATACTATTACGTAGTAGCTTACAATTTGGGGTGTAACACTAGCACTTTAAGTGTAAGGGCGCCAAAATTCAGCGCCCTTGCACTTAGTCAAAAATCACTTAGCTGCAAGGGCACTGAATTTTGGTGCCCTTGCTCTTTTTCATACTTAGTTAAAATATTGGTTAAGTGCAAGGGCGCTATTTTTCATAACTTTTGCACTTTTGATTGTTTCATGAAGTATGAACAGTGAGTGTTCGTGCAAGTACTCGTTTCGAAGGTCTTCGCGAGATAAACACACGGGGATGCTCAAATTGACTATCTTAGACTTTGGAATGCATTTTGAGGTGGGTCAAAAATGGCCTTGTTTTGCGTGCTTAAATCATCTCGAACCTAGGAAACAAACAAGTTTCGTAGGGGGTTATCTGTGGAACGAGCGCTACTAGTTTCCGTGATAACACAATTGATATTGATGATGACATTGAGCCTGAGGCAGCTAGTGAGCATGAGAGTGCTAGTGTCAGTGCCAGTGGTAGTGTTTGTGCAAGTGCCATTGATGCTATTTGTGGTGTATCATCTAATATTGATGCTGATGATGATTTTTTTGATGACCTATATGATTGATCAATGATCAATGATGGCTGATTGTAGACACTTGACATTAATATGTTTGAACTCTAATTTATATCATGTCATTTGAGTGTCTCTAATATTGTATTATTTTACTATGAAAGTGGTGGTGTATTTTTGCTATGTTATTTGACTATTAATATGGTGGTGTATTTTGAACTTAATTACTGCTGCATATATTTATATATTTCTGATTTATATGTTTTTATATTAACGAACCCAAAATGAAGCCAAACTCAATTTTTTTTTTCCTGAACCCGTGAACCAAACCCTCGAACTTGAACCCAAATCCAAATCGGAACCGGTAACTTAGATGGAAACCCTTGAGATAAATTGATGTTGAGGCTGTGACTGCCTGGTTCTGATATCAAATGATACGAACTAAAGAAGATAATTGCAACAAGAAGAAGAGGGAGATGAAATTTCCTCAACTGCATTTGCTGTTCACACATTTGCATTATGTATATATAAATATTACAAAGGATATTCCAGGAAGCTTCTAAGAGAAGAGAGCTATACATAGAGGTATGCAAATTTGTTAAGAATATACAAGAAGCACATGTTTATATCTAAAATATTTAATAAATTACTCTAAGCCATTGTGATTGAATTTAATAAAATATTCTTAGCCCATGTCTTTATGTTTCATCAACAGTAAACATGAAAATAAGGTAAATAGAAACAGACACATCACCATGAGCACAAATTTATCCTAGAGAAACTTATGGTGGCCGAGAACTCCAGCGAAAACTGTGAGCATGCCTTCTTTCCAATTACCAATTTTCAAGAATACAGGCTAATAAAATTCACTATTTAGTCTGATAATTTATATACTTAATGCTTCCTGCATTCTGTTGCAACACTACAGCTAGCTCTAGATGATTTGCCGATGATGATACATGCATATCTATGCTTCAAAATTGTTTAACAGATTGTCAGACTCTTTCTGAAAAGATGGGAATCAATAGATGGGAAGAGGAGACTCTTTCTATTTGAGCAGACGTTTCCTTGTTCTTTATTATTTGAACAAGTTCAACATGTGCTGAGCCCATGTATGCATGCTTAAATATTCATCCTGGGTCAAACCCATCATATTTTTCTTGCTCAAAAGCGATGAGCATGGCAGCAGCGGAACTTGTCAAAATGTCCTTGTTTTGATCGTATGAACCTGTCATGGGTTTGCTGGGGGTCCAGGCAGTCCCATGACCTTTTTCTTGGCTGAATTGTCTCTCTCCATTAGATACTTTCACTGAGGCCTTTTCTGGCCTTGTTGTCTTTTAGTATTCAGCTTCATTTTGAGTATGATTATGTTTGGTTGAGCAAGAGGATGGTAATGCGATGTTTACCAAATCTTACTGCTCCATTTCAAAGATCATCTGGCATTGCAGGTTGAAGAATCCCTACAAGAGAAGAAACTAGTAGTGAATATTTATATATTTCAGAAATCATATGGGAAAGGTATTGACTACTAAATCTAGCTTTTTTTGAGTCATGGGCATGATACGAGCGGGTTGGAAAGTAGCCTGGCTCTAGGCTGTCATGTTCAAGCAATATCGATGGATGATGGTCATTTTGCAACATCAATGCTAGAGATCATGTATAGAATGAAAGAAAGATGTAATCCATGTACCTGAACCAAGAAGTCATTGAATTGACTGGCATCTGAAAATAATTTACCTGATCAACATATCAGATGAGATTTTGGTATATGGTTGTTAATTTAACACCATTTTGCACATCTATAAAAAAAAATACCGTGGCATTCGGAAAGAACTATTTCCCTGACAGGGTGGTGAAATCTCATAAACGCACCATGCAAACTGAAAAGGGGCACAAAATGGAGACAATAGTTGCAATATCTTCTTGGAAAATGAAATATTAGGCCAATGGCATTGGACTAAACCATAAATTTAAATATAAGGGTGAAATTTGACTACAATTTCATACAATTGTTTGAACAGATGAGCTATTCAGATAGAACTTATGGGCCTAATTTTCAGGTAAATAACCTTATGGGAAAATACTAAATGGTATATTCACGCCTTCAACGTCTGACAACAGGAGCACTGTGAATTGCACAATAAACATCCTTCTTATTCCAAACATTTTTTTCATGTTATGAAATCAGACCAATACTGCTTAATAGTTAAGGGTTCGAAACAATCAATTATTTTTCAGTGTCTTCATTTTATGGCCACGCTCTTACCTGTATGCTTTTTTGTTTGGTAGCTTGCTTCAAATAGTTTTTAGAACAGATATTTGAGTTGAAAACTGCATAACATTTTTCATGATCAGTGGTACTATATGGTAGTACTGATACCAAATTGACTTACTATTTCCACAGTTACCTGACTGGGAACTATCTTAATGGCTCAATACCTGCAGAGTTGGGATCTTTGGCAAATTTGAAAATTTTGTAAGTCGTGTACTTTTATTATGAGTTCCTATTGATACTTTGTGTTGTCATAATTTTGGGAGTTGCCTAAAAGTTTCAGTTGATACATAAATTTCCTTAATATTAATTAAACTCTAGACTATTTCCCATCAGCTCTTTGGATACTCTCATTCTCTCAAATAAAAATATACAAATTATATTGACAGGTTAAATTTAAAAATGCTACATAAAATGTAGAAATAGGAATTCTGCTCTTGGATTGAATCTAGTATCTATTGCATTGCTTTTTGGAGCATTCTGATTTGTGGTGCAAATAAATGTTGATGATGTGGAGTGATACGTATGAACCAAAACTACCTTACAGACTTACAATGCACACATAGAAACTGCCTGTCTGACTTACTATCTTATATTTGAAATGCTTGATTTATTTATTTCAGGTCTCTTGGCATAAACCGTCTGTCTGGATATATTCCAAAGGAACTTGGAAACCTTAGTAGCTTGATGTCACTGTAAGATTGCAACCTGATCTTTTACACTTGAGACTTTTCCTTTAAAGATAAATAATGATATGCATAATTTTATAAATTGAGAAATCTACGTGGTTAATAGGGTTGTTCGTTCAAACAATCTATCGGGACAACTGCCATGGCAACTTTCAAGATTGAGTAATCTTGAGAAAATGTAAGTTCATGTTAGAACCCTTATTAAGCAAATTTATCCCAGCTTTTCAGAGTCCATTCTTCAGTTTTTTTTTAGTGAATTTGGATAAGTATTCAATAGATAGCATGGTACACTACATTCAGATTGGAAAGAGCTTGAGATCTATGTTGCTGAAACTTTATGCACAGCTTTACAGAATGAGAATCTAAATGTTGAACAAAATTTCAGAGGATGTGTGCCTACACGTGTAACAGTGATAATCTTAACTATGTGGGAAGAGCATTGATCTATAATTACTGTGGATATTCCACTACATAATTCATTAGAACAAATATTATTCAATCCTTAATGTGCATTGATTGATTAAGTTGATTTTCCTTAACCAAAATATGAGAAAAACAATTCCTATGTTCTAAATCTAGTGTTTTCAAATTCTAATAACTTGAAAGGAACCATGTGAGTATAGTGTCAAGAGCATAGAACACACATAATATGAAGAGAATGTCATGTCTCCGAATTGGAAGTATCATGATTTAATTAATTTAATTAATTAAGTTGTCCAAATATTGATATTTCATAAGGATGATTAATTGATTATTTTAATTAAATTAAAGTGAAGATATTAAATTAATTATTTATAAAGTTATTCCAATAAATTAATATCTAAAGGATGACTTTATATTTAATTAGTTTTTTAAAGTGACTAAATAAAATATATCATAAAGTCACTTAAGTTAAAATATATATTTTATCCCACATTGACAAGAAAAGTGTGTGGGCTCTCCTATGAAAAGTATAAGAAGAAGCTTGGGCTTTGCATTTGGACATCTTGAGTTGAATACACCTTTTCTACTACATTGTTGAAGCTGAATGCTTAGCTTGTTGATTTCCAGTCTTCGTTTGTGAAAGACCAAACCTAGTTGGTTAAGTGCCAATTTCGGTTGTGAAATATCAACCCTAGTTGGATAGTGGAGGGAGATACTTCAGTCTTTCTCATTGAGATAATTGCAACCATTGGAGAACATTTTGGAGAAGTTTGGTGAGTTATTTGAGGTCTGTAATTTTGTTTCAGTTTGCAGACCAGCCATGGGAGGAATTGCATTTTCATTCATTGCTCTTTTCTAAGGGGACAAAATTTTGTGGGCATTGGAGGGATTGATTTCTATCTAGTTGGGAATCATTTCTACACCAATTTGGAGACCTATTATTGCTGCATTTATTTATATAAAAAGTTGCCAAGCAAGAACATAGGCAACACCTTGAGAAGTACGATTCTTCACTTGAAGGGCTCCTAATTTGTTGATTCTTGGTGGGCAAGATCGCCATCCCTTCTTCATATCGGCACATAATATTCAGGTTCTTTGGTTCCAATTTATGTAGTTTTATCATTGTATAAGTCGTGCCATATGACAGCTATAGATGCATATTTCATACCAGCATTATGATAGCATTTTGATTATTTTGATAGTCTTGGCATTTGCATATCGTTTCTAGATTGTAATTAGCTTCATTTCCATTGCAATATCATATTGGACACATAAGGAGTTTGTCAGCAAATTGTTTGACAAAATGCCTTCTAGCTGTAGGTGTTGAATTATAATAGATTAAGTCATATATATGCATTTGAAAAGCACAAAAATACTTGCATTTAATCTCCATTACATTGTTAGACAATTTAGCATTCATTTTCATGCATTCCAAACATCTTTGCATCAATCAAAAACAAGCAAAGCAAACTGAAAACGCAAAACAGCAAGCTCAAACTTTACATGACAATTGTTTGCCATAATGTCAATGAAGATATAGTTGCATTTCTCTTCATATTTCAGTCATATTCTTGCATGGTCAAGCTTCATATAGTTGCTGCAATATATTTCAGTTATCTCAGTTCATATTTTCAAGTTATATCAACATTACAAATTGCATCCAAAAATACAAAAACTTCAAAACAAGTCTCAAGCAGCAAGTGCAAATTTGGTTTGCCAAGTGTTTGACAATATTCCTTGAGCATCAAACCAACAAGTTAAGGCCAAATGCTTCAAGGGATATTACAAAGAACAACAACAACTGACCTGGAGAAACCCAAAACAGTGGAAAACTCCAGCAAAGCGAGGGATTTCCCCCTCAAGTCTGTTAGGAATATATTTTATGCAATAGGATAGCAGTGTGGTAAAGGATACCAAGGAGGGTCATAGTAAGTAGGTTTAGACAAATATTTATTTTTAGTTGTGTTGTTGTGAATTTCTAATCACATCCACACAGAATAAAATTTGATGGGGTTTGTTTCCTAGTAAATGGGATTTGTTGAGGGTTTTTAAGATCAAGCTTGTTATATGGAAGAAGTCATTTTCTGTATAAATACCCTTTGCTTTGAATGAATAAAGTGCATTCTTTGAGGCGTTCCTGAAATTGGTTTCTATCATTGGTATCTGTTGTGACCTTTTTCACACATCACCCCATCAAGATGGGGACCCCCTAAATTTTGCTCCATTTTGGTCTTTTGGCTTTGGTTCGCTCTCTCTCTGGTCTCTGGTCCTTCCGGGGATGTCCCGTTGTTTGACCCAGGTTGAAATATCGATTAAGTCTGTGTAATTAGGGTTTTCATCCTTCAGGCTTATTTAAGGTCAAACTGAGTTATAAAATTGAAATCCAAGCTTAGCGCAGCAGTCAGAAGACTTCCAGCAGAGTCCCCCTAAATTTTCACTGTATTCCGGCAACTTACTATTTTTAGTAAGTATTCAACTTGGGACTATTTTATTGAGATTTTGGAATTCTGTCAGTTCCACTGCATCCGGGTAACATCAAGCTGCCTACACGTAAATTTTGAGCCAGATCAGACGACTTACTATTTTTGGCATTCAGGCTGTAGAGTCAAATTAGGGTTTCCACATGAGCTTTTCAGATGCATGTCTGGAGAATCCTTCTGGGTTTTCCAAAACCTTCGCAGTGATGTAACATGCAAACCGAGACAACCACTTTCAGAGTTCAGCCTTCGGAGGCTATTTTTAGGATTTGCATGCGGTGTTTTTCAAGCGCATGTCGGGGTTTTCTTCATGGGTTTCGAGAGCCATAGCGGTTGACTTACAAGCGGAAGATCGAGTTTGAGGACTTATTTTTAGCGATTGCATTGCATGCGGACGATTTCCCGAGTCTTTTGAGATCCATGAACGTATGACATACAAAACCATCCGTGATGGATGAGTCCATACACTGAGCCCGATTTCTATTTTAGCGGTACACTCCGGCCGGTAGCTAACACTCCAGTCCGATGGCGAGCGACATGCAGAAGGAACGAAGTCAAGCGGAGACCGTTCGGGATACATGCAAATCAAATTAGGGTTTCCACTTTTATAGGGGGTAAAATCCAAAAATAGCCGAAACAAAGTACCCCACCCATGTCAGCACACTTCAAGGTACCTGCTGGCAAAATTTGAGCAAAGTCGGAGAACCTACTATTTTTAGTAAGTCAGGGCACGGCTATAAATAGCAGGTCTGCACCCGAGGTTGGCATCCAAGTAACCCTCAAGCTATCAAGATCAAGCGTTGCAACTTTCAGGCAAAACGGAGCTACTAAAGTCAAAAAGTCAAACTTACTATAAATAGCAGGTGGCTATAAATAGTAGGTCAGGGCAGAGGACTGACAAAACAGGTTCACAAGGCAGAGAATATCATCTGATGAAATTTTCAGGCAAAACGGAGCCTTAGAGGTTGAAAATCAAGGGATTTGCTAAAAATAGCACAACTTGCTAAAAATAGAATGCAAGAGCAGGAACAGGTAGAAGCCTTGAAAAGTTTCTAAGGCAAAAACAAAAGCTCACATGTTGAAATGCGCCCACCTAGCAAAGCAGAAGCATGGGGTCTCATTTGTGCCCAAGGAAGAAGAGATGCCTTGAAAAAGTTTCTAAGGCGTGGAAAACAAAAGCTCACCTAGTAAAATGCGCCCACCTCAAGGATTGAAGCTTTGAAAAGTTTCTAAGGCGTGGAAAACAAAAGCTCACCTAGTAAAATGCGCCCACCTCAAGGATTGAAGCTTTGAAAAGTTTCTAAGGCAAAAACAAAAGCTCACCTAGTAAAATGCGCCCACCTCAAGGAAGGTGAGGATATGAAATATTTCTAAGGCATAAAACGAAAGTGTCAAGGGTGAAATGCGCCCTCCAATGAAATGAAAGCTTGGCCTAGCATTTGTGCCCATGGTGAAGAGGAGATGGCCGAAATTTTCCTAAGGCATGAAATGAAAGCTTGGCCTAGCATTTGCGCCCATGGTGAAGAGGAGATGGCCGAAATTTTCCTAAGGCATGAAATGAAAGTAGAGAGGTCAAAATAAGCCCAAGGCAAGATAAAGTGGCTAGGACTTGGAGAAATTTCTAAGTCAAAGAAAATGAAAGTTCAAGACCCCATATGCGCCCAAGGATATTCTAACTGTTTGAGAATTTTCTAAGTGAGAAATCAAGGCTTGCATGAGTAAAATACGCCAAGGTTGCTGGAGAAAATTTCCTAAGGCAACAAAATAAAAGTAGACACATGAAATATATGCCTATGGTAGAGAAAATGTTAGAAAATTTTTTCTAAGTGAGATAACACTTCACTAGGGAAAAATACGCCCTTGGCATGGAAGGATGATTTGATGAATTTTAAAATTCTCCGAAGGCAGTTGAAAGTTAACGAATCTTTTTTCAAGGGGAAAATTTGATATCGACGAATATTTTCCATGGGTCAAGTGAAAATCAAATGAACCCGTTTAAAATGCACCCATGAGTTAGCAGAGTTTGAAAATTAATTTCCTCAGGGAAATTTTAATATTTTCGGAAGAAATTCGTTTTGCCTAGATTATTTTCCTGACAGAAGTTAAATCTCAAAGGATGAATTATTTCGAGCACGCAAACAATTTTTAATCGCCCGGAGTTGAACGTTTTAATGAGAGAATTTAAAATGTCTAAGGCAAATTTTATGAAATCGAGGATTTAAATGACAGACATTTTAAAAAGTTGGAAATAAATTTGCTACTCCCACGAATTTTTTTTTTTCGAGTTGAATTTATTTAAACACTGCGAGATTTTAAAATGGAATTTTAAATCAAGTCAAGTGATTGTTTTTTTCGCGAGTTGTTTAAATCGCCAAGAGTTAACTGGCAGATTAAGAGGAAAATTCGAATTTTTTTTACAAGGAAGGAATCATTATTAATGGCAACTGCCATAATAACCGGCTGACGACTAGCCCACTACTGCACTTGAATTAGAAGATTCCGAACGAAGATAATGGGAAATTGATGAAGGTGCTAAAAATAGCCCCAGCACTACTTAGCAGGATTCTCCGAGAAGAGTTATTTAAACAATCTCTTCTCTCATTTCTCCTCACATTATTTCGAAGTTGAAGTTGCTGAAGAAGTTCTGGAGAGATTGAAATATTTTCCAAGTGGTTGAGGAGAGAAATTATGTGAGAGTTTATTTTATTTCGGAGTGTTGAGTTGCTGAAAGTACGAAGTGCTGGAGAAAATTTCATTTGCCGAGACTCTTTCTTTCGAAAAGCTGAAAGTGTGTTGCTGCGACTTCGAAGTTGAAGGTTGAAGTTATTTTCCGGAGTTGCTGGAGAATTTAATTCTCAAAGAGCTGAAAGTGGAGTTGCTGCGAAGTTTAAGCGTTGAGAAGTTGAGGAAGTTGAAATTTCATATTGCTGGCAACTCTTTATTCCTCTAACTGCTGAAGTTGACAAAGTGAAGTCAAGGTTCGAACAATTTGTGCTGGAGAAATTAGCTACATTGCTGAAAGTTATTAGCTTGCTGCGTGT
The DNA here is from genome assembly GCA_007115665.2 of Sequoiadendron giganteum. Classification (NCBI taxonomy): domain Eukaryota; kingdom Viridiplantae; phylum Streptophyta; class Pinopsida; order Cupressales; family Cupressaceae; genus Sequoiadendron; species Sequoiadendron giganteum. The sequence goes on along the minus strand of CM021108.1, from coordinate 1,035,667 downwards.
TTTCTTCACCAGTCAGAAGTGCAGTTGCTGAGAGTTGTCTCTAAACTCAGAGATTTTTATACAGTACGAGGTTTGGAGTTAGAAATTTATGCTGAGAAATTTTATTTTCAAAGCTAACTCCGTATTCGCAGCCATCTCGGGAATTGTTTTATTTTATTAAAAATCTGCAATCTAGCTTATTCTTCTATTTTATTTTGCAGATGGCTGGCGCAAAGGATGTTACAGGAACAAGCAGAGCCGCAGGCAGAGCTGCAAACACTGAAGCAGGCAAGGCTGGCTCATCTCGGCAGGCAATGATTAAGAGGCTCGCTAAGCCATTTCTCCCAAAGTCAACAATAGTTTCAAAGTTGGCAGGATTGAATGACACCAACCTTGGTTCATTTAATCTGAATGCACTCAAATCGAGGATGTTCGGGCTAGGGGGCCATCAACCATCCGTCACGGCACATAATATAATGAAAAGTGGAATCTACGCAGCTGCTAGTTTTCCGCCAGCAATTCAGTGTCCAGAGCTAATTATGGAGTGCGCCAATCACTACAAGCCAGAACGTAGGACGATTGTCTCTCCGGATGGTAAACTGCTCGCCAACTTCACACCGGATGCCATCGGAGAAGCATTTGGGATTCCAACTGCTGAGGAGATGTTATACAGAACAAACAAAAGGGCAGACAAGATGTACTCTTCCTCTTTCGAAAGAGTCACTGCAGTCATCAACAGAGTTTGGATGCAGAAGCCAAGGCCACCCCGCACTAAGCTCCCAAAGCAGATAATTGCCGAGGACGTGAAACAAGAATACTGTGATCTGATAATGATGCTGAGCCCGGTGAATGGGAGTGCACAGGCTTATTTTCGAGCCTTGGATGTTCTACTTCATCGAGATCATCTTGGAAGGAAAAGAGTGTGTCGATTGGGCTAGGATGATTAACAACCACATCGATGAGCAATTCAGGAGCTTGAAGGTGACGAAGACTTTCTACATGAGCTCATATGTGATTTACATGTTGGCCAGAATGACTAAGTACTGAGGGATTTCGTACAAAGAGCCAATCGGCTGTGCCCCTGGTCAATTCAAAATTCATGAAGCCTGCACACAGCTACATTTGGCTAACATTGCCAACTATAAACGGGCAAATGATGCATTCACGATGCACATTGCAAGGACGCTTCAGCAAAGGACGCAGCGGAGAATATCTAAAGAAGCACAGACGCTGATTGAGGAATATGGGTATTGGCTCATCCAATTCCCGAAATTCACATATATTAGGCTGCAGGGGTTCACTTCGTATCCGTATCGGTTACCGCGATACCCCATTGATCACATAGTAATGCTTGAGGTATCTAGGCAATTGATTGCCTACGATAAGATTCAGAAAAGGAAAAAGAAGGGTGGACTTGATTTCCCTATCACCATGGGAAATTCCATTGAGGTGTGTCCCTCTTTGCAGTGACTAGAGGCGGAGGACGGGCACAATCTTATCGTTGTCCATATCACCGCAGGAAGCCGGGCGAGTTTAGATCCTTACGGGGAACTATCGGATAATTACGGAGCGTTGAATCTGGAAGCCTGAAGCTCATCTGGGGGACTTAGACAATCACGGTGGATGGTGAGATAAGAAGAAGGATGTTTTTTCGGACTTCCTCTCAAGTTGATTAGAGAATGTGAGATTATTCGGTTCCCGACCCGAATTGGAGAGGGATGTCATACCAACCACGACTATGGAACAGTTAGGGATACTCACAATACCACGATTGAGTCGACGGAGATCATGGACTTGGACACTCTTTCTATCACGGTGATGACTTTTACCAGGACTTGGGTCGACAGACATGTATGCAGACTTAAGAGCAAGTCGATCGCCCTTACTTATAGCTTGATGGGTGACCCAAGGCCGTTATCGGTAAAAAGAGGGAAACAAATTGCTCAGACATCGAGGGCACAAGTGGAAGTGCCAACCCAGCCGATACCGTTGAGGATAGAACAAGCATCACCCGTGCACTCACAAACTCAATCTTCGAGTTTAAGAGTGGTTTCATTATTTGCCGATCAGAGGGCAGGATTAGAGGAAGAGCGGGGACTTGAGGAGGTAGATCAGCTCAACGCCCGGGAATCAGCTAGTGTCAGTTTATCCAGGGGCGGCCAACAGGAGGAGGAAAAGGAAACAATGGCCGACACCCATTTTCAGCAGATGTTGGACACGGCTTTGGAAGAAGAGGAAAACACAGAACAAGGGACCCAAGGGTCGGGAGATACCCAGCTTATAGAGGAGGATGAGCCTGAGCAAACCAGTGCAAGAAGAGAGGAAGTGCACGAGATGGAGGCAACAGAAGAACAACCCCTTGTCATTTGTAATCCACAGCAGACAGTGCCTGATTGGCTTTCCGACAGAATGAGGAGAGAACCCGAGGATGATACGGATCCGGCCATTGAGATGGAGGAGTTCCTTAGGATCCCGTCATACCGAGAAGAAAGGAGCCCGAAAGTTTTCAAAGATCTCGACTGACGAGTCAGGCTCTCGCACGCTTCAGGTGGCTATTCCGAGGGAAGATTGTGATCGAACCGAGAAGAGGCCTGAAAATTATGTGATCACCACAGTAGAGTTGGGTCGTCCTACGGGAGCCCAAGTTATCGAGGAGGTCGATAACTCCTATCAGGCATTGAAGGATCAGTTGCTCCGCACGGAGGGGAAGTATAAGAAATTGAAGAAGGAGCACAAAACCTTGATAGGATATATGCAGAATCTAGCACGTCCAGGTGAACCAGCGGACCCGGCAGTGGAACGTCCATCGGAGCTTCCGAACGCGTCAATTGTTGCCTTAGAGGATTTAAAGAAAATGGAAACGGAGGCAGACAAGTGGGTTAGCCGTGTTCATACTGAGACAGGAAAATTCATGGAGGACCTTGCCGATGCTTATCGGCAGGCCTCAAATATTTTGGCACGAATGGATATAGTAGATCAGGCCTGGGGTGATACTCGCATCTATCAAACGAAGACTGTACTTCGTTTGGGGGCTTTGATGCATGTACCTCTAGAAACCTTAGTGGATGGAGGTGTAATTCGGAGAGGTGATAGGTACGATTTCACCAGTTGGTACTCCTCGGTGGTCACAGGCCGTGGATTTCACGACGCAGCAAGGGCAGATTCAGCTAAAGTGAAGAAGGCAATGGGCAACATCTTGGGGGGAGTCCTCAATACATTAGAAGCCATATTTGCTAGAAAGTTGGTCCCAGGGGAGATAACTGCTGATGGTTTGAAGGGTAGATTGCCTCCATTCTTCTCAGCTGCGAGGTCACTTGTCCTGGATGACTTTGAGAATGTCTCCACGTTCTCTAGTATAATTCAGCATACCCAGGACGCCTTAGTGACATGGAAGAAATCTTGCATCAGATACGGACAGACGGTAGCAGTCTTGGAGTTCCAGCTCAACCATATTCCACCGATCTCTACACAGGAGGTTGAAGCAGTATTGGCCCGATTGATCGAGTTTGCTATCCAGGAGAAGGCCAGTGGGAACGCGCTGCTTGATGAGGATCTTCTTGATGATGGTAGTGGGCATTAATTGCTCATTATGATTCCTGCAGAGGAGTGGAGAATCTCTTGTACATTTATTACCCCACTCCTCTCTGTGGCGGTTTTTAGGGCAGAAACCCTAATCGGGGCATAGGTGGCTCGATTTGAGCCCTTCATTGTAATTTGATCTGAACCGTCCACTGAATTGGACTTATTATAAAAGGGGCATCCCCCCTCATTTGTAATAATTAGAATTAGAATCAGAGATAGATCAGAGCTAGAGAGTATTGGAAATAGAAGTTAGTGAGTAGAGCTTAGAAGTTAGTTTAGATTGAGGAGGAAAGGAAGTTTTCCCATTGAGGACTTTGTAAGAAGTTGTTGTGAACACTCTCATAATATAAAGATTTATCATTGTTTGGTGGTTCTATCTTCTATTGTGAGTAGCTAGCAAGGCTTGTTCGTCTTTCCAATTCAAGGTAGATAGAGTAAAATAGATTTTATTTCATGCAAGTAGTTGTTAGCTGTGGAGTGTGGCGTTGTGATTTGAGCAAGTCCTCTCGTCCATACCACTAGCGGACTTGCTGATGGTAAGTTCGCCTTGCGTGGTCAACTGGAGTATCAGCACTTAACTTCGATTATGGTTCATGTGTTTGTATGCGTCGTGTTGACGGTATGAACGTGTTGTGTCATAGTTTGAACATTTCCTCATCCTTTGAAGATTGCACCAACTTTGTCGGAGTTGTTCGAAAGAAGACAAAGCGAAGTTTGGTTTGAAGATTGTTTAAGTCGATCTTCGTCCTCCACCCTTTTAGAAGTAGATCTGTAGAATCCCTATCCCTATCCCCTTTTGATTCTGCATTTTCCGAGTCAGTCTAGATACCAGAACCATATCGCCAAATCATTCATGTCTTAATTGCTTCACAAAGTCGAACAACTACGTAAGTCCCCTTGAAATAACCAGCAAAACACATCAACCAACTGAGCCTATTCGCGATAAAAGGAACCTTGGAGTCGAACACATGAACTTTCAAGCAATCTTAGCATGTGGGACACTTTGATCAAGAGAGAATAGAGTGACCGTTGGGCAACTTTATTCTGTGCTGGCGCTGTCACAAAAGGCACGTCAACAGTATCATAGCAGGTCAAACTTGGTGTTTGAAGTTTTATAGCTTGAGAATCAATTGTCTGTGCTGAGGAGGGTTGTTGAGAGTGTGAGAGGTGTGTTTTCTGTAAAGGTGAGATCCAGAAGGGGTGAGCGCAAGTGCAACAATCAATGTTGGAACCTGAAAGGCGTGGAAAGTGTGGCCTCTTGATTTGTGTACAAATAGCAGCACATCAGATGAATACCTGCAACATAAATTATTGGTGCAAATAATGAGAGGAGATCGCTGCAAATCCATGTAAAAAAAAATAAAAAACTAAAAGGCCCAAAGGAGGCACATCAAGTGTTCTATTGCAGTAGTAGAAGTTGATGCATTTGTGTTAGAAATAATGTATGAATAGTGTCTAAAAGGTGCCTAAAAGTGGTGCACTGGTAGAAATTGAAGTATGTAAGTAATGTATGCTGGGAGTATGATTGTTGCAGCATAATGTGGCTGTTGGGATGTAGTGCGAGTGCCTTTCACAATGGGTGTTTGAGTGAAAAGAGCTTGTAGTTGTGTTGGAAAGGATGAGAGCAATGGCATAGTCAAAGGTAATTCATA
>CM021108.1:930841-1030354 GCA_007115665.2 Sequoiadendron giganteum | reverse complement strand
TCAATGTTAACTTCTCGAGGAGAAACTACTGCATCAACCACTAGTAGATCAACTGGTACTGAGGTTTCATGAATCGACGATTTTGGCTTTGAGTCAATCTGAATGGGAGATGACTATGGAGAAGATGGCAGACTAGGAGATGAAGAACCGGCTTCAGCTTGCACCACTGGATCTACTGGAACTTCCAGCACCTTCTTTGGTAGATTTGTGCTCCTTCCCTTTGTTTTTCCACTAACCCTGACACCTTCAGGAGGTTTCATGATAGCCTTAACTTGAGGTGTTGACCTTGATGTAGAAGGTAGTGAAGAAAACACTTCTGGCGACTCTATAACTGAAATTACCTTTCGCCTCCTCATGATGTCCAAGAAGTACATGCTCGTTTTGATAACTCCTCTCGACAGATCTTCAACTGAAGTACTCTCTCTGGCATACCAATCCGGCTGTCGAAGTGGTTGGCGAGCAACTTGGTCCTTGATGAATGTGCTAAGTAACACCTCTCCATCATCATCTGACAAACCCTCAACGTCTTCTAATAGGAAATTAGCAAGCTGAGGAAGAGTAAGTCTGCAGTCGTGATGTCGACGCACTTCAAATTCATCTTCGCAGTTGACCCAAAAGTCCTCAAGTGCTGACCTATGTGACTAACCTCGCTCCAACCGAGCTGCATAATGACCCAAAGGATTATAGGAGCACTTCTCGATAAGGTACTTGAGATGGAATTTTGACAACTCGTTGATCATCTGCTTGCAATCGGCTACTGTCCTGCACTTGTATATGCCTAGTCCAAAAGGAAAGATGAATCTTGCTTGTGCCGATTGCGAAGAAAAGTATGAACCTCGTGAGCCTATCTCAGGAACTCCATGAATAGCATCTTATTTGAAGGGTATCTCGGTAGCATCAGAGATTCTCCGGTGTAACCATACACTTGAGTATATGTGAAAGTGGGAAACTGGATAAACCAATCTGCCCAGCTCTCCATTGTTGATTTTGCCTCTGGTGAAATTTTGATGTGCATCTCATTATCTAGGTCTCTGACTGTCTTCATTAGGAAGTGATCATTCACTTGTTTGAAATCCCGTTCAGCTTTTGAGAACTCCAATTGTGGGATGTATTCATGCACATGATGAATCCCAAGAGTTCCATTGGTTTTCAAAGTTCTAAAATTGCCTTGGAAAGCAATTAAGTAGTCCAAATAAGAAACCATGTGAAACTCGTGGATTTTAAGGAATCCTGTGATTCGTTGGTGAAGACACTCATTGATCAACATAGCCCAGTCAAAGTGTTCCTTATTATGGATAATCTGATTGATGACATAGAACATCTATGGTCGGAAAATATGAGCTTCCTCTTGACCTGTAACCCGATTGAGCAAAGTAATCAGGATAGCAATCTCGTCCTTGAACTCTCCATGCCCAACCTTCTTTGGCATGTTGGTTTTTTGTTCTTTTAACCACCTCTGAGCAACCTTTCCTTGTCTTCCTGCCATATCTTGTCACATTCCTCTATGGACACGAGGAAATTATCCCTATGGGATGAGATGGCAAAGCACTTCTCGACATCTCTCGGCTTCAAAATGCAAATAACTCTCCCATCTATTGATCGGATTTGTCTTGTGGATGAGTCATAACGCTTAATGCAAGCAATGATGAACTCAAAATCAGCAAGTGTGATAGGAATAGATGTCGTTGCCAACAATCTGAAACGCTCAAGATTCTTGACTGTTGAGCTGTCAGTGCCTTCCAACGTGCTCAAATTGACCACTGGATAAATGTGACCCAAGTCAGTGTCAGGTTTTTAAAAAGTCGTGAATTAAGACTGATTTGGCCTTGTATTCTATGGGGTTGAATTGCATTTTGAAAATCTGGACTTTTGACTGTAAAGTCGGATATGTTTGGGAAAACTTCAGAAAAAACTAAAAAATGGCTCTGGATGAGGCTAAAAATAGACAATCGAGGGAAAAAAAATTCTGAAACATGGGTTTTGTAGAGAATTAAATTCTAAGCCAACCCAATTCGTCAGAAACTCAAAAAAAATGATTTTTACTAAGGCATGCAAAGGCTTTCCAATTGAGAGCTAAGTGGTCGTAGGGGTTCTCGGGAAAATCTTTTCTGAGAAAAAATGGCACATGGGTATTGTAGGCGCAATGAACTGAAAAGACCCAGATATTCCATTTTTCGAAAAATTGACTTTTAGGCCGACATGCAAAAGAATCTTCAAAAAAAGCACAATGCTTTAAAAATGGAAGCAGCGGGGCAATTTGTAATGTCCCCATTTTAGCCTGAGCTTGTTTCTGAATGGTTTAGCCTATTCCTGGCCCTCGTAGGCTAATATAGATGGTTAGAGGAACCTTCTTGGCAGTAATTAGTGGTTTTCTCCTTCAGAGCTCAGTGAGGATTCAGGTTTGGCCTTCGTTGGACTCAGTTCTTCATACTTACTATTTATAGTAAGTCACCATTTCAAGGGAGTCGGGGTTACTAAATTTAGTAAGGCACTTGGACAAGTCTCAGATGCAGCGTTGACCTCTTATTCAGTTGGATGGGCGAAATATTAAATCTTTAATGATTAATTATCATTAAAGGTACTTTAATGATAATTAAATATTATAAAGTAAAATTGTACTTTATTTTCGATGAGGCCATGACCCTCAATTATAATCACTTAAAGTACATTAATTTAATTTTATTGGTTTGGGTGCCCATGATTGAAGATATTATAATGTTTTAATTAAAAACCTAAAATGGATTTCAAAGAAGATTAAAAGCAGCTAAAGACGTCGACCTTCTTCAGGAATTATAAAAGGGCATCAAAGGCATTCATTTTCATTATGTTTTGAGGATTATAAAACTTGTGTCTTTGGAGTTCGCGCTTGGGGAGGAAGCCAACTAGGGTTTTCTGCCATTCTCAACATTGGAGAACGAAAACTCTTCAATGTCTATGCAGTTTTGAGGCTGTGCAATACCAGCAGATATTATTGCTAATTGTGGGCTTCACTTCAGGGGCCCAATCTGTGCTTACATCAGATAAAACTTGTGGCCTTTGGCCAAGTTTTGAGAGATTTGATTTGTGCTTTAGTTGAGAAATATAAGAGGAATTATAGATGATTATTTCAGTTGTTTGTCATCTGATTTCAGGGGTTTCACTTTCAGCTACAGCAGTTCGAATTTTGCAATCATCAAGGGCAGCATTTAGCAGGGGCGATTTTGAGTAAGGAGCCTCCCAAAAATCAGAAATAAATTAGAGAAGAATCGCTGGTCACCAAGGAGTAAATTCGCTGCAACTTCAGGCCCAATCATTGCTTGAGCAAGGAGAATCGAATTATCTTACCGAGCTTCCAAGCGTCCCAACTATTCCATGACAGACCTAAGTTTACACTCATAACCAGCCAAGGAAGGATCAATTGCTTATGGGTATTTGGGCACTCTACTTTGTCAAGCGTGGCAATGATATTTGGTGAAAGAAACGAGGGTTTGCAGTTGTCTATAATTTATTTTTGAAGATCTTATATCAGAACAGGGGCGGCTCATGTTTGGGACTGATTTGGCTTAAAGTCTTCTTCCATTGCATCCAAAGTTGCCACATCTTCATCAAGCATATGTGAACATATAGTCCAGGTTCTTGCATCTTGTTAAGTCCATTTGCATTAGAATATCAATTTGCATTAGGTGCTGCTGTAGGTGCATTTTATATCAGTTTGTATTGGCATAGATTTTTTGTATTGAAGCCAAGAGTCTTGGCTAATCATATCAGCATTGTACTTAAGTTGTCAATTAATAAAGGAGTAATAAGTTGCATGCCAATTGTTCAATGGAATGTTCATATCTATATGGCTCATGATCAGCATATTAGTTTTCATGCCAAGTGTTTGACGAAATGTCAATTGGCTGTAGGAGTTTATTTTGCATTGTTAAAGTCATTTATTGCATTTGAAAAATATATAAAACAATTGCATTTCATATTGGAAACATTCATAGTTGTCATTTGCAATCTTTGATACCATTGCAAAACATCCAAAACAAACAAACTTACAACTTTCAGCACTAGTTCCGAGGTCAGAGACAACAAGTCGCTTACACAATTTTCTCGAAAAATTCTGGAACATGGGTTTTGCTACTGATGCTATGCTAAATGAAACCAGATGACCAAATTCTGAAAATTATGCCTTTTACTTTGACATGCGAGAGAAAACCTAAGACAAGGATAGAAGAATTTTAAAGATAGAAAATAGAGGTTATTATTCAGCCTCTGAAAAAGACGCCTATACCTTGAATTCGATTTGATCATGTCTGAAATGCATGCACTTGAACAATGAAGCTTGGAAATTTCCTCTGAAAAATCTGGACCTAGCATTGCAAAGAACATTGAAGAATATCACCCGTAGCGCCTTCAGATCTTTGCTTGCTCAAGAAAATACGTGTTTGCTTCCACCTGTGATGAGAATAATGGACACCTAAATGCCTTAATAAATAAAATTTATGAGTTAAGGCGTCACATATGCATGCAAATACCTAAAATAGGACGCCAAAATGCTATTGGACCTCCATTTCAGTTAACTGAATGAAAAATAAGCCCTAAATTGGGTGACACCTTCATGCATTTCAAATTTTCAATTATCCTCACATGCATGCAAAAAATTAAGTCCTGTTGAAGTCGACTTGGAAGCAAAACTGGAGTTTTAATATTATTTTAAGTTGAGTTCAAAAACTCCACCTTTATGGGGCGGCCCACTCACTTGAGTTCAAAAAATCAAACTTTGACTTTAGGAGCCTTTACTCAAAACTTATAAGTTTTCTTGAAAATTTCATTTGCAAACATCACCAGAGGCTATGTTCGATCACTGATTCTGATTGACTGATGTGTCCAATAGACTGGCTGACAGTTTCATTGAAGAGCAGGATCAAAATTGACAAGAAACTCCTTGAGGTTGCAAACCCTAATTCTGACTTCTAAGGCTTCAAAATTCAAGGTGCCCCTAGCCTCCAGGGGCGCTTTCTGCTTTAGACAATCAATTTTCATGCATTTTCATCATTTTTGAAGGTGATTTTGACCTCACTTCATCTAAGAACTCCCGGCAACTGAAAAAACTTCAGAGCTGGCTGACAAGCTCACTGCGGAGCTAGATCAATTATGAACATGATCTCTTGGAGAGCACTTTTCCTAAAAACATCTGCTAGGTGAAAAACTTGGGCGCCCCTAGCCTCCAAGGGCGCTTTTTCTCCCACAGCCAATTTTCAAAATGGCTGAATCTCCACTTAATCCCCAGCTGCAGGCTGCTGATAAGTCTTTTGCCTCGGCTGAGGTATTCAACGGAAAGGTGGAAGTGTCACGAACAGGATGAGTATCTGAGACAACCCAAACAACTGTATTTAAGGCTCCAAAACCTTGGGCGCCCCTAGCCTCCAGAGGCTCTTTCGCTCTTTTCTAACATTTTTGACCATGATAAAACCTCATGTTTGACTCCTGATTCTAGCAGTTCAGCAACTCAGATTGTCATGTCTCCGAATTGGAGGAAGTATTAAATTAATTATTTATAAAGTTATTTCAATAAAATAAAATTAAAAGATAACTTTATATTTAATTAATTTAATAAAGTGACTAAAATAAATATTATATCATAAAGTCACTTAAGGGAATAAAATAATATTATTTCTAGAAGCTTCCTAAAAAGTCATTGAGAAATCTATTTAAGGAGCTGTTGGCTTAGCATTTGGGCATGCTTGAATTGGAGTTCATTTTTCATTACCAATTTGGTAAGGAAGCTTGAATGTTTTGCTTGCTCGAGGGTTTGAAGACTCTAGAGACCAGGTTCGGTTGTGAAAGATCAACCCTAGCTGGAGTTGTGGAGAAATCCATCCAAAGTTTCTAGAGGTGCTTTATTGGAGGATTTGACAGGTGCAATAGCTGATGTATTATTTCCCTAGCTGGTTGAGTGCAGTAGCTGATTTATTATTGCATTCTTGAGTTGTAGCAGCCGAGGTATTGTTGCAACTTCACTTGATTTGTGGTAGCTGATGTATTGCTGCAAATCTTACTTGAAAGAGGAATTCACTGCTGGTTGATTCGATTGTATTCCAAATTTAATGGTCTTTAGACCAAATTTGGAAAAAAGTAGATATTTTAATTTGAAGGAAATACTATAGATTATGATAATCATTTTCTGTTCGATGGAATTTGGTTTGATTTCATAAGGGAAAATCGATTATTTTTATAGACACAGCTTGGTTGACAATCAATGTGCACAGAGGCAAATAATATATTTGAAAGATATTCCACCAGATTTTAATTGGAAGGGTCGAACTTCATAAGGAGACAAATTGTTGGCCTTTGCAAAGACGAGCATCAAGTCTTGCATGGAATAATCTATTTGGAAGAGCGACTACCATTAATCAGTCAAATAAAATAAAAAGTCTTTGCACAAAAAGACAAAGAACTTGCTGCCTCCTCATTCTATTATGAGTCGATCACTTTTAAAGAAAATATCAAATGTCTAAAGGAGTTATTGGGACCTATTAGTGTGGCTGCTTTATTTTTGGATGAGCGCCGATTTCAAGGTAAGACAAATTTTATGTGCTTAGTCAGAGTAAAGACAAGTATTCAAAAAATTTGAACTTGGAGAGGACGTGGCTAAGGTAATACTTTCTGAAGACATTCATGTTAAAGTGACGGGTTTGATAGATGAGACAAATATCAGAATAAAGACAAAAATCCAAGTAAAAAGAAGAATAAGAAGGAATGATTCAGAATCAATTTGGCAGATAAGACAAATCGTCTTGTATAAGGTCATCAACTGAAGACGTGGAGAACGGCATCTCACAAGTTGGTGTGATTTTTATTAAAAAAATCATTCTTCACTAGAGCGACTAAGTTTGGAGTATATTCGTGGCTACCTTTCAGTGCAATATTGTTTGTTTGGAGGTCCTTTCTAGAGGATTTCATTTCATTCAGTTGGAGGATGTTATCATTAGCTGGAAAATTGTATTTTGCCAAGTATTGATCAGGTTCTCTAATTCTATATTTCATTTGCTGATACTGTTGGCGTTTCAAATCGCACCTCTAGAATGCGTTCTGGAAACGGACAGCTATGTGCAATAAACTGCTCTTCGAATTATTAGGGGAAGCTCCCTCTTTTGCTGAGTTGCATAAAGAAAAGTAATCTAAACTTAATTACGCCTATCTTTTTGGTTCAGCTGCGAGAACACAAGGTTATAGAACACTAGATGTTGCGGCTGAGGTTTTCCCTTTAATGAAACTAGACAGCTACAACTTAACCTACGCTTAAAACGCTTCTACCCTCTCAAGTAAACACAGAGCAAGAGAGTTTAGAAATGGACGAGTTTGATTTCTGACAAAGATACTTGAATAAACTATTCTTCAACATACGTTTTAAGGCAAGCCGAAAAAGAGATCATAAAAGTATTATGGAAATACGAGATTTTTATTTCAAGGCAGTCAAAGCACGCTCAAGATTTCATTTACTCATACTTCTAACACAAAAACAAATAGACTAAAATTTGAGATATTTATATCAGGGCAGACAAAGCACGCTCAAGATTTTATTCACTCAAACTTCTGGAACAAAGGATTATAATTTCGGGACAGCAAGTTGCAGCAACACGCTTGCAACATGCAATCAACCTGATTATAATCAACACAAAACATGTACTAAACAAGGATTTGCAGCTAAGGAGGCATGCAAACTTGCTCTTTACACAAAGTGAACAACACTAGACGATAACAAACATCAAGGCATAAGCTCAGCGATTCTGTTATCACAAGCATGGTTAAACTAAAATGAGCAAACACTGCTCTTATTTATAACTAAGCAGAGCAGTAGGGAACCCTAAAATCTCCTTGCTTTACAACTACTATTTGCCAACATGCAAGCTTTATTTCTAAATCTAGAAAAGATAAAACATCTAAACCCTAGAAAGCTTTGAAAAAAGGAAAGTGCCAACTTGTGACAACTTGTTACAATGTTTTCTTTCTATCCTCAAAGAATGGATAAGATTTAAGACAAGAATAGAAAGAAAGCATGGAAGATACTTCTAGAAGAAAGCAGATTTAAAGCTCGATCACATCCGCTAAAAAGCGGGCAACTTCATCTGTAGTAGGAGTGTTGATGCTATTAATAGCAAAATGCCGCTTTTCAAAGATTTCCTCGCCATCTGTAATTGATCTCAAGAAATCTTCACTCTCATTGGCCACTTTCTCGAACCTCGCTGACATCATGGAAATCATCATCATTCTCCCAACACTGCCATCGCTGCCATGCAAGATACTCTGAAACTCAGCTTGGACTACGTCAAGCCCAATGTAGGAACCATCCTCAAGGCAATACTGACAAGGAATTGCTGCAACTAATTCTCTGACGAACCTAAGAGTATCAATGACTCTTTGTTTATACGCTGCAAACTCCTCAGATATTCTGACATATGTATTCACCTTGAAAAGATGACTTTCTTTCCACTCCAGGATTTGTCTTTTATGTTCTCTCGCCATTGTAGAGCCACAAGCCATCTCTAAATCTGCAATTATGATTTCGTGCATGGGCTTGAACTCGGCTATCAGCTGTTCAAAATCCTGGATACCTTGAGGTAAGTCATGAGCTTTGTATCTTAACTGGAAGACCTGTGTTAGAACCTCTTTTCCTCTGTTGATGATCTCTTCAATCCACTCATTAGTTTGTTTTCCACAAATAACTAACTGCCTTAATTGTTGCTGATCAGTTGGTGTTTCTAAGACTTCAGGCAGCAACTGAGTTGTTTGTGAGGTGCCTTGGATAAGATTTGATATGTATAATCGGAGTTGACGATTTTCAGCCTTGAGGGCTGCCTTGTCTTCTCCATCCTTCTGCACTCTTTCTTGAATATTTTTTGTTACCATTTTAAACAAACTCATATCAGCATGTCGAGTGCTTTTACCAAGGTTTGTTTTGACCATTATGAAATCATCAACATCCACCTCATCTCTGATTTTATCTTCAAGAAGCGTAGCTGTCTCCATGACCTTTTCACCCTCAAGACTCCTCTCAAAATGCATTTGTTTCTTGGCCTTCTTTTTGGGTGCTTCCTGATATATACTGAGGTCATCATCAATCACCTGATATGAAGGCCTTCTTCTTGTCCTTCCCAAGGAGCTCTCAAGCCAAGATGTGGTATTTCTACTAACATCCAAGGCAGGAATAATTGTAACATTGGCCTCTATCTCCTCGACTTCCAAATCAATGTGAATTGGCAAAGACCTAGGAGATGGTAAAGGATCTTGTATCAAAGGCTCATCATGTACTTCTTCTTGAAGTATGGGCTCTTGTAAAGGGACTTCTATTTCAATTGTGGGCTGCTCTTGTATAACAATTCCTGAGTAGTCCAACCTCTTTTTAGCACTCTTTGTTGATCTACTGCCCTTTGTGACCTCTTGAGACTGAACTTTTTCTTTGTTCTTTGTTTGCACTCTCGAAGAAGAGGGAAGAGATGAATGTTTCTTTGGCGGCTCTGCTACTGGAATAGACTCCCTTCTCTTGAGAATTAAGAAAGTCGTACTATACTCTACCACTTGTCTTGTCCTTTCTTCCACTGTGATACATTCTTTGTGAGCCCAGTTGACCTGTGGAAGAGGTTGCTGCTCAACCTTATTTCTAGTATAGGCTGGGAGAATTACATCCCCATCATCATCTGACAACCCTTCAATGTCTTCTGATAAACAATCTTTCATTTGATGAAGGGTTAACCTACTGTGACTTCACCTTCGCACCTCATACTCGTCTCTGCAATTAGCCCAAAAGTCTTCAAGTGCGGGCACATGAGCATAGTTCTGACCAAGTCGAGATGCATAGAAGCTATGGGGATCATATGATCGTCTCTCGCTCACAGGCTTGAGACCAAATTGGTCTAACTCGTTACCCATTAGTTTAGCTTCGGCGTATGATCTACAAGTGTAAATGCCTAAAGCAAAAGGAAAGCTAAAGGCTGGTTTATTTTTGTTACGCAGACGGGTGTGAACAACTGATATCTCCCTGAAGAATTCCATACATACTACCTCATCTCATGGATACCTCGGTAACGTAAGCAGAGCTCTTGAATAACCGTACACCCTTAGGTAAGTGAAGGTGGCAAACTGAACCAACAAATCTCCCCATTCTGATATTGCAGCCCTGGCAACGGATGAGATGCGAACATGTAGCTCGTTGTCCAGGTCTCACACTATGTGTTGTACCCAAAATCAAATTTTTGGCATTCTGCTTAAATTGAGCTAAACAATGTAAAAATGCCGTCAAAAGTATGTTTTAGGTCAAAACAAACATGAAGTCTTTGTGGGTTTATGTCAAGGAACCTCTAGTTAAAATTCTGAAACAATTAAAATTAGGGTTTTACATCCCTATTTTTATGGAAACCCTAAAAATAGGACCTTCCCAGAAATGATTGAAAATAATTCTAATAGGATTAATTGACTTCACGATCACACTGATCAAGCCAAAATTATCAAAAATTATGTTTTACTCTCGTGGGTCTATTTCTGTTTTTCAGGAAAAAAGTTAGGAGCTCCGCAGCCATTAATGGCAGATTGGCCAGTACAAGGTGCTGAAAGCTAAACCTCAAAAGCTTCAACCAAGAAGCTATGGCGAAAAAGGATGAAAAGATGCTGTTTCAAAAAAGGCGATTCTCAAAACGGCAAAGGCAAAAATTTGGCTAAGTTTGGAAGATGGACGTTTCGTCTACCAAGGCAAAACACAGTCTACCAGGTGAAAAGGCGCCCCTCTTGAAGAAAGGCGCCCTTGGATGTCAGAGGGCAAATGAAATCATTTGGCATCCACAACTTAGTTATCCTCTTCACTCTCATACTCGCTCGACAACGAAACAATCAGCAAAATCATCTGATTCGGGTATCATTGACCAACCGTCAGCAAAGTATGCAGGATCCATCAACGACGAAGATGCGAAATCAGAGAGCTTCAAGGTAAAAGCGCCCCTACTTGCTAGGGGCGCCCCTCAGTTGCAAGCACCAGATGAATCCATAAGCAGCAGCTCTATACATGATATCTTTCCAGCTTCCTCGCAGCTACGTGATCAATCTAACAGCAAGTCCAAGAGACACACCAAACGATCACGAGTTGAGATCAAGCAGAAAAAGCCAAAATTGAAGAATTGGAAAGATAAGCTAGAATATGGCTAAGGCATGGCTAAAAGCACCCCTCTTGAGGAAAGGCGCCCTTTCTTGAAGGCATCCAGATTCAACCAGAATCTTCACTGCCTCCAAGGATGACCTTCTCAGCTATGACCTATCTTGTCAGTGAGACTATCAGCAATAACTTTCGACAAATCAATCATCAGACGGAGGAGGTCAAAGTCAGGCAGTTCACAACATGAACAAATTCAATCAAAAGCTAAAAGCACCCCTGCTGGCCAAAGGCGCCCTCAAGCTTGAAGGACTTGAACTTGTCTTTTCCAACTAAGAAGTTAGTCATCCTGAGCAAGACCGAGTTGGCTACCTGATGCATCATCAAGCAAAGTCATCTGATTCATCCATCAACGGGAACGTTAGATCAAAGCACAGAGGGTCTGAAAAGGCCAATTCGAAGAACAGTCAATGAAAATTGACTAAGGCACAGCCAAAAGCGCCCCTCTTGAAGAAAGGCGCCCTTCATTCTGGAGGCTCAAACTCAATTTTCTAAGTTAATCTCTCCCAGGCATATCTCATCAAGCTGATCCCATCTCGACAATGAATCTATCAGCAACTGCCGAAGATCAACTGAGCAGCCAGGATCGAAGATCAAACAGAGGCACTTCAGCCTGCAAAAATGATCAAAACTCCAAAAAAGAAGCCTACGAAAGTCAAAAGCAAATGTTGACTTGAGTTAACAAATTTTGGAGACAAAAAGAGGCCAAACACTCCACAATCAGTGGAAATCACCTTTTTGAACTCCAAATCAGGTTCAATCATGAGTTGGATGCCCAATTGATGCTTGCAACTCCAAATTGACATATCAAAGCATCTAGGCATCCATTATTCATTATTTCTTTGCAGGTTGAGGAGCTCAAGAACGGATATTTTTCTTCTCCAACATTTTTGAAGATCTGACAGAGGGGTTTTCACCGTTCTTCATATTTTTGAAGATCTGTTGCACAGAGGGACTATTTATCAGAGTTTGCATCAAAAGGCATAATTCTTCCAAAGTGGCAGTTTATAACTTCCAATCCATCTTCTGTCTACTTCCTCTATTTTTGTCTATATTTCTTTGCATGTCACAGGAAACGACAGATAATCACAGATCTGGCCAACTGGGTATGATCAGCACAGCTTTTTCAACAAAACCCACATGTTGGATTTTTCCAGAAAAAGTAGCCCTGCTGCCCCTATTTTTTAGGGTTTCCGAAAAAAGTCATAATTTTGAAAATCAAACAAACTGGGTTTGTTTAGCTTTGAAGCACAAACAAAACCCATGTGTTGGATTTTTCCGAGAAAAATCACTTTCTGGTGCCTCGCTGCCTCTGCCACCAAAGGGCTCTTGCATGTCATAGAAAAACACGTTTTTTCGAATTTCTGACGATCTGGGTTTGTTTAGAGAATTATTCTCAACGAAACCCATGTCTCAGAATTTTTCGTAAAAATTACCCCCGGCAAGGCTATTTTTAGCAGTTCCAGAAAAAGTTGTCCGAGCAGCATCGTGTGCACAGTCAATCTTCAAGGTTTTCAGAACGCAGTTCTCCCAAGACGAATACAAGACCAAAATGGTCTTACTCCATGATTTTCTGAAAACGGCTGGCACCGATCTGCGTCGGGCACACCTAGAGGTCAATCTAGCCAGATTGACAAGCATAGAAACAAGTCCACAGGTTCCATAATGGTTTCACCTCGTATATCTGATTGCCTTCCAAGGCCAGTTTAGAGGATTGTAACCGTTGGAATTTTACACATGCAGCAAGTTCATGTGCATTTCTCACGGTTGGAGTGATCGTGGTCAAACTTCGCGGTTTCATCATCAAGCTTCGCGGTTTCATCATACAACACTCTTCCATTGAGAAAGATCAAGGAAAACGTCAAAGCTGCAAAAGAACGCGGAAGGTAGTCATTCCCAACACAGAGCCGCCATCGGTTAATACTACACTACCTTCCACGTCAAAGTGGAAACACAGACAAAAAAGAAAAGGAGTAACCCTCCTAAGGGAAGCAGAATGAAGGAGATGCATACATCAAGTTGCTGACAAGCGGTAAGCTGACGATTGACAGACATGTAACGGTCTCCGTATGAAGAAGTCAACGAATGAACAAAAGCACCGTTGACCAATGGTGATGAGGTGTCAAACACCTCAAGAAGGACGTCCTACCCTTCCAAATAGCAATAAATATGACTGAAGTCAACTTGATGCCCCTTTCCAAGTTGACTCCAGATCTCCACAGATCATGCATGTCAGATCCCACTGATCTAGGATGTCTAATTGACTCCCACGATTTGTGGATCTCAGATCTCCTTTAAAGGTGGATGTCTATTTTGGAGACACATTTGTAATTTAAGTTCACTTTTAGTTAGGTGTCAGTCAACTGAGGTAGACTTCCAGTTTGACTTTTGTTTAGTTTCAGTTAACTGAAGTAGATTTCCAGTTAACTGCTTGCTACCTACTTTTAGACATAGGAATAAATCTTGCTGATTGGCAAGAACTGTTTGTTAACTCAAGGAGATTTTAGGGTTGCCTACTCCTTTGAGTTTCTATAAATAAGAGCCTTAGGTTCTTTATTTGTTTAACCTTTATTTGCTAGCAAAATTGCTGCGCCACTGTTGCCAGAGTTCGCTTGTTTATATCTGTTCACTCTTGGATGAGAGTTCGTTGGTTGATCGCAATTGTGCATGATTTCGTGCCTTTGCTGTCCCGACCTTTGTAATTCTTTGAAGAACCTTGAAGAAATAAATCAGATGGTGCAAGCTTGATTGATCTAATTATTTGAGTTATTCAAAGTCTTGTTTTTAAATAGTGCATTGTTTCAATCTCCTCCTTGGACAGGTGTCGTCGCCTCCTTGGATATTTTGTCATCGATCATTATCGTTTGATGTTGTTTAATGATCTCTCTTGCAGCCTAGACTTTGGACAGGTGTCGTCACCTCCTCGGGAATCCTGTTAGAAAGGCCATCGTTCCTTGTTGTTTCCAGTGAGCTGCTTCCAAGCCTATACCTCGGATAGGGGTTCCTCCTCCTTGGCAAGTCTCAGATCCAGTTTACCGTAACGAGTGTTTGCTTGTATCGAGCCCTATCTTGGTATATATCCGAAGGTTCAGAGCCTCGGCCATATTCCATTGAGACGGAGGATTCAAGTGATCCAACCATACCATTTCGCTCCTACACCCTCATGCTCTGTTTATCTTGAGGAGGTAGGATAGTCTAGAAGTTAGTTAGTCGTAGTTAAGATCTGCGGAAACCAGAGAAAAAGCTTAGCTACGGCGCATTGGTTTATGCACCCTTGTGTCCTGCCGCTGAGTAAAAAAGATAGGAAATCTTAGTACACCCCTTTTTTACAGTAGAAAATCAGCAAAGAGAGATCTTCCTCTCTATAATCCGAAGAGCATGTACTAACACACTTGCAATAGCTGTCCGTTTCCAATAAGCACTCCAGAGGTGCTAATTGAAATGCCAACAGTTTTTTGGCTCCCACCGTGGGGCAACGAGGCATAAAACTTCAAGAAAAGCTTAACGCTTTTATGACACGAAATGGGCATCTGGCGTCTTTGGGCACCAGTTGAACAACCTAATCTTGCTCCAGCAACTCTCCAACTAGATCTTACATTCATTGAAGGAGAGCAGACGGACATCATCAGTAGCTTGCGTACTTTCATCTTCGAAAAGAATACATCACCAGCTCAGTGGAGAGCCGCAGCTATTACTTTGGACAAGGAAGAAAGAAAGGCTGACCTTGCAGCTGAGAGACCAGTGTTACCACCACCCGCGTGGTAGTAAGATTCCTGGCTCACCGAGTATACATATGGAGGATAACTAAGCCTCTATTTCAATAAGACATCGGAAAAGCATCCGACGTGGAGAAAATCTTTGAAAAGGTTCGGGAATGATCCTCTGGCATCCAATTGCTTGATCCATACAAGAAGCAATGGATGGTAACAACAATAATGCTGGCGAGAGATGTCGACCTTCATTACCTTGGGGTAATAACATTAGACCCTTGGCTTTTCAGGTAAATCATGAGTTACCTAAAGGATCAAGGAAGCACTTTCCCCAATTTCACGACAATGGGAGTCAACACCCAGATGAACATTTTGCTGCATTCACAACGGCTTGCGCCATCTTGCATGTGCCACATGAAGACATCGCAGTACGTCTCTTTGTGGAGACTCTTATTGGGAATGCTACGGATTGGTTCAATCACCTGAAGCCAAGCATTATTACAAGTTGGGCATCTACGAGTGAAGTTTTTGGCGAGATTCAAACTCGCTGAAGACAATCATTTGTTGTTCGCCCAGCTTACAAATTCGAAGATGGAGCGCAACGAGCACATGAGAGAGTTTGTGGCAAGATTTGATCGTCTTGTTGCAAAAATTTCATTTACATTCGATCCATCATTGGAGATTCTGATGAGCTGTTTCATAAATGCTCTTCCATCAAAGATAGCCTTCTTCCTGAAGATGGTGAAAGGAACAGAGTTGAAGAGTGTGCAAGAACACGTGATCGAGTTGGAGTACAATATGATCACTTTCGGATTGATGAAAGCAGACTCTATCAGATCTCCAAGTCAACAATCATACCAACCAAAGAGAGACAATCTTCAGCCACAGTTGCCAACACCTCCATCAAGACCAATGATTGAAGCTGCACAGAGTGCAGTATTTTGTTGTTTCCGTGACACTGATGCACATACCGGATTCACGTGTCCTGAGAATTTGAGAATGACCCAAATCATGGGATATGCTGAAGCTACTCCTAGTTCTAGTTTTGTACTAACAAGTTCGAACGTTGTCTTACCACTGACGGACAACTTCGATGGCGACTCCACAACGGGATATTTTGAACCCGTTATTAATCAAGAAGAAGAAGACTACTGTCACTATTCTCTTGTGGTGAATCACGAAAAAATTTCAATGCCTGTGTCTACAAGTGTTCAACACTTCAAAGCACAGAAAGAAGAGGAAGAAAGACGAAGATCAAACGAAAAAGGGTGAAGAGGTGCTTTCCACTTCCAATCCCAGGTCCTCACAGAAGAACGCTATGCAAGTTGCTCAAGATCCTTCTTCAGCAAATTTTGACATCATAGCTTCCATGATGAAGACCAAGGTACAAATCTCTCAACTGGAATATCTTCAGGATCATCCAGAACAACTAGATCAGATTCTCAAAGTTGTAAAGAAGCAGGCTATGCTCGAGTCATCTATTCCAGCAGGAGCAAAACCTGAAACGAATCCCGGTAATTTTGTGACTTTGCCAAAGATAGAAACTGAAGATCAGAACATTGCATGTTCCAAAAAGATATTGACAGAGGACGCAAGGTCATGGACAACACTGTTCGATGGAGGTTGTTCAATTACAGTTTCAGAAATAGGGGAAGTGATCATCTCTCCTAAAGGACAGTTGCACCCATCCGTGCAATTAAAATTCACTGAAGCTGAGAAAGAGGTGCTTTTATTAGGCCTCAAAGATGCCAAAGACATGGGAATCAAACTCCTGTGTGTTAAAGGCGATCTAGAGCTGATCCATGAGCCGGTCAAAGGATATTTTCAGATCAGCAAAGATCACCTACGACATTATAGAAATCGAGTTTGGAACTCGATTGATTGGTTTGAAGAGTTCAACATCCCCAAGATGAATGACAGCAGGACTAATGCCTCAGGGGTATCAACTTTCCCATTTGCATCATATTCTGACTTTTGTCAGAGTACTTTTGCGTGGATATACAAATACCTGAGAGTCTTCATTCCAGAGGGATTGTCTCCCACAATTCCCATTAGAAGAGAAGTAAAGCCTTTCAGGCAGAAGCAGCATCGATGGGAGGCTCTTCGTGTTGCCATGAAGCAGGCAATACTTGAAACATTTCGTCCCTTTGGGGATGGGGTGAGTTCTTTGTAAAATAAATTTATTTTGCTTTAACGTTATGTTGTTATGTTTTTCCCCGTTTCGTAAAGTATTGTTGTGTATTAGGTGATTTCTTAGATAGTCTTGTTTTAGGTGAATAAATAGGTGAGCCCCAATAATACCATGAACTTCAAGTTCTTATGTGAAATAGGAAATAAGTCCTGACTCCATTGCCCAACTAATAAAAGTACTGGTCTACGAAACTTGAGATTCTTGGTTCTCCTATGCCGTAGGTATCCGACATGGTCACCAGACGGAGCCTATGTTGTACCCAAAATGAAATTTTTGGCATTCTGCTTAAATTGAGCTAAACAATGTAAAAATGCCATCGAAAGTATGTTTTAGGTCAAAACAAACATGAAATCTTTGTGGGTTTCGTCCAGAAGTTCTTATGTGAAATAGGAAATAAGTCCTGACTCCATTGCCCAACTAATAAAAGTACTGGTCTACGAAACTTGAGATTCTTGGTTCTCCTATGCCGTAGGTATCCGACATGGTCACCAGACGGAGCCTATGTTGTACCCAAAATGAAATTTTTGGCATTCTGCTTAAATTGAGCTAAACAATGTAAAAATGCCATCGAAAGTATGTTTTAGGTCAAAACAAACATGAAATCTTTGTGGGTTTTGTCCAGGAACCTATGGTTAAAATTCTGAAAAAATGAAAATCAGGGTTTTACACCCCTATTTTTATGGAAACCCTAAAAAATAGGACCTTCCCGGAAATGTTTGAAAATAATTCTGATAGAATTAATTGCCTTCACGATCACACTGATCAAGTCAGAATTATCAAAATGCATGTTTTACTCTGGTGGGTCTATTTCTATTTTTCAGGAAGAAAGTTAGGAGCTCCGCAGCCATTAATGGCAGATTGGCCAGTTCCTCTCTATAATCCGAAGAGCATGTACTAACACACTTGCAATAGCTGTCCGTTTCCAATAAGCACTCCAGAGGTGCTAATTGAAACGCCAACATTATGTGTATGACTAAATTCAAATAGCAAAACTAATACAATACACTACATTATTAAATATGAATTTTAATTATATATATGAATATTAATAGTCTCTATATGTAATAACCCATTCATTGTCAAAGGAAGCACATAAGTGGATGATTGCATTAGACGAAGAGAACAATATCGCTGTTCAAAAGATAAATAATCAATTCGATCATGCATGAATGCATTGATTAATTTGTTAATGGTATTGAAGAGAGGATTAATTAATGTTTTGGTTAAGGGAGATAACTAACAAGAACAACCATGACGTTATGAGCAATGATTGTATGATCACTAATCATTATTTACGAGGCAACGATTAGGTGAATTAAGGAAGCAATGGACATACTAAAGAGGAGTGATTAGTATTTCAATAAGCATTAAATAATGAAGATCTATTAACTAAAAGACATGCCCATTCAGAAAGTCATCTCTATTCAAAGAGATACGTCCTGTTGTGACCTTTTCACACATCACCCCATGCCAAATGGGGACCCCCTAATTTTTGCTCCATTATGGTCTTTTGGCTTTGGTTTTGTGTTGTTTTGCGTCTCTCTCTCTCTCTGATCTTTTTGTCCTTCCGGGGATGTCCTATCGTTTGACCTAAGTTGAAATTTGAGCTAAGTCTGGGAAATTAGGGCTTTTCATTCTTCAAGCTTATTGGAGATCAAATTGAGTTGGCTAATTGACATCTGAGCTTAACATTGCTGTCAGGAGGCTTCCAGCAGGTTCCCATTGAGTTTTCATTGAAATCTGACAACTTACTATTTTTAGTAAGTACCTAATTGGAAGGTCTTTTCTTCAGAATTTCGGGATTTTGACTGCTTCAACACATTCAGGTAACTTCAAGATGCCTGCACGTAAAATTTGAATAGATTCTGACAACTTGCTATTTTTAGCAATTCAGGCTTCAAGAGCCATTTTCAGGGTTTGCATGCAGAGTTTTTCAATGCATGTTTGGATTTTCCTCATGGGTTTTACGAGAGCTTCGCAGTGATGTCACATGCAAGCAGAGTAGATCACTTTTCAAGGACTTACTATTTTTAGCCAGTGCTCGCATGTGGACCAATTTTTTGGGTTTTTCTGGGTTTTTTGAGATCCCATGAGTAGTTTAACATGCAAACTCATCCGACATCAGATTGATCACTTTTCGGGTGCTAACTATAAATAGCAGGTTCACTTCAGCAGCTCTTCAACACTTCGGTTCAACAAGCAGAACGATAGGCAACAAAAATCAAGTCAAATGGGAACAGTTTAGGGCACATGCAAGTCAAATTAGGGTTTCCACTGTTATGCCTAAAAATAGGGGGGAAACACGAAAGTTGTCAAAACGGAGTACACCATCATAATCAGCATCTTTCAGGTTGCCTACTGGCAAAATTTGAGCACAATCAGAATACTTACAATTTTTAGTAAGTCACTTCATGGCTATAAATAGCAGGTCTGTGCCAGAGGCGGGTGTGTACAGGTCACCAAGCAGTGAGGATCACATGGTGAAAATTTCAGGTCAAACAGAGTTGTAGAAGTCAGGAAACCAAAAACTTGCTAAAAATAGGTGGCAAAAGATGGAAGTTCCTCCACCACATAGGAAATGCGCCCACAAGTAGAAAAGACATGGCAAAAAGTTTCTAAGGCGTGGGAAATGCCTAAGGGGGGTTAAGGTGGAAGTTGATACATGAAAATGCGCCCTTGTTTGTGGGGGAAGTAAGACAAGATTGCTAAGGCGTAGGAAATGCCTAAGGGTTGAAATGGAAGTAGCATCTGTGAAATGCGCCCTCAAGATGAAATTCCTTGACCACATGTGATATGTATCCAAGGCTACAAGGGTAAGTTAATTAAAAAATAATTTTTCTAAGGCATTTTCTAAAGTGAAAGTGAGAAATACGCCCAGGGGGAAGTAATATTAAAATTTCTAAGTGCAAGATGAAATGCGCCCATGAGCATGAAGGGAATTTCTTCAGAAAAACAGGAAAATGTCAGGATGTGAAAAGTAAAGGCTACAGAGGTGGAATATGTCTAGAATTAAAATGGAATAAACCTTAGCATTTTTTTATTATTTTCAAAAAAATAATAAAATTAAACTTACCCCTTCGTCTGGATACACATGAAAATGATGATTTTGAGGGGAAATTTCTTTTGGGTATTGAACATTTTCTACTGGGAGATGATTTAAAATTGTTCTCCACCTTGCTTGTGTTGTTTTGACAGAGATTTTTGCCTAGCGCCTGTTTAATGAATTTCCTAGGCGAAAAAAATAATTTCTAAGGCAAATAAAAGAAATGTTTTTTACAAAAAATGCCTTGGCTAGTGATGTCAAAATGAGCGCCTGGATTACAGTTGATGAAATTTATAAAGCAGATAAAGTTGTCTAAGGAAAGGGAAAATAAAACAACAAGTGGTCAACTACATTCACAGGGAAGAGATGAAATCTGTCTAAGGCATGGGGGAATTTGAAGATGAAATGAAGCTCGAACATCAAGCATTCAAATGCATCCTCAAGGTGAAATATTTTCTAAGGCACAAACTCCAAACACAAGGTGGTGGATGCATCCTTGAAGAGGATCTTATGAAGTGAACACAGTGCACCCGGAAAGCAAAGTTTGCTAGAGAAAATGATGAATTCTATCAGATCTAGGGATCGATCAATCAGAACATGAAAACTAGGTAAGTGAAGAGATTTCATCTTATAAATGTTCTGATGCTCTTCTTTTTGTTTTGTAGGATGAATATCGGAGCCAGAGCATGAGGGCTTGAGGTGATGAAGCTGGACAACGTTACAACTTTGGAAAAGGGAAATGGCAGTGAAGATTTGTCTAAGGCATTAAGAATGAGGCTAAATACGCCCAAGGCAGTGGGCTGGAGAAATAGGAAAGTTACAAGGAAGAAATGTGTCTAGGAATTAAAACAACAGGAGGGCTGAATGCGAATAACTGAGCAATCGAACTCCGGATCCTATCAATTTTTGTTATTTGTGGAGACAATCTTAGAGACTCTTTTACCCTCCTCCTAGCGCAACAGAATTGGCAGGTAGAGCAGTGGGAATGTGTTTCTGGACGAGTATCTTCTAGAAGAGGATAATGGGCATTAATTGCTCATGGTGGTTCCTGCAGAGGAGTGGAGAATCTTCTGTGCAATCATTGCCCCACTCCTCTCTGTGGCGGTTTTTAGGGCAAAAACCCTAATTAGGGCACATGTGGCTCGATCTGAGCCCTTCTTTGTAATTGAATCTAAGCCGTCTGTTGGACTGGGCCAATTATAAAAGGGCCATCCCCCCTCATTTGTAATCGATTAGATTAAGAGTTAAGTCAGAACTAGAGAGTAGAGAGTATATAGTGAATAGTTAGAAGTTAGCTTAGTTTGAAAAGGAAAGAAAATCTTTCCCTTTGAAAGTTTTTGTAAAAGGTTGTTGTGGAGGACTCTCATAATATAAAGAATTTCATTGATTGGTGATTCTATCTTTCGTTGTGAGCAGTTGACAAGGTTTTTTTGTCTTTCCAATTCAAGTAGATAGAGTAAAGTAGATTTTGTTTTATGCAAGTAGTCAGTAATTGTGGAATGCAGTGTTTGGCTTGAGCAAGTCTTCTTTCATCCATACCACTAGTGGGCTTGCTGATGGTGAGTTCGCCTTGCGTGGTCAACTGGAGCATTGGCGCTTAACTTCGATTGTGATTCGTATGTCCACTTGCATCGTTGTGATGGTGTGTGCATGTTGAGTCATAATTTGAACATTTTACTCATCCTTTGAAGATTGCACTGATTTTGTGGAAGTTGTCCAAAGGGAGGCGAAGCAAAGTTTGGTTTGAAGATTGTTGAAGTCGATCCTCGCATTCCACCCTTTAGAGATAGATTGTAGAATCCCTACCCCTATTCCTTTTAAATTCAGCATTTCCCGGTTAGTCTAGAAATCAGAGCATCATAGTCAAATCTTTCATTTGCTTCAAGAGGTTGAACAATTACGTAAGTCCCCTTGGAATACCCAGCATATTCACATCAACCAACTGAGCCTATTCGCTACATAAGGAACCTTGGAGTTGAACGCATGATCTTTCACGCAATCTTAGCATGCGGAATACTTTGATGAAGAGAGAATAGAGTGACCGTTGGACGTTTTATTGTGTGTTGGTGCGGTCATTAAACACCCGTCAACATGTCCTTTCTTGTGAAGGCATACAAATATAAAAAGATAATAATAAGTGTGAAGAGGAGATCATTGAACATTGAGATTTATATATTTATATTGCAGACCAAGTGCTCTAATAGAGCCTATGACCAGCATAAAGAATGGACACATGATTAAATTGTAGATTTCAGATACAGCGGCCAAGGAATCGCATGAATAGAAAAGATCAAGTCAGAGAAGGCAATCGGATTGATGACATAACTCTCTTGTATATGCTACACATGATTTTAATGTGACAAATCAGAAACAACACATATACTTTATTGATAAAATTCCATTCTTGAACGAATAATTGAATCAAACATCTTATTTTAGAATTTCTATCAAGAATACTTTCTCTATTAATATTTAAGTGTCCATTGATCGGGACTAGTGCAAAATAGTAAGCTAGAATTACTTTTTAAGATAATAGAGGTCTATAACCATTTTATCATCTCTTACAAGTATTAGCCCTTAGCATACTTTGATATCGTAAGATTGAAGGCAAAAATCCTAAGTAAGCTCTCCAAGGGACATTACAATTTGTATCAGAGCTGGTTAAATCTGCTAGCCTGTGAAGGTGGATGAGTGAAAGGGAAAGAAGATATTATAATAGGGAGATAAGAAGACAGTGGGAACTTGCCTAAGCTCACGAAGGAAGAACAACCTCCAATATCTTGGGCATCTGCAAAGATTCATCACTAAATAACAGCCCTGACAACTCTGAATCTTGGAGTAGTGAACAAGGAGGTAGAAACATGGGAGATAGAGACTTCACCGATCGTATGGATCAAATCATGGCAGAACAAAGAACTACACAACAATAGATGGCACAAATATTGGACACCTTGTCTCAAATCATGATAAATACAAACAACAATAACAACCAAGTTGGCAATAGTGGAGGCAATGAAGACAATTCAAGCACCAATAGAACCCCAAATCATCGTACTACAAATAGTTCTAGACTCATGATACCTATTTCCCCCCAAGAGTGGAACAACAAGGAGGCAATGAACCTACATTGGTAGAGTTGCAAGATCAGTTCCGCCAAGATTAGATAGATGGAGGATTACAAATGCATATGTCCCTAAAAGACTACATGGACTTGAGAATGAAGCATTTACCCAACAAAGGTAATAGAGACCTGTTGGTGTGTGTTTTGAGTACGCCACCGAACACAGAATAAAAATGCCCAAAGGACACTCTTATCCTCTCTTGAAAAGTGCTTGCAAAAATCCAGTAGGCAATACAATAACTCCAAGGTTTCTTCGGTCAGGTCTTGACATGTGGATAAGGCCAGTGGGCGTTGTGATTGCTGGTAATCACAAGGGGACTTATATGAAATTCTCTTTTTGCGGGTTGGAAACTTAGACGGTTTTATCCTTGAAGGCTCTTTCGGTGGGTATCTTCAGATTTTCCAAAAAAAATAAAAAAAGGATAAGGGTTTAGAGATCTAAACTACGCCTAAGAATTCAAGAGACAGCAGTGAGTAGACAAAAGGGGTAACCACACTTCGTTTCGCCACCTTTGGACAACTACGCGAAGCAGGTGCAATCTTCAACGGAAGTGATAAGAATTTTCATATTTGAATCGGTAATTGAAACAAACAGAAGTTAAGCATCCACGATTTAATGGCTCAGACTAACTTTACACGTCAAATGCAAATCATCCACTCGACAAAAGTATGAGCAAAATTTTATTCGCCACTGCGATCAAATCTATCACTCATCTAACCAACATGTAATGAAATACTATTCTAATTCTACTCTAAGTGTTGAAGGAGAAATATTCAACCTTGCATACTACTTGAAAATAAAAGTTGTTCTTAGCAAATCATGCACAAGAGCTTTTATAAACGGAAATAGTTTCGTCGCAACAATCTTTTATTACTCACTTCACACATTACAAATGAGGGTCAATGAGTTTATATAGAGTTTCATAAATGGAATAAATGGCTCAGATTAAAAATGAGCCGACGGTCAAGATTTAACAAACGAAACCCTAATTAGGGTTTCCCAAAATAACTTCAGTTAACTGGCAATGAACAGCAATGAGTTGGCAATAGGAGCTATTTTCAAGGGACTATATCCTGATCCTCTCGAGCTGCCGTGTATTCGCCGAATCTGGACACGATCGAGGCAACCTCGTCCATGGTAACCTGCGGAAGCATGCCGATTCTGAATTCAAGCCCATCCATGCTCTCGGCGCATCTGGCGAAGGTCTCCTCCCACTCTGGTTCCGTCTTCTCAAAGGATTCTCTGATGCTCAAGAAGTTCGCCAATTTGGCCCAGTCCTGCCTCAAGATGGGCCCAGTGATGTAGAAGATATTTTCCTGGACACTTTTCTTCAAAACTTCCAACTGCAGGTCATTCTCTCGCAGCGCCTCTTTATCCAGGACATCGGCAATTATGTTGAGGATTTTGGCCTGAACTTCCTTGACCTGTTCCTCCAGTCTGATGCCGTCAATCTTAACCCTCTCCAAGACTTCACCTCGTGCCGTCAAGGTCCAATACCAAGTGTGGAAGTCATAGGCTGCTCCCGCTGCGATGACGCCTCCCTCTATCAATTCTTGCTTAGGAACTCCTTTCAGAATCCTAAGGCAAGGGATTATTTTGTCCTGCACGTCTGGAAGGCTGTCCGATACTTCTGTCAAAGAAGCGAACCTAGAAAGCAAGCAGTGGCCTGGCCATAAACCAAAGTTAGCTGCTCCACAAATGTCTCAGCTTCAGCCCCCTTTACGGCTATCCATTCTTTGGCCTCTTGAACCGTGAGCCTGTTTTCTTCCATCTCTTTAATGGCCTCCTGCGAAGAGTTCGGAAGTAGAGGAGCTGCCGTAGTGTCCTGATCAAGTGGCTTGATCAAGTGCTGAATATATTCCCTTAAGCGCTCAATCTCTAATTGGCACTCCTTCCTTCTGGCTACCTCCTTCGCTAACCTTGATTTGATGGCGGACACAGAATTGTCCAAATCTTCCATTTCTTGGCCCTTAGTGGTTGGACCCAAGTCAATGGTCGTGATGGCGTAATCCTGTGGAGCCATATCCTCCCGTGGCTTGTCCACTGTAGGCACGGCGATTTGCACTGTCCTGTTGCCGGCCTCGTCTCTATGTATGCTGGAGAATTTCTTTGCCGACTTTTTGGGCACGGTTTGAGACAGTCTGGCCAAAAAGTCTGCCGTATCATCCTCTTCTGGTTCATCTGCCGGCACTTGTACCTTTAGCCTCTCCTTCAGCCAATCCGGTATCGTAAGCTGCTCAACACCGTCTTCTTCCGGCACGCCTTCTCTATCAGGAACGTCTACAATTCCCCTAAGGGCTGAAATCATCCCTTCCTGAAAATCCTCATCTTGGGTGCCCACATTGTCGTCATCCAACTCCAATATTTCGGTGCCCGTGGGAGAAGGTGGCGCATCCTCATCTGGCTGAAGCTCCGCGTTGTTTTCAGGAATCGGAGAAGGATCCCTCATATCTGCCAGTGAAGCATCGGCGGTAGCCAGTATCTCCTCAATATTTCTGGAGGCGGCCGATTGAGAAGGTTTCATCTTTACCTGTTTCTGGACCGGCTCTTTGCCTGCAGCTATTTCTTTTCTTTTCCTAGATGTGGTGGCCTCTATCACTGGGAGGTCCTGTGATGCTCCCGCATTGGAAGAATAAGACTCTGCCTCGCTTAGCATATCATAGGTCAGGGTTATCTTCTGGCGCCTTAATTCTTGAACTCGTTGATCAACCCACCACTGAGTAAACTTGATGACAGGCCTCATCAAGACGTTCAAGTCAGCATGCTCTGCTTCTGACCACTGGACAGCGGGCAAAGCTGAATTCTCATCGAAGCGCGGTTGCGTCTGATTCTCGTCCTCTTCCAACTGATCTGGCACGTGACAAAATTCTGTTGCCCTGATTAAGCTGAGAGGTAATCTGGACCACATCCTCCGTCTGACCTCAAATTCATCCGCAGCATTTGCCCAATAGTCCTCCAGTTCGACCCTATGCTTGTACCTCCTTCCATCCACCATTTTGATGTGGTGATGGGGGTCGTAGTGATTTCTGGCCGGATATGGAGAGAAGGGGTAATGCTGTATCTCGATTCTGGCACTGTCAGCTGCCTGTGATGACGGACACGACTCCAGCATGTTCCCTATAAAGAAGGGAAAAGTAACTGCCGCCTTTTGTTTTGCTCTTTGAAGACCCTGAAAATCTTCTAACTGCCTCAACACTTCGAGCAGGACCATCTTATTCGTGGGGAAGATGGGCAGACGGTACGGGCTTCCAGTGAATCCTTGAATTCTGATATACGTAAATCTTGGATACTGGATAAACCAAGACCCGTATTTACCGATTAGGCTTTTGGCTTCATGTGTCAGCCGCTGATGCGTCCCTCCCTGGAGTATCCTGGTGATGTACATCAGGAACGCGTCGTGGGCTCGTCTAAAATGCGCCTTCTCCCTCAGCTGGAGTTGTGGGTAATA
This sequence comes from Sequoiadendron giganteum, assembly GCA_007115665.2. Taxonomy (NCBI): domain Eukaryota; kingdom Viridiplantae; phylum Streptophyta; class Pinopsida; order Cupressales; family Cupressaceae; genus Sequoiadendron; species Sequoiadendron giganteum. Next base: position 1,003,670 of record CM021108.1, on the reverse strand, counting down.
GTCATAAGGTTTTAGCTCGTTCTCCTTACTGCCAACTGTGCCTTTGCAGATCAAGCCTGCATATCTGTAAGTTCTGGCCAACATATAGACGACGTAAGAACCCATATAAAATGTTTTGGTCTTCTCTAGATTGATAAGCTGGTGGTGAAGATTATTGCTTATCATCCTAGCCCAGTTGAACATCTTGACACCTTCTGTGAGGTCCTCAATGAAATAATACATCCACGGCTCAAAGGGTGCTCCCAAGGGACTGCCTGCCACTCTGTTCAGCAAGATAATAATATCTCCATAGTCCTTGAAGTCCGTGCGCATCAACTTCTTGGGCATCTTCTTAAAGGACGGTCTAGGCTTGTCCAGCCAAGATTTGTTAAGGTTGGCGGCACAAAGATCAGGATTTTTGTCATATAACTTCTGAGCATCTTCCTTGGTCTTGTAGACAGTTTTAGGATATGCCGGAATGCCGAAGGCTTCCTGAATGGCCACCTCTGTCAGATGTGCCAACACTCTCCCATCAGGCGCCACAATCCGCCTTGACTCAACATCATAGTGAAGTGCACACTCCACCATCAGTTCAGCACAGCAAAGCGCAGGCTGGAATCCGGCAGCTTGAAATATGCCGTGTTGTGACCTTTTTCACACATCACCCCATCAGGATGGGGACCCCCTAATTTTTGCTCCATTCTGGTCTTTTGGCTTTGGTTCGCTCTCTCTCTGGTCTCTAGTCCTTCCGGGGATGTCCCGTCGTTTGACCCAGGTTAAAGTATTGGTCAAGTCTGTGTAATTAGGGTTTTCATCCTTCAGGCTTATTAAAGGTCAAGCTGAGTTATAAAATTGAAATCTAAGCTTAGTGCAGCAGTCAGAAGACTTCCAGCAGAGTCCCCCTAAATTTTCACTGTATTCCGGCAACTTACTATTTTTAGTAAGTATTCAACTTGGGACTATTTTATTGAGATTTTGGAATTCTGTCAGTTCCACTGCATCAGGGTAACATCAAGCTGCCTACACGTAAATTTTGAGCCAGATCAGACGACTTGCTATTTTTGGCAGTTCAGGCTGTAAGAGTCAAATTAGGGTTTCTACATGAGCTTTTCAGATGCATGTCTGGAGAATCCTTCTGGGTTTTCCAAAACCTTCGCAGTGATGTAACATGCAAACCGAGACAACCACTTTTAGAGTTCAGCCTTCGGAGGCTATTTTTAGGGTTCGCATGCAGTGTTTTTCAACGCATGTCGGGTTTTTCTTTATGGGTTTTTCGAGAGCTTCGCAACGGTGTGGCTTGCAAGCGGAGAAGATCGAGTTTTGAGGACTTACTATTTTTAGCCAGTGCATGCATACAGACCAGTTTTTTGGGTTTTTCTGGGTTTTTTGAGATCCCGCGAGCAATATGACATGCAAAATCATCCGGCAGTGGATGAGTCACTTTTCAGGTAGTTTCTATTTTTAGCAGGTACACTCCGGCAGCCGCCCAACACTCCAGTTCAGCAGACAAAGCGACAGGCAGAAGGAACGAAGTCAAACAGAGACCGTTCGGGATACATGCAAATCAAATTAGGGTTTCCACTTTTATAGGGGGGTAAAATCCAAAAATAGCCAAAACGAAGTACCCCACCCATGTCAGCACACTTCAAGGTACCTACTGGCAAAATTTAAGCGAAATCGGAGAACTTACTATTTTTAGTAAGTCAGGGCACGACTATAAATAGCAGGTCAGGGCAGAGGACTGACAAAACAGGTTCACAAGGCAGAGAATATCATCTGATGAAATTTTCAGGCAAAACGGAGCCTTAGAGGTTGAAAATCAAGGGATTTGCTAAAAATAGCACAACTTGCTAAAAATAGAATGCAAGAGCAGGGGCAGGCAGAGGCTTGAAAATTGTCTAAGGCAAAAAAAACAAAAGTAGACCCATCAAAATGCGCCCTCAAGAAGAGATGCCTTTAAAACGCCTAAGGCATAAAACAGAAGCTCATACCTCAAAATGCGCCCAAAGAGGAAGGAGAGAGGTGAAAAGTTTCTAGGTCATGAAAACGAAAGTGGAACCAAGGAAATGCGCCCATGGTGAAAATGAAAGCTCACATGTTGAAATGCGCCCTCAAGAGAAAACAGAAGCATGGGGTCTCATTTGCGCCCAAGGAAGAAGAGATGCCTTGAAAAAGTTCTAAGGCGTGGAAAGTGAAAGCTCACATGTTGAAATGCGCCCTCAAGAGAAAACAGAAGCATGGGGTCTCATTTGCGCCGAAGGAAGAGGAGATGTTTTGAAATTTTCTAAGGCGTGGAAAGTGAAAGCTCACCTAGTGATTTGCGCCCACCTCAAGGATTGAAGCCTTGAAAAGTTTCTAAGGCAAAAAAAAATTAAAAGCTCACCTAGTGATTTGCGCCCACCTCAAGGATTGAAGACTAAAAGGTTTCTAAGGCAAAAAACAAAAGTAGACCCATGTAAATGCGCCCTCACCAAGGTGTAAAGTGAGCTCGATGAAATATTCTAAGGCATAAAATGAAAGTAGAGAGGTCAAAATGTGCCCTCAAGAAGATACATGGCTTGAGGAAATTCTAAGTGGTAAAAGTAAAACCAGACACACCCACATGCGCCCTCAAGAAGATAAAGTGGCTAGGACTTGAAAAAAACGTCTAAGGCATGGAAAGGAAAGCTCAAGACCCCATATGCGCCCAAGGTTGCTGGAGAAAATTTCCTAAGGCAACGAAATAAAAGTAGAACCTAGCAAATGCGCCCTCACCTTGAAAGGATATTCTAAGTGTTTGAGTATTTTCTAAGTAAGAAATCAAGGCTTGCATGAGTAAAATACGCCCAGGGGGCAATAAGATTCTAAGTAGTGAAATGAAAGTAAGCACATCGAAATGCGCCCTGAAGTGAAAGTTAACCCCATGAAATGCGCCCAAGCCTAGATGATGCTAAGAAGAAAAACGCCTAAGGTAGAAGGAAATAGAACTTGCAAGGGTGAAATGCGCCCTCAAGGTGAGGAGGTCTTGAAATTTTCTAAGGCATGGAAAATGGGAGCTTGACCCTCTAAATGCGCCCATGAGGAGGATGAGTTAGAAGGGGGTTTTAAGTGTGAGAAATATAAAAAGTTAACCCTATGAAATACGCCCTTGAAGAGGGATTTAAATTTTAATTCATAAGGCATGGAGATTTTTTTTCAGAGGGAAAAACTATACCAAGGGAAATATACGCCTATGGTAGAGAAAGTGTTAGAAAATTTTTTCTAAGTGATATAACACTTCACTAGGGAAAAATACGCCCTTGGCATGGAAGGATGATTTGATGAGTTTTAAAATTCTCCGAAGGCAGTTGAAAGTTAACGAATCTTTTTCAAGGGGAAAATTTGATATCGACGAATATTTTCCATGGGTCAAGTGAAAATCAAATGAACCCGTTTAAAATGCACCCATGACTTAACAGAGTTTGAAAATTAATTTCCTAAGGGAAATTTTAATATTTTCAGAGGGAATTCGTTTTGCCTAGATTATTTTCCTGACAGAAGTTAAATCTCAAAGGACGAATTATTTCGAGCACGCAAACAAATTTTAATCGCCCGGAGTTGAACATTTTAATGAGAGAATTTAAAATGTCTAAGGCAAATTTTATGAAATCGAGGATTTAAATGACAGACATTTTAAAAGTTGGAAATATATTTACAACTCCCACGAAATTTTTCGAGTGGAATTTATTTAAACACTGCGAGATTTTAAAATGGGATTCAAGTGATTGTTTTTCTCGCGAGTTGTTTAAATCGCCAAGGTTAACTGACAGACTAAAAGGAAAATTCGAAATTTGAAGAAGAAGGAATCATTATTAATGGCGACTGCCATAATGACCGGCTGACGACTAGCCCACTACTGCGCTTGAATTAGAAGATTCTGAACGAAGATAGTGGAAAATTGATGAAGGTGCTAAAAATAGCCCCAGCACTACTTAGCAGGATTCTCCGGAAAAAGTTATTTAAACAATCTCTTTTCTCATTTCTCCTCACATTATTTCTAAGTTGAAGTTGCTGAAGAAGTTCTTGAGAGATTGAAATATTTTCCAAGTGGTTGAGGAGAGAAATTCTGTGAGAGTTTATTTTATTTCGGAGTGTTGAGTTGCTGAAAGTGCGAAGTGCTGGAGAAATCTTCATTTGCCGAGACTCTTTCTTTCAAAGAGCTGAAGGTGTGTTGCTGCAACTTCGAAGTTGAAGGTTGAAGTTATTTTCGGAGTTGCTGGAGAATTTAATTCTCAAAGAGCTGAAAGTGGAGTCGCTGCAGATTTGCAAAGTTGTAGAGGGTTTCTTTTCTCTGGGGATCTTTATTTTCACGCTACTGAAAGTCGAAGTCTTGAAGAAGTTTAAACGTTGAGAAGTTGAGGAAGTTGAAATTTCATATTGCTGGCAACTCTTTATTCCTCTAACTGCTGAAGTTGACAAAGTGAAGTCAAGGTTCGAACAATTTGTGCTGGAGAAATTAGCTACATTGCTGAAAGTTATTAGCTTGCTGCGTTTTTTCTTCACCAGTCAGAAGTGCAGTTGCTGAGAGTTGTCTCTAAACTCAGAGATTTTTATACAGTACGAGGTTTGGAGTTAGAAATTTATGCTGAGAAATTTTATTTTCAAAGCTAACTCCGTATTCGCAGCCATCTCGGGAATTGTTTTATTTATTAAAAATCTGCAGTCTGGCTTATTCTTCTATTTTATTTTGCAGATGGCTGGCGCAAAGGATGTTGCAGGAACAAGCAGAGCCGCAGGCAGAGCTGCAAACACTGAAGCAGGCAAGGCTGGCTCATCCCGGCAGGCAATGATTAAGAGGCTCGCTAAGCCATTTCTCCCAAAGTCAGCAATAGTTTCAAAGTTGGCAGGATTGAATGACACCAACCTTGGTTCATTTAATCTGAATGCACTCAAATCGAGGATGTTCGGGCTAGGGGGCCATCAACCATCCGTCACGGCACATAATATAATGAAGAGTGGAATCTACGCAGCTGCTAGTTTTCCGCCAGCAATTCAGTGTCCGGAGCTAATTATGGAGTGCGCCAATCACTACAAGCCAGAACGTAGGACGATTGTCTCTCCGGATGGTAAACTGCTCGCCAACTTCACACCGGATGCCATCGGAGAAGCATTTGGGATTCCAACTGCTGAGGAGATGTTATACAGAACAAACAAGAGGGCAGATAAGATGTACTCTTCCTCTTTCGAAAGAGTCACTGCAGTCATCAACAGAGTTTGGATGCAAAAGCCGAGGCCACCCCGCACTAAGCTCCCAAAGCAGATAATTGCCGAGGACGTGAAACAAGAATACTGTGATTTGATAATGATGTTGAGCCGGGTGAATGGGAGTGCACAGGCTTACATTTTCGAGCCTTGGATGTTCTACTTCATCGAGATCATCTTGGAAGGAAATGAGTGTGTCGATTGGGCTAGGATGATTAGCAACCACATCAATGAGCAATTCAGGAGCTTGAAGGTGACAAAGACTTTCTACATGAGCTCATATGTAATTTACATGTTGGCCAGAATGACTAAGTACAGAGGGATTTCGTACAAGGAGCCAATCGGTTGCGCCCCGGGTCAATTCAAAATCCATGAAGCCTGCACACAGCTACATTTAGCTAACATTGCCAACTATAAACGGGCAAATGATGCATTCACAATGCACATTGCAAGGACGCTTCAGCAAAGGACGCAGCAGAGAATATCTAAAGAAGCACAGACACTGATTGAGGAATATGGGTATTGGCTCATCCAATTCCCGAAATTCACATATATTAGGCTGCAGGGGTTCACTTCGTATCCGTATCGGTTACCACGATACCCCACTGATCACATAGTAATGCTTGAGGTATCTAGGCAATTGATTGCCTACGATAAGATTCAGAAAAGGAAAAAGAAGGGTGGACTTGATTTCCCCATCACCATGGGAAATTCCATTGAGGTGTGTCCCTCTTTGCAGGCAGCCCGAGAGGCGGAGGACGAGTTGCAATCTTATCATTTGTCATATCACACAGGCAGGCAGGATTTCGATCCTTACGGGAACATCCGGATGGTACAGAACGTTGAATACCGGCACAGAGCTCATCTGGAGGACTTTTGGGCAAATGCAGTGGATGAGGCTGAAATAAGAAGAAGGATGTTTTCCAGACTTCCTCTCAAGTTGATTAGAGAATGTGAGATTATTCCAGTTCCCGACCAGGTGGAGGAGGATGTCAACGTCATGCAACCCGACTATGGGTCAGTTAGGGATACTCCTGTCCCACCACCTGATTGGTCCGAGCCAGAGATCATGGACTTGGACACTCTTTCTATCCCGGTGATGACTTTTACCAGGACTTGGGTCGACAGACATGTATGCAGACTTAAGAGCAAGTCGATCGCCCTTACTTATAGCTTGATGGGTGACCCAAGGCCGTTATCGGTAAAAAGAGGGAAACAAATTGCTCAGACATCGAGGGCACAAGTGGAAGTGCCAACCCAACCGATACCGTTGAGGATAGAACAAGCATCACCCGTGCACTCACAAACTCAATCTTCGAGTTTAAGAGTGGTTTCATTATTTGCCGATCAGAGGGCAGGATTAGAGGAAGAGCGGGGACTTGGGAGGTAGATCAGCCCAACGCCCGGGAATCAGCTAGTGTCAGTTTATCCAGGGGCGGCCAACAGGAGGAGGAAGAGGAAACAATGGCCGACACCCATTTTCAGCAGATGTTGGACACAGCTTTGGAAGAAGAGGAAAACACAGAACAAGGGACCCAAGGGTCGGGAGATACCCAGCTTATAGAGGAGGATGAGCCTGAGCAGACCAGTGCAAGAAGAGAGGAAGTGCACGAGATGGAGGCAACAGAAGAACAGCCCCTTGTCATTTGTAATCCACAGCAGACAGTGCCTGATTGGCTTTCCGACAGAATGAGGAGAGAACCCGAGGATGACACGGATCCAGCCATTGAGATGGAAGAGTTCCTCAGGAGGATCAGTGCGCCACCAGAGAAGAAAAGGGCCCGAAAGTTTTCAAAGATCTCGACTGACGAGTCAGGCTCTCGCACGCTTCAGGTGGCTATTCCGAGGGAAGATTGTGATCGAACCGAGGAGAGGCCTGAAAATTATGTGATCACCACAGTAGAGTTGGGTCGTCCTACGGGAGCCCAAGTTATCGAGGAGTTCGATAACTCCTATCAGGCATTGAAGGATCAGTTGCTCCGCACGGAGGGGAAGTATAAGAAATTGAAGAAGGAGCACAAAACCTTGATAGGATATATGCAGAATCTAGCACGTCCAGGTGAACCAGCAGACCCGGCAGTAGAACGTCCATCGGAGCTTCCGAATGAGTCAATTGTTGCCTTAGAGGATTTGAAGAAAATGGAAACGGAGGCGGACAAGTGGGTTAGCCGTGTTCATACTGAGACAGGGAAATTCATGGAGGACCTTGCCGATGCTTATCGACAGGCCTCAAATATTTTGGCACGAATGGATATAGTAGATCAGGCCTGGGGTGATACTCGCATCTATCAAACGAAGACTGTACTTCGTTTGGGGGCTTTGATGCATGTACCTCTAGAAACCTTAGTGGATGGAGGTGTAATTCAGAGAGGTGATAGGTACGATTTCACCAGTTGGTACTCCTCGGTGGTCACAGGCCGTGGATTTCACGACGCAGCAAGGGCAGATTCAGCTAAAGTGAAGAAGGCAATGGGCAACATCTTGGGGGGAGTCCTCAATACATTAGAAGCCATATTTGCTAGAAAGTTGGTCCCAGAGGAGATAACTGCTGATGGCTTGAAAAGTAGACTGCCTCCATTCTTCTCAGCTGCGAGGTCACTTGTCCTGGATGACTTTGAGAATGTCTCCACGTTCTCTAGTATAATTCAGCATACCCAGGACGCCTTGGTGACATGGAGAAAATCTTGCATCAGATACGGACAGACGGTAGCAGTCTTGGAGTTCCAGCTCAACCATATTCCACCGATCTCTACACAGGAGGTTGAAGTAGTATTGGCCCGGTTGATCGAGTTTGCTATCAGGGAGAAGGCCAGTGGGAACGCGCTGCTTGATGAGGATCTTCTTGATGATGGTAGTGGGCATTAATTGCTCATTATGATTCCTGCAGGGGAGTGGAGAATATTCTGTGCATTCATTGCCCACTCCTCTCTGTGGCGGTTTTTAGGGCAGAAACCCTAATCAGGGCATAGGTGGCTCGATCTGAGCCCTTCATTGTAATTTGATCTGAACCGTCCACTGAATTGGACTTATTATAAAAGGGGCATCCCCCCTCATTTGTAATTATTAGAATTAGAATCAGAGATAGATCAGAGCTAGAGAGTATTGGAGATAGAAGTTAGTGAGTAGAGCTTAGAAGTTAGTTTAGATTGAGGAGGAAAGGAAGTTTTCCCATTGAGGACTTTGTAAGAAGTTGTTGTGAACACTCTCATAATATAAAGATTTATCATTGTTTGGTGGTTCTATCTTCTATTGTGAGTAGCTAGCAAGGCTTGTTCGTCTTTCCAATTCAAGGTAGATAGAGTAAAATAGATTTTTATTTCATGCAAGTAGTTGTTAGCTGTGGAGTGTGGCGTTGTGATTTGAGCAAGTCTTCTCGTCCATACCACTAGCGGACTTGCTGATGGTAAGTTCGCCTTGCGTGGTCAACTGGAGTATCAGCACTTAACTTCGATTATGGTTCATGTGTTTGTATGCGTCGTGTTGACGGTATGAACGTGTTGTGTCATAGTTTGAACATTTTCTCATCCTTTGAAGATTGCACCAACTTTGTCGGAGTTGTTCGAAAGAAGACGAAGCGAAGTTTGGTTTGAAGATTGTTTAAGTCGATCTTCGTCCTCCACCCTTTTAGAAGTAGATCTATAGAATCCCTATCCCTATCCCCTTTTAATTCTGCATTTTCCGAGTCAGTCTAGATACCAGAACCATATCGCCAAATCATTCATGTCTTAATTGCTTCACAAAGTCGAACAACTACGTAAGTCCCCTTGAAATAACCAGCAAAACACATCAACCAACTGAGTCTATTCGCGATAAAAGGAACCTTGGAGTCGAACACATGAACTTTCAAGCAATCTTAGCATGTGGGACACTTTGATCAAGAGAGAATAGAGTGACCGTTGGGCAACTTTATTCTGTGCTGGCGCTGTCACAAAAGGCACGTCAACAGTATCATAGCAGGTCAAACTTGGTGTTTGAAGTTTTATAGCTTGAGAATCAATTGTCTGTGCTGAGGAGGGTTGTTGAGAGTGTGAGAGGTGTGTTTTCTGTAAAGGTGAGATCCAGAAGGGGTGAGCGCAAGTGCAACAATCAATGTTGGAACCTGAAAGGCGTGGAAAGTGTGGCCTCTTGATTTGTGTACAAATAGCAGCACATCAGATGAATACCTGCAACATAAATTATTGGTGCAAATAATGAGAGGAGATCGCTGCAAATCCATGTAAAAAAAAATAAAAAACTAAAAGGCCCAAAGGAGGCACATCAAGTGTTCTATTGCAGTAGTAGAAGTTGATGCATTTGTGTTAGAAATAATGTATGAATAGTGTCTAAAAGGTGCCTAAAAGTGGTGCACTGGTAGAAATTGAAGTATGTAAGTAATGTATGCTGGGAGTATGATTGTTGCAGCATAATGTGGCTGTTGGGATGTAGTGCGAGTGCCTTTCACAATGGGTGTTTGAGTGAAAAGAGCTTGTAGTTGTGTTGGAAAGGATGAGAGCAATGGCATAGTCAAAGGTAATTCATATTGGCTGGGACAGTAGTGGGCAAAAGGAATGATGGTGTTTGTTAGCATCCTATCCAAAATTTCACAAAAGACATTTCCATGTTGGGTTTGAGTATTATTTACTGATCAAAATTCTGATCATGTCAACCAGTATATTTCAAAATATTAATATTTGTTGAATAACCCTTACCTCTCTGCTAAATTGAGTTGAGACTGGTTCAAAAATATACCTTTGTATGAATTCCTATTTGTAAGTGCTCAGCTTTGCACTTTTGTGTAATGTCTCCAATTGGACAACCTCAGGAAAAATGCAATCTTTCTAATGTGTGCAAGCTGAAATGATGAGAACTGTTTACCTCACTGAGTATAGTTCAACGTACTACATACTACTGAAGTAAACTGAATATGTGCAGAACATGGAACATAAATATATAACATAATATGATTGAATCATGAAACACTTCTATTCATTTCCAACAAATATCAACATGTACAATCTGACTGTCACAATATTATTAAATCCACACATAACCCCCGCCGACTACATGATCCCGGTACATATAGCGCTCGACGGTGGTTGAGTAACCAACTGTAGTGCTGTTTCATAACCATAACTGCCCACTAATCAGGACTTATTTACATGCCATTAATTATACTTACTTATTCCTGCTACGACTATGGTTTTATTATCAAAGCAACTGACCGACTACTCTAAGGCTGACTATGCTAAGACCGACTACTCTAAGGCCTTATGTCGGCTTACATCCTCCCCCCCAAAAGAAGTCAGCTTCCGAGACGACTAACACAAAAACTGGGAACCTGTTGATGGGTGTTTTATGACCGCACCAACACAGAATAAAGTTTCCCAACGGATACTCTATCCTCTCTTGATCAAAGTGTCCCGCATGCTAAGATTGCTAGAAAGATCATACGTTCGACACCAAGGTTCCCTATGCAAGAGGATAGCCTTAGTTGGCTTGATGTGATTTTGCTGGGTATTTCAAGGGGACTTACACAATTGTTCAACTTTGAAGTAGTTACAAGATGCAAATGATTTGGCGATGATGCTTTGATTCCTAGACTAACTGGGAAAATACTGAAATTAAAGGGGATAAGGGTAGAGATTCTATGGTTTACTTCTAAATGTGGGATACGAAGGCTAACTTCAACAAGCTTCGAACCAGATTCTGCTTTGCCTCCCGTTGGACAACTTCTACAAAACCGGTGCAATCTTCAGAGGATAATAAAAAGGTATTCAAATTGTGACCCGACATGCAAATACCATCAAAACGATGCATACGGACATACAAATCACAATTGAAGTTAAGTGCAAAGATATTCCAGTTGACCACGCAAGGCGAACCCACCGTCAGTGAGCCCGCTAGTGGTATGGATGAATGAAACTCGCTCAAACCAAACAACGTATTCCACCACTAACTACTACTTGCATGAAATAAAATCTACTTTACTCTAATCACTTGAATTGGAAAGACGAAAAAGCCTCGTTAGCTGCTCACAACAAAAGATAGAACGTTCAAACAATGATAAACCTTTGTATTATGAGAGTTTTCCACAACAACTTCATACAAAACTTTCAAAGGGAAAGCTTTCTTTCCTTTTCAAACTAAGCTAACTTCTAAGCTATTCACTATATGCCTCCTCTACTCTCTAGCTCAACTCTATCTCTGATCTAATGTCCAACTACTATACAAATGAGGGGGGATGCCCCTTTTATAACAAGCCCATTTGAGTGGACAACTTAGATTTGATTACAATGAAGGGCTCAGATTGAGCCACATATGCCTTAATTAGGGTTTTTGCCCTAAAAACCGCCACAGAGAGGAGTGGGGTAATGAATGCACAAAAGATTCTGCAGGAACCATAATAAGCAATTAATGCCCATCACCATCTTCCAGAAGATCCTCGTCCAGCAGAGCATTTCCGTTGTCCCTCTCCCTAATTGCAAACTCGATCAAACGGGCCAACACTGCCTCAACCTCTTGAACTGAAATCGGTGGGATGTGGTTGAGCTGAAATTCCAACACTGTAACTATCTGCCAGTGCTGAGTATATGACTTTCTCCACGCAACTAAGGCATCCTGGGTGTTCTGAATTATGTTGGAGAAAGCGGAGATATTCTCAAAATCATCTTGGACAAATGATCTCACAATTGAGAAGAAAGGAGCCAATTTATCCCTTAAGCCACCCGCAGTTTTCTCCTTCGAAGCCAGCCTCCTAGGAAATATAGCCTCAAGTGTGTTGAGGACTCCATCCAAAATGTTGCCCATTGCCTTCCTAACTCTGGCCAAATCTGCCCTTGCTGCATCGTGAAAACCACAGCCTGTGACCACTGAAGAGTACCAGCTGGTGAAATCATACCCGTCACCTTCCTGTATCACGCCTTCATCCACCAGGGTTTGCAAAGGCATATGCATCAAAGCCTCCAGATGAAGAACAGTCTTAATCTGATAAATTTGGGTCTCGCTCCAGGCTTGATCAATTGTATCCATGCGTGCCAGAACATCGGAGGCCTACTGATAAGCATGAGCAAGGTCCTCCATGAACTTCTCCGTTTTAGTACGAACATGGCCAACCCATTTATCCGCTTCCATTTCCATTTTCTTTAGATCCTCTAAGCCAATAACTGACTCTCTCGAAAGCTCTGGCAGGAGTTCAACTGTTGGGTTCCCTTGTTCACTTGGACACGCAAGATTTTGCACATACCCTATTACCGTCTTGTGCTCTATCTTCAATTTCTTATATTTCCCCTTTGTACGGAGCAATTTGTCTTTCAGTGCCCGATAGGAGTTATCGCATTCTTCAATTATTTGGGCTCCCGTAGGGCAACCCAACTCAACGGTGGTGATCACATAATTTTCCGGCCTTTCCTCATTCCGGTCATACTCTTTCGTCGGGACAACAACCTGGAGGGTATGAGAGCTTGATTCATCTGTTGAAATCATCAAAAATTTCCTAGCTCTTTTCTTTTCTGGTGGTGCACTAATCCTTCTGAGGAGCTCCTCCATCTCAACTGCTAGATCTACATCATCCTCAAGGTCCTTCCTCATTCTCCCTGATAGCCAATCCGACACTACCTGCTGTGGATTGCAAGTGACGAGGGGCTGTTCTTTTGTTGCTTCCTCCTCGTGTACCTCTTCTCTAATACTACTCTGCTAGGGCTCATCAATCTCCATGAGCTGAGTATCTCCTGACATTTGGGCCTTTTGCCCCGTGGTGTCTTCTTCCAATGCCGTGTCAAGCATTTGCTGGAAACGGGTATTAGTTGCCGTTTCCTCTTCTTCTTCCTGCTAGTCTCCTCCTCTGGGTGCACTGACACTTAAACTGTCTGACTCCCTGAGCGGTGGCTGATTTACTTCTTCGAATTCCCGCTCCTCGCCGGATTTGCCTCTCTGACTTCCAAACAGTGGAAGCTCTCTCAAACTCGAAGACTGAGTTTGTGACCGTGTGGGTGATGCCTGCTCCACCCTCAGAGGTATCGGCTAGGTCGACACTTCTCTCTGTGTTTACGTAGCTTGGGCAATCTGCTTTCCTTTCCTCGTTGATGGTGGCCTTTGATCGCCCATCAAGTTATAAGTAAGAGCAATTGATCTGCTTTTAAGTTGGCCCACGTGCCTTTCGACCCAACTCCAAGTGAAAGTCAAAACCGGAATGGAAAGTGTATCCAAGTCCGTGATTTCAGGCTCAGACCAATCTGGTGGTGGGATCGGTGTACTCCTCACTGACTCGTAGTCAGGCTGTATGACGTTGACGTCCTCATCCACCTGATCCGAGACTGGAATGATTTCACATTCTCTGATTAATTTGAGGGGGAGCCTAGTGAACATTCTCCTCCTTATCTCGGCATCATCAACCGCGTTAGCCCAGAAGTCCTCGATGTGAGCCCTGTGCCTGTACTCTACGTTTTACACCATTCAGATGTTGTTATAAGGATCGAAATCTTGCCTGCCAGTATGAAATGTGAGGTGAAAGAATTGCAGCTCATCTTCAGCTTCTGGAGCTGCCTGCAAGGAGGGACATACTTCACTGGAATTCCCCATGGCGATAGGGAAGTCCAGTCCCTTCTTCCTCTTCTTCTTTTGAATTTTATCATAGGCAATGAGTTGCCTAGATACTTCTAACATTACTGTTCGGTCGGTGGTGTACCTCGACAGCCGATATGGATATGAGGTGAACCCCTGCAACCTGATGTATGTAAATTTTGGAAATTGGATGAGCCAATATCCATACTCTTCAATCAATGCCTATGCTTCCTTTGAAATCCTTTGCTGCATTCTCTATTGAAGAGTCCTTGCAATGTGCATCGTAAATGCATCATTCACCCGCTTGTAGCTGGCAGTGTTAGTCAAATGCAGTTGTGGGCAAGATTCGTGGATCTTGAACTATTCAGGGCCACATCCGATTGGCTCCTTGTACGTTATTCCCCGGTACTTGGTCACCCGAGCCAATATGTACGTCACGTACGAGCTCATGTAAAAGGTCTTCATTCTCCTCAGGCTCTTAAACTGCTCATCTATATTGTCGCTTATCATTCTGGCCCAATCAACACATTCTTTTCCCTCCAGTATGATCTCGATGTAGTAAAACATCCAAGGCTCGAAGATGAAGGCTTGCGGACTTCCGTTCACCTGGCTAAGCATCATTATGAGGTCACAATACTCCTGTTTCACATCTTCAGCAATTATTTGCTTTGAGAGTTTGGTGCGGGGAGGTTTGGCTCTCTGCATCCAGACTGTATTGATGACACCAACACACCTTTCGAAGGAGGAAGAATACATTCTATTTGCTTTGTCCTTCGTTCTATACAAAATCTTCTCAAAGGTGGGAATGCCAAATGCTTCTCCAATAGCATCGGGCGTGAAGTTTGCGAACAACCTGCCATCTGGAGAAACAATGGTCCTTCGTTCAGGCTTATAACAATTCGCGCACTCCATGATCAACTTAGGACACTGTATTGCTGGTGGAAAACCAACATCTGCATAAATCCCACTTTTCATTATGTGGTGTGTTGTGATTGACGGTATTTGACCTCCCAACCCGTACATTCTCACTTTGAGTGCACCCAGATTAAATGAACCAAGGTTGGTATCATTTAATCCTACCAACTTTGAAGAAAACTTGGATTTTGGAAGAAAAGGCTTGGCAAGCTTTTTGATCACTACCTGTCGGGATGAACTTGCCTTGCCTGCTTCAATATTTGTAGCTCTGCTTGCAACTCTGCTTGTTTCTGCAACATCTCCTCTTGCTCCAACCATCTGCAAAAAAAGAAAAGAAAAAAGTAAGACTGCAGATTTTTAGAAAAATAAAATAACCTCGAGATGGCCACAATGTGGAGTTAGTTCTGAAAATAATATCTCTCAGCATAAAATTTCTAACTCCAAACTTCAAACTTTAAAATCCCCTGAGCTTAAAAAGAACTTTCAGCGATGTCACTTCCGGCACTTCGAAAGAAATTCGCACTAACTGGCAACTTTCAGCAAGTAATCAACTTCTCGAGCATAAAATTTTGAACTTTGACTTTCAGCTTTCAACTTTCAGCAGCTAGAAGAATATTAATCACTGCAGCAGAGTATTTTGAAACTTCTCTTCAGCTTGTCAGCACTTAACTTTCAACAGTTCAAAAATAAAATCTCTAGCAACTCCAAGAATTCAACTCTCAGCACTTAGAAAATAAATTCTCAGCTCCACTTTCAACAACTTCAAAAAAATTCAATTCTTAGCAATATCTCAACTTCTCAAACAATTCTTCTCACTTCAGCAAACTCTCAACTTCGAAATGTGAGAAGAAATGAGAAACTCCGTTGCTTAAATAATTCCTCACAGGGAATCTTACTAATTTGTGCTGGAGCCATTTTTAGCACCTTCATTAATTCCCCACTCTTCCCACTTAGAAATCTTCCAATTTTGGCGCAGTAGTGGGCGAGTTGTCAGTGCCAGTCGTCATAGCATTTGCCATTAATGAAGATTCTTTCCTTTGCAGAATTCAAAATTTCCCCCCCAATCTGCCAATTAACTCTTGGTAATTAAATCATTCGCGAGAAAATCACTTTGATTTACTTGAAAATTCCATTTTAATTTCTCTCAATGTTTAATTAAATTTAATTCACAAAAATCCATGGGGAAATTAAATTTATTTCCAACCCGTTAAAATATCCACCATTTAAATTTTAAATCCATGCATCTGCCTTAGACAATTTAAATCCCGATTTAAATACTTCACCCAGTTGATTAAAAAAAAAATCACTTGCTAGCTCAATCCATCTTTTGAAATTTAATTTCCCTCAGAAAAATAATCTAGGCACTTAGAAAATAAAATGTCTCTAACCTCTGTGGTCACCTTCTTGAAACTGATAGTCAACATTGAGAACTCCTCCAACTTGGACGCCTCTGGTTCTCCACCTAGGTTACCACAAACTAGCTCTTCGAACTCAACCTGAATTGCCTCCAACTCGGCGTATGTACCATCCTCACACCGATAATGACATGGGATTTGGGTGATGTATTCGTTGATAAATCGAAGAGCTGCAACAACCTTCTCTTGAATCACATCCATCTTAGCAGACACTCTGTCATATGTTTCCACCCTACAAAGATACAACTCTCTCCAAGTGAAGACCTTCCTTTTATCTTCTGTTGCTTCAATGGCATCATAGGCACCTGCAAGCTGTGATATAAGAATCCGGCTTACGCTCGGCTATGAAGATCTCGAGCTCTTGAATCCTCTGGCGAAGACTATGTGCGTCAACCCTCAACTGATATAGCTCTGTAAGGAGGTGTCGACCAACAATGATGAAGTCCTCAATCCAAGTATCTAACAACTTTTCTCGATTAACCAAGTAGCGAATCCTCTATTGATCTGCGGCGGTCTCTCGAAGCTGCGGGAGTAAAGGTGCTTGCCCCTCATTTCCATGAAGCAAACTCGAGATGTACATGCGGAGTTGCCTGATTTGAGCCTTGAGAGCTGCCTTATCTTCACCATCCTTCATGACACGTTCCTCCAGATTACTCGCAACGACCCTGAATAGGCTCACGTTGGTGTGTCGAGTACTCTTACCTAGATTTGTTTTGACAAAGGTAAAGTCACCAACTTCAACTTCATCTAAGTTCTTGCCTTCTGGAGGTGTAGCAACCTCTATGATGATCTCGGCCTCAGGATTCTTCTCAATGTTGACCTACTTTTTGGCCCTCTTATTCAACCTGTTCTGATAAGGTTCACCAAACTTAGATAAGTCAAGATCATATGAAGGCATACACCTCTCTTTTCCCAGTGACCTCTCGAGCCAAGATGAATAAGCAACGTTATCCTCTCAAGGCGGAGTTGCTTCTACTGTGTCAGCTGCTGGCGGATCTACTAGTATGAAGGTCTCGTGTACTGGAGACTCAGGTTCTGAATCAATATCTATAGGAGATGACTGTGGTGAGAATGGTGGACTTGGAGATGATGAATCAGCCTCGGCCTGAATCATCGGTTCTGCTGGAATAACTGGCTCTGTCGGAACTACTGTCTTTGTTGGAACTGGAAGTACTGGGTCCGCAACTGGAAGTACTGGCTCTCTCTCAACTTGTTTTCTCTTGGTGATGCTCTTCCCTTTTGAATTCACCCCAATCTTAACACCTTCAGGCGGCTTCAAGATAACCTTAACTCGAGGCTTCGCCCTAGAAGTAGAAGGCAAAGAAGAAATCACCACTGCTGGCGGCTCTACAACTAGAATCACCCTTCGCTTCCGCTTACTCTCAAGGAAGTACATGCTTGTCTTAATAACTGACCTGGACAAGTCCTTCACTAAAGTGTTTACTGGAACATACCAATCAAGTTGGCGAAGTGGTTGGCGAGCGACTTGGTCTTTAATGAATGAATTGAGAAGAATTTCGCCATCGTCATCAAACAAACCCTTCACATCTTCTGACAAGAAATTAGAAATTTGTGGGAGAGCAAGCCTACAATAACGACGCCGACGCACCTCAAAGTCATCCTCACAGTTGACCCAAAATTCCTCAAGCGTCGCCACATGTGAAACGTTTTGCTCCAACCTTGCTGAATAGTGACCCAACGGATCATAGGTATGCCTCTGAGGAAAACACTCGAGTCAGAGTTTCTCTAACTCGTTTGCTATTAGCTCGCAATCGGCAACTTTCTTGCACTTGTAAATACCCAACTCAAAAGGAAAGGTGAAGGTTGGCTTGTGTTGATTGCGAAGGAAAGTGTGAACCTCGTGTGCCTGTCTCATAAACTCCATGAAAAGAACCTTGTCCGACGGGTACGTTGGTAGAATCAAAGGCTCTCCTGTATATCCATACACCCGGATATATGTGAAAGTAGGGAATTGAATAAACCAATCCGCCCAACTCTCCATTGCTGATTGTGCCTATGAGGAAATTCTAACATGCATCTCGTTGTCCAAATCTTTGACTGTCCTCATAAGAAAGTGATCATTCACCGCTCTAAAGTCCTGTTCAGCTTTTGAAAACTCCAACTGAGAGTAGTATTCGTGCACTCGCTGAATGCCCATAACTCCATTGGTCTTCAATAGTCTAAAGCTGCCTTGAAATGCAACCAAGTAAACTAGAAAGGTCACCATGTGGAATTCGTGCATCTTAAGGAACTCTGTAATCTGTTGGTGAAGACACTCACTGATAAACATGGCCCAGTCAAAGGTTTATTTCTTATCAATAACTCGAGAGATGAGGTAGAACATCCATGGTTGGAAAACGCTTGCGTGTTCTGAACCTGCTAACTGGTTGAGTGAAGTTATCAAAATGGCGATCTCATCCTTGAACTCACCACGCCCAATTTTCTTTGACATGTTGGTTTTCTAAGCTTTTAACCACCGCTGAGCTACTTTCTTCTACGATTTGTCCTTGTCCTCCTCCCATATTCTGTCACAATCTGGAATGGATACTGCAAAATGATCTGAGCGTGGAGGAATAGAAAAGCATTTTTCTACATCCCTCGATTTAAGGCTACAAACGACCCTTCCATCCGTCGACCTGATTTGTCTGGTAGATGAGTCGTAATGCTTGACACAAGCAAGTATGAACTCGAGGTCAAAGATTGAGATGGGAATGGATGCCGTTGCAAGTATCCCTGAACGCTCAAGGTTTCTGATTGTAGTACTACTGATACCCTCCAATGTGTTTAGATTGATGACGGGATAAACATGACTCAAGTCAATATCAGTAGTTTTCAGAAAATTATGAAGAAAGACCTGTTTGGCCTTCTAATCTATGGGATTGTATTGCATTATGAAAAACTAGATTATTGACTGTAAAGTCGGGTATGTTCGGACAACTTTGGAAAAGGTTGAAAAAGCTCGGGGATAGGCTAAAAATAGCAAGTGGAAGTGAATTTTTCCGGAAAAAATCTGAGATATGGGTTTTGTGCAGAATCAAATTCTAATATAACCCAGATCGTCAGAATTGCGAATAAATGGGATTTAGGCTTGCATGCAAAAGGTTTTCAGTTGAGATTTGAACTGGCAGTTAGGAGCACTGGGGGCAATTTTTCCCGTGAAAATCTGAAACATGGGTTTTGTGTAGAATCAAATTCTAAGACAACCCAGATCAACAAATTTGCGACAAAACTTGTTTTAGGCCCAAATGCAAAGAAAATTCCGAAAAAAAACACAATGCTCTAGAAAAGAGGCAGCGAGGCCATTTTCACAAAATAATCTAAGATATGGGTATTATCGTTGATGCTGAAATACTCGAACCCAGATGATGCTTTTTTGAAAAATTTGCCGTTTTCTTTGACATGCAAAGAATACCTAAGATGAGAATAGAGGAAAATAAGACAGTAGAATATAAATTTTGATTTGTTTGTTTTCTCTCTTCTTCTGTAAAAATTCGCCTATGCTTGAAGTAGATCTGATGAAACCTGCATGCAAATGGAAAACGAAGTCTGAAATATTCTTCTCTCGAACACTCTGAATCGTTAGCTACGAAGAACCCTGAAATCTGACACTTGTAGCACCTTCAGATCATTTTCATGCTCAAGAAAAGACTTTTTTTTGTCAACTCAGATGAAGAATAATGGACGCCATAAGCAAAATATAGAAGAAAATATCTTCTAAGGCGTGTGAAATGCATGCTAAGTCTTGGAAATGGCGCTTGAAGTTCAACTGGACTTTCAAAACTCACGCATGGCCTATAATTGGCTTCAAACTCAGTTAAATGATGTTAGAACAAACCCTAATTAGGGCGCCACCTTGAGAAGTTCAGTTAACAGATGCATGCAAACTAATTTTAGCCAATTACAGACTAAAAATAGGTTATAGCAGAAGTCGACTTGAAAAGAGTTCAACTGAAGATCTAAATTTAGTTAACTGAAAACTCTCCTCATGCGCACTTCTATTTTTGAGTCAAAAAGTCAACCTTTGACTTTGTTGGCGTAAGAACTAACACTTCTGGAGTGTGAGTTTGTATGTACAGCTATGCACACTACGTAATGAGTGCTCTTCAAATTAGGAGGGGAAGCTCCCTCGTTGTGCTGGAATGCATGGAATGGAAAAGTAAACTAATATCCTATCTTTTTGTTCTCAGCTGGTAGAGGCACAAGGTTAAGAAAAGCTAGAACGTTGCAGCTAAGTATTTTTTGGTTTCGCAGATCATCTAACTACAACTAAGCTAACTTCTTTAAATCTATCCAGTTTCCTCAAGAAACAGAGCATGAGGAAATGGAGTAGGAATGTATTATACGATAAACCTCAGGTGCGGGTTCACAACATGAAGGCAAGGTAGGCGCAACTATTTGCTTATCCGGGAAGAAGCTTATTAAAACAAACGAATAAACGGTAAACCTGGTACAACTTCACAACATGAAGGCAAGGTAGGCACAACTATCTGCTTGGCTGAATGAGTCTACTATCACACACATCAAACAATAAGCTTTAAGTACAGTTTCGCAACATGAAGGCAAGGTAGGCACAACTATTTGCTATTCTGAATAGGCTCATGATAAACAAAACACAAGGTAAGCAACTGGGATAGTATATTGTATAGATGCAACAAGCATGCAATAACGATCAAACCAGCAACCCTATTTAACTAAGATCGAATAAACACCATGACAATAACATGAAGGCAAGGTAGGCGCAACAATTTATTATAACAGCAATCACTCTTTGAACAGATACAATAATAACAATACTACAGGCAAGGTAGGCGCAGCATGTATGCTATCAAGCAAAAGTTCTAATTTACAAGAGTGAACCAATCTTGAGAATAGGCATGTTGCCGACAGCGCAACAATTCTCTATCACCAGGAAAAGCTAATTACAAATGAGCTGAAAGCTCTTATTTATAGACTTCAAGGTGTAGGCAACCCTAAAATCACCTTGAGTCAACTATAGTCTTGCAATGCATGCAAGACTTATTCCTAAACCCTAATTGAATGAAACTATACAGTTAACTGGAATGCTATCATCAGTTAACTGAAATATCTAATCTAAATGGACAAGGTGCAACATGCACGTCTTTATTAAAAGCAAGTCAACTGGAATGCTATCATCGGTCAACTGAAAGATCTAATCTAATCTCCAAGTGTACGTAGATGTTTCCAAGAAAGACATGCATGCAATATGTAACAGCAAGTTAACTCAGAAAGAAGCCTCGAGTTAACTGCTTCTTATGACTCATCGTTGGAAACAACTGCATGGTCTAACTGAAAGTCTACTCCAAGTTTATCATCTCCTCCAGGAATTTATCAATAGTATCATCATTTGGCACTCTGACGCTGTCCACGATGATTAACTGTTTGTCTAACTCTTTGTCTCCGTCCTGGATTTCCTTCTGACTATCTCTAACCTCTATGGTCACCTTTTTGAAACTGATAGTCAACATTGTAAACTCCTCCATCTTGGATGCCTCTGGAGGTATTGTCTCTACAACTGGAAGTGCTGGTTCTTTCTCAACCTATTTCGTTTTGGTGATGCTTTTTCCTTTTGAATTAACCCCCATCTTAACCCCCTCAGGTGGCTTCATAGTAACCTTAACTCAAGGTCTAGCCCTAGAAGTAAAAGGTAAAGAAGAAACCACCACTGTTGGCGGCTCTGTACCTGATTGTAGTACTGTTGATACCCTTCGATGAGTTCAGATTGATGATGGGAAAAACATGACTTAAGTCGGTATCGGTAGTTTTCAGAAAGTTATGAAGAAAGACCTGTTTGGCCTTACAGTCTATGGGATTATACTGCATTCTGAAAAACTAGACTTTTGACTCTAAAGTCGGGTATGTTTGGCCAACTTTGGAAAAACTGAAAAAGCTTAGGGATAAGCTAAAAATAGCAAGGGGGAAGTGAATTTTTTCAGGCAAATTCTAAGATATGGGTTTTGTATAGAATCTAATTCTAATACAACCCAGAATGTTAGATTTGCGAAAAAATGGGATTTAGGCTTGCATGCAAAAGGTTTTCGGTAGAGATTTGAACTGGCAGTTAGGGGCACTGGGGGCAATTTTTCCCATGAAAATCTGGAACATGGGTTTTGTGTAAAAATGAATCCTGAAACAACTCAAATTAACAGATTTGCGAAAAAATGTGATTTAGGCCCACATGCAAAGAAAATTCTAGAAAAAAAGCACAGTGCTCTAGAAAAGAGGCAGCGGGGCAATTTTCACAAAAATAATCTAAGACATGGGTATTGTTATTGATGCTGAAATACTCGAACCCAGATGATGCTTTTCTGAAAAATCTGTCGTTTTCTTTGACATGCGAAGAAAATTTAAGACGAGAATAGAGGAAAATAAGACAGAAGAATAGAAGTTTTATTTGTTTGTTTTCTCACTTCTTCTGAAAAAATTCGCCTATGCTTGAAGTAGAACTGATAAAACTTGCATGCAAAATAGAAACCAAGTTTGAAATAATCTTCTCTTGAACAATCTGAATCTGTAGCTACGAAGAACACTGAAATTTGACACCTGTAGCACCTTCAAATCAATTTTATGCTCAAGAAAAGATGTTTCTTGTCAACTCTGATGAAGAATAATGGACGCCATTAGCAAAATATATAGAAAAATATCTTCTAAGGCATGTGAAATGCATGCTAAGCATTGGAAATGGCGCTTGAAGTACAACTAGACCTTCAAAACTCACGCATGGCCTATATTTGGCTTCAAACTCAGTTAGCTGGATGTAGAACCAACCCTAGTTAGGGCGCCACCTTGAAAGATTCAGTTAACTAGTGCATGCAAACTAAGTTTAGCCAGTTATGACTAAAAATAGGTTCAATAGAAGTCGACCTGAAAAGAGTTCAACTGAAGATCTAAATTTAGTAAACTGAAAACTCTTCTCATGCACACTTCTATTTTTGAATTTAAAAAGTCAACCTTTGACTTTTAGGCGTCCTTCCATACTAAGACATTTTTTTGAAAATTTGAATCTAGAAACCTCAAATGAAGCTCACGTTCGATCACTGATTTTGATTGACTGCCGCATCAGATCAACTGGCTGACAGTTCCGTCGAAGAGCAGGACCAAATCTGACAAGAAGCTTCCTTGAAGTGATAATCCAAAATTCAGAAATCTGAGGCTTCAAAAAGATGGGCGCCCCTAGCCTCTAGGGGCGCTTTTGACCTCAGTGTTAGAATATTTTCAGGCATTTTCATTATTTTCACTGATAACTTGACCATATTTCACTTGACGTTTCCCGATATTTGACAAAACTTTAGAACATGCTGACTGGCTCACTGTGGAGTAGGCTGAATTATGAGCAAAGGCTCCTAGAGAGCACTTCGTATAAAAACATCATCTAACCTTCCTAAATCATGGGCGCCCCTGGCCTCCAAGGGTGCTTTTCCCAACAAATGATAACCATTTCTGTGACTGGCCAAGAACTACTAAACTTCCAGCTGCAAACTGCCCAGACATCTTCTGACCCGGCTGAGATAGGCAACAGAAAGCTGGAGCTGACACGAACGAGATGAGTATCTGAAATCATCAAACAGATTCCATTAAAGGTCTTATCTAGGGGCGCTTTTGTCCTTTCTGAACAGTCTCTGATCAAGTCTGAAACCTCAAATTCGACCACTGATGGCGGCAACACGGCAACTCAGATTCACCTGCTGATAGATGCGTCGCGGAGCTGGACCAAAAATGGGAACAAACTTCCTGGGTGTCACGTGATCAAAAGACTTTATCTGAAGTCTGAAAAAGATGGGCGCCCTTGGCCTCTAGGGGCGCTTTTGACCTCAGTGTTGGTCACTTTTGCATTTCCCTCGTTCTGCATTGAATCTCCGGTTTTCAGGCGATCTACTCCTTTGTTGGACTGGTTGGCTGGCTCATTGCGAAGCTATCAGGAATCTGGAGAAGTCATCTTGGTAGAGACAAGTCACAAAAAGTTGAATAAAGCTTCCAGAATGATGAGCGCCCCTAGCTCAGAGTGGCGCTTTTTCATTCCAGACAACCATTTTACAACATCTTTACCTCGTTGAAAATCTCCTCCGAGACGAAGTAACTTTTTGGACGAAACTTGCCATAGAAACATCACCAAAGCGTTTTGAGCTTAGCTGTCGATACCTGGTACCTGGCCATCTGCCATTGATGAATTTAGAAAACCTAACTTCTCTCCTGAAAAAGTGAAAAATACCCACCAGGCTTAAACTGAGTCTTAACTGAAATTGACTTCACCATTGTGATCGTGAAGCAAAATAAACCAATCAAAACAAATTTTAGTCAATTCTGACAAGTTTCAATTTTTAGGGTTTTGACCTAAAAATAGGGGTCCCAAAACCCTAATTTTCAATTTTCTCAAATTTTGCCAGTATCTCCGTGGCATGACATTGACTCAAAGCCCATACTTGAATTGCCCAAAAACTACGTTTTGACATCATTTTAACAAGGTTTAGACCATTTTAAACAAAATGCCTTAATGAAGCAAAATTTTTGGTTTTGGTACAAGAGACTTTAGGCGTCTTTCCATACTTGACATTTTTCTGAAAATTTGAATCTTGAAACCTCAACGGAGCTCACGTTTGACCACCGATTCTGATTGACTGCTATGTTAGATCAACTGGCTAATAGTTTCGTTGAAGAGCATGACCAAATCTGACAAAAAGACTCCTTGAAGTGAAAACCCAAAACTCATCAATTTGAGGCCTCAAAAAGATGGGTGCCCCTGGCCTCCACGAGCGCTTTTTGACCTCAGAGTTGGAATATTTTCAGGCATTTTCCATTATTTTCACTGTGAATTTGACCTCATTTCACTTAACGTTTCCTGGTGTCCGACAAAACTTCAGAACATGCTAACTGACTCACTGCAGAGCAGACTAAATTCCGAGCAAGAGCTCCTAGAGAGCACTTTGCGTAAAAACATCATTTGACCTTCCTAAAACATGGGTGCCCCTGGCCTCCAGGGGCGCTTTTCCCAACCAGTGTTAGCCATTTTCACAACTGGCTAAAAACCACCAATCTTTTGGCTGTAGGCTGCTGAGATATCCTCTGACCCGGTTGAGACAGGCAACGGAAAGCTGGAGCTGACACGGACAGGACGAGCATTTGAAATCATCAAACAAACTTCATTCAAGGCTCCAAACGCCTCCAGGGGCGCTTTTGACATTTTTGGACAATTCTGATCAAGTCTGGAACCTCAAGTTTGACCTTTGACCATGACGACATGGCAACTCTGATTCACCTGCTGATAGATGCGTTGTGGAGCTGGATCAAGACTAAAACAAACCTCTTGGGTGTCACTTGATCAGAAAACTTCATCTGAAGCTCCAAAAAGATGGGCACCCCTGGCCTCCAGAGGCGCTTTTTCACTCCAGACTGTCATTTTCAATTTCCCTCGTTTTGCGTTCAATCTGCAATTTCAGGTGATATACTGATCCGTTGGACTGGCTGGCTGGCTCATCGCGAAGCTAACAGGAATCCAGAGAAGACATCTTGGAAGAGACGAGTCACAAAAAGTTGATTTAGGCCTCTAGAATGATGAGCGCACTGTTGTGACCTTTTCACACATCGTCCCATGCCAGATGGGGACCCCCCTAATTTTGCTCAATTTTGGTCTTTTGGCTTTGGTTTTGCGTCTCTCTCTCTCTCTTTGATCTTTTGTCCTTTCGGGGATGTCTCGTCATTTGACTTGAGTTAAAATGTTAGCTAAGTCTGTGAAATTAGGGTTTCTACTTTTCAGGCTTGTTTAAAGTCAAATATGATTGTCAAAGTGAAATCTGAGTGCAGTAGTACAGTCAGAAGGCTCAAGGTAGGATCCTACTGAAATTTCACTGGAATCTGACAACTTACTACTTTTAGTAAGTACGTAATATGAGGCCTTTTCCTCAGGATTTCGGGATTCTAACTACTTCAACGCATCCAAGTAACTTCAGAGTGCCTACACGAGAAATTTGAACAGATTCAGACAACTGGCTATTTTTAGCAGTTTGGCCTTCAGAGGCCATTTTTAGGGTTTAAACGTACGATTCTCCGATGCATGACTGGAGAATGGATCTGGGTTTTTCAAGACCTTCGCGATGGTATAACATGCAAATCGAGATGGTGACTTTCAACAATACAACCGTCTGAGGCTATTTTTAGGGTTTGCATGTAGAGATTTTCAGTGCATGTCTGGATATTCCATGTGGGTTTTGCGAAACGTTCGCAGTGATGTGACATGCAAGCAGAATGGATCAATTTTCAGGGACTTACTATTTTTAGCCAGTGCTCGCATGTCGACCAATTTTTTGGGTTTTTCTGGGTTTTTTTGAGATTCCACGGGCACTATGACATGCAAACTCATCCGACATCAAATTGACCACTTTTCGGACACTTACTATAAATAGTAGTTTCATCCCAGCAGCCAGCCAAGACTTCAGTTCAACAAGCAAGACGACATGCAACAAAAATCAAGTCAAACGGAGGTCATTTGAGCCACATGCAAGTCAGATTAGGGTTTCCTACTTCGGTGCCTAAAAAGTATGGCAAAAGGCCAGAATTTCGAAAAACGAAGATATCCCACTGCGATCAGCATCCTTCAGGCTATCTACTGGTAAAATTTGGGCTCAATCCGAACACTTACTATTTATAGTAAGTCGTCTCTAGAGCAGGGCTATAAATAGCAGGTCAGCACGAGGGGCAGGTGTGAACAAGTTCACCAAGTGATGAGGACCACTTGGTGAAAATTTCAAGTCAAACGGAGCTGCAGAAGTCAAGCAATTTTGGGGTTTGCTAAAAATAGTAGGAATGCTAAAAATAAAATGTCAGCATGGGCAACAAGTATAAACAAGGTGGCAAGGTCTCAGAAGGCATAATCACGCTAGCTCGAGTTTCAGAATAGGTGAAAAGGCATGGGAAGGCACACTTCTCCAAATTTGCTAATAATAGAAGAGTGCAGAGGTAGCTGAGACGTTGAAGATTTTCAAGTTGAAGTCTGGCAGAAGCAAGCATGAAATGCGCCCTTGGCATGGAGGAAGCTTCAAAAATTCTAAGTGTTGGGATTTCCTTCTCCCTACCTCAAATGCGCCCAAGCTTGATGAAAATTCCTCCTCCCTATGGTAAATGCGCCCTCAAGGTGTAAGCAAGTAAAATGTTGAAAATTCTCTAAGTTTAAAATGGAAGTAGCCTGCCTCATTTGCGCCCAAGGTAACAATAAGTCTTAGAAAATTTTCTAAGTCTTGAAGAATGGAAGTGCATGGGCTGAAATGCGCCCAAGATGAGAAGCAAGAAGTCTAAAATTTTTCTAAGTTTAAAATGGAAGCTTGACCCTCCAAATGCGCCCCAAGGTGGAGAAATCACAAGGGAAAGTATTCTAAGTGTTGGGAAATTCCTACACACCCCCCTAAATGCGCCCACCTTAGATAGATCCTCCAAAAGTTTCTAAGGCATGGAAATGGAAGCTTGGCAGGTGAAATGCGCCCAGCAAGAGGGAGGATGTTTAAAATTTTTCTAAGTGTGGAGAAATTCCTCCTCACACCCCTAAATGCGCCCAAGGTGTGAACATGCATGTGGAGGAAGTTGAAAATAATTCTAAGTGTAAAATTCCTCCTCCAGCTAGGAAATGCGCCCAAGATGAAAGGATGTTAAAAATATTCCTAAGGCATGGAAATGGAAGCTTGGCAGGTGAAATGCGCCCAAGCCATGAGTACAAGATAAAAGTGTTCTAAGTCACAAAATGAAAGCTCAAGGGTGGAAATGCGCCCAGCAAAGGAAGTAAACATAAAGGAAAAATTCTAAGTGCTAAAATGGAAGTTGCACACATGAAATTCGCCCTCACTTGTAAATGTTCCTCTAGCACACATCAAAGGCGCCCCACAAGGTTTGAAAGGTGAATGGCGTGGGAATTTCCTTCACACCACATGAAATGCGCCCACTAATTCCTTCACCCTATGCTAAATGCGCCCCAAGGTGGAGAAGGCAAGAAAGAAAATGCTAAGGCAAACAAGTTCCTTCATGCATGGTTAAATGCGCCCTCATATGGAAGTCTACATGCTCAAATGCACTCTCAAGGGGTTGAAAAGGGAAGTCAACTAGGCTAAATGCGCCTAAGGCAAGGAGTTCCGCCTCATGGGCACAAATGCGCCTTCAAATGGAAGTGGTATAGGTAAAATGCGCCTAAGGTATGAGCAAAACATTGAAAATAATTCTAAGTGTGAAATTCCTCCTCCACCATGGAAAATGCGCCCTAACAGAGAGGATATCCAGGAATATTTCTAAGGCTTGGTGAAAAAAAGAAAGAAATGAGAGCTCCCTAGGTAAAATACGCCCAAGCCTAGAAGAGATGATGCCAAGAAGGGAAAAATGCTAAGGCATGAAGAGTTAAAATAGGCACATGAATATGCGTCCAAGGGAGATATGAAGGCAAGGTAAAGCTGTGTGTTGTGAGGTGCGCCCAGGGTAAGATAATTAAATTTAAATTTTTCTAAGGCATTTTCTAAGGAGAAAATGAAAATACGCCTAAGGGGTGATATTAAAATTTCCAGAGGTAGGATGAAATATGCCCATGAACAGGAGAGGAAATTCTTCAAGGAATTAGAAAAAAATGCCAAGACAGGAAATTGAAGACTGCAGGTATGAAGTGCACCCAAGATTGAAAATGGATAAACCTTAGCAATTTTTATTATTTTTTTTCAAAAATAATAAAAATTAAACTTACCCCTTTGTTTGGATACACATGAAAATGAAGATTTCTGAGGGGAAATTCCTTCTGGGTATTGGACATTTCCCATTGGGAGATGATTTAAAGGTCTTCCACACCTTGCCCGTGTTGTTTCAACAAAGATTTTAGCCTGGCGCACGTTTAACAAATTTCCTAAGGCTCAGAGGGATAAATTTTCTAAGGCATGGAAAAAGAAAGCAGAGGGGGTCAAATGTACTCAAGCTCAAGTTGAGTGGAATTTTATCGAAGTCATCAAGCTCCTAAAGGCAGGTGAATGAAATTGCTAAGGCAGGTGAATGAAATTGCTAAGACATGAGGATGAATACATCAAGATGGCATGTGCCCTAGCACACAGATGTTGACAAGTTATGAGGATTTGTTAGAGAGATGAATTTTATCAAATCTGGAGGTCAAGCAGACCTTGAAAATCAAAACATGGGAATCAGGTAAGTGAGGTGAAGTTATGTTACAAACATTCTGATGCTCTTCTTTCTATTTTGCAGGATGAACACTGGAGCCTGAGCGTAAGGACTTGAGGTGATGAAGCTAGACAACGTTACCACTTTGGAAAAGGGAAAAGGCATTGAAGATTTGTCTAAGGCATTAAGAACGTGGTGCAAAGGGGGCTAAGTTACAAGAGAGAAATGCATCCAGGAATGAATGCAACAGGAGGACTTAATGAAGAAGAAATTTTTGCAAGGAGGATTTGAACCGAGTATTGTTGCCTCCTCCTAACGCAACAGAATTGGCAAGCGGAGCAGAGAAAGTCTTTCTGGGCAAGAATCTTTTGGAGGAAGATATTGGCCATTAATTGCTCGTAGTGGTTCCTGCAGAGGAGTGGAGAATCTTCGGTGCATTCATTGCCCCACTCCTCTCAGTGGCGGTTTTTAGGGCAAAAACCCTAATTAGGGCATAAATGGCTCAATCTGAGCCCTTCAATGTAATTCAATCTAAGCCGTCCGTTGGACTGGGTTAGCTATAAAAGGGGCATCCCCCCTCATTTGTAACTAAGTAGATATTAGATTGAGTAGAGAAGATAGAAGTCAGAATAGATAGAGAGTTAGCTTAGAAGATAGATTAGTTTGAAAAGGAAGGAAAACTTTCCCTTTGAAAGTTTTGTAAATGGTTGTTGTGAACACTTTTCATAATACAAAGAATTTCATTGCTTGGTGATTTCTTCTTTTGTTATGAGTAGCTAGCAAGGCCTTTCATCTTTCCGATTCAAGTAGATCGAGTAGAGTAGATTTAATTCCATGCAAGTAGTTGTTAATTGTGGAATGTGGCGTTTGATTTGAACAAGTCTTCTTTCATCCATACCACTAGCGGACTTTCTGATGGTAAGTTCGCCTTGCGTGGTCAACTGGAGTATTGGCACTTAACTTCGATTGTGGCTCATATGTCCATATGCATCGTTGTGATGGTATGTACATGTTGTGTCATAATTTGAACACCTTTCTCATCCTTTGAAGATTGCACCAACTTTGTCGAAGTTGTCCGAAGGGAGGCAAAGCAAAGTCTGGTTTGAAGATTGTTTAAGTCTATCCTCACATTCCACCTCTTTAGAAATAGAAGTTAGAATCCTTACCCCTATCCCTTTTCAATTCAGCATTTTCGGGTTAGTTTAGAAATCGGAGCATCACAGTCAAATCTTTCATCTGCTTCACGAAGTTGAACAATTATGTAAGTCCCCTTGGAATACCCAACATATTCACATCAACCAACTGAGTCTATTTGCAATATAAGGAACCTTGGAGTTGAACGCATGATCTTTCACACAATCTTAGCATGCGGGACATTTTGATCAAGAGAGAATAGAGTGACCGTTGGACATTTTATTCTGTGTTGGTGTGGTCATAAAACACACGTCAACACGCACCTAGCTCAGTGTTGCGCGTTTTCACTCCAGACAACCATTTTTACAGCATCTTCACCTCGTCAAAAAACCCCTCCGAGACGAAGTAACTCTTTGGACAAAACTTGCCATAGAAACGTCACCGAAGCGTTTTGAGCTTAGCTTTTGACACCTGACACCTGACTATCTGCCATTGATGAGCTAAGAAAACCTAACTTCTCACTTGAAAAAACGAAAACTACCCACCAGGCTTAAATTGAGTTTTAATTGAATCCGACTTCACCATTGTGATCGTGAAGCAAACTAAGCCAATCAAAACAAATTTCAGCCAATTCTGACAAGTTTCAATTTTTAGGGTTTTTGACCTAAAAAAAGGGGTCCAAAACCCTAATTTTCAATTTTTTCAAAATTTGCCAATATCTCCATGGCATCACATTGACTCAAAGCCCATACTTGAATTGCCCAAAAACTATGTTTTGACATCATTTGAACAAGGTTTAAACCATTTTAAGCAAAATGCCTTAATGAAG
Organism: Sequoiadendron giganteum; assembly: GCA_007115665.2. Classification (NCBI taxonomy): domain Eukaryota; kingdom Viridiplantae; phylum Streptophyta; class Pinopsida; order Cupressales; family Cupressaceae; genus Sequoiadendron; species Sequoiadendron giganteum. The sequence continues at coordinate 972,494 of CM021108.1, read as the reverse complement.
CAAAAAATTTGGTTTGGGTACAACACATCTTTTGTGCACATTCTCCAGGCGTGACTTCTTCAGCGTTCAAATTCCGTTTCAAAACATTCAATAATGTTTCAAGAAATATTTTTGTTTCCAAGTGTTTAAAACTTTATCGGTATATCAAAATCAATATGCGTTTAAAGGATAGCAATATTAATTCGGCTTTCACAAGATTTGAAGAATAAAGTATTTAAATTTTCCTTTGACAAATATAAATATTTCAATTTATTCGATTCCCATAGTTGCTGATTTAATATTCTGTTGGATATGATATAACCCGATTTCCATAGTTAAAGATTGATATTAAATCAACATGGGAAATAATTCGATTTCCATAGTTAAATGGTAAATATTTCGATAAATAGGAAATAAGTCGATTTCCTATGTATCAATTTGGAAAATCATTCGATTTTCAATATCGAGAGTTGATATTTAATTAATTTGGAAAATGATTTGATTTTCGTTATGAGATATATATATATATTTAATGATAGTTTTAAATATATAAAACATATTTATATAATTACATATATATATATATATATATATATATCGTGAGCCAATCAACATATCCGATATGTATATACATACATATATATGTATATGTAAATTTGTCAGGCAATAATAATATAATATTATTAATATCCACATAATATAGGTTGTGTGCATATATACATATATATATGTCTGTATATATATCCCTCTATGTACACGTATATATAAGTATACGATATTGATGCATGTGTATGGGCATATCCATCTGCCAACATATGCTTGTATCGATATGTATATACATATGGATACGTGTATATACTATATATATGCCTATATGCCCACTTCCTAATCACTTACATCCATTCACATTACCATCATAATGATCGTAATACCACAAGACAAATAGAAAGATAAACATCACTCACAAAGCATGCTGAAGTAAGCAAGACTCCTAATGCAATCTTACAAGCTATGGATGACTTACCTAAAACACACACAAACTGACTCAGTTCACTCAATCTAGGGTGACGTGTGTGTATGCTTAGATAGATTACTTTACCGGTTAATCGACCTGTTGACTTGTTTTTTATGACAACACCAACACAGAATAAAATGTCCAACGGTCACTCTATTCCCTCTTGATCAAAGTATTCCGCATGCTAAGATTGCGTGAAAGTTCATGCGTTCAACTCCAAGGTTCCTTTTATCGCGAATAGACTCAGTTGGTTGATGTGAATATGTTGGGTATTCCAAGGGGACTTACGTGAGTTGCTCATTCAGAAGAAAGGATTTTCAAATTTCGGGAGATCTGTCAATGAAGCTTGGGTTCTTAAACTAACCGGATAATGCTGAATGTAAAAGGATATAAGGATTAGAGATGCTACCATCTACTCCTAAAGGGTGGAGGACGAGGATCGACTTAAACGATCTTCAAACCAGACTTTGCTTCGTCTCCCTTCGGACAACTCTGACAAAGTTGGTGCAATCTTCAAAGGATGAGTAAGATGTTCAAATTGTGATTCAACATTTGCACTTCGTCACAACGATGCAAGTGAACACACGAATCACAACCGAAGTTAGGCACTGATATTCCAGTTGACCACACAAGGCGAACTTACCATCAGCAAGCCTGCTAGTGGTATGGATGAAAGAAGATATGCTCAAACCACAACGCCACACTCCACAATTAACAACTACTCGCATAAAATAAAGTCTACTTTACTCTATCTACTTGAATTGGAAAGACGAAAAGATCTCGTCAACTACCCACAATGCAAGATAGAATCACCAATCAATGAAAATCCTTATATTATGAGTCTTACACAACAATTTTTTACAAAAAATTTCAAAGGGAAAGTCTTTCTCTCCTTTCCAAACTAAGCTAACTTCTAAGCTATCTCTCTATCTATTCTAACTTCGTTACAAATGACGGGGGATGCCCCTTTTATAGTTGACCCAGTCCAACAAAGAGTTTTGATTGAATTACAATGAAGGGCTCAGATCGAGCCACATATGCCCTAATTAGGGTTTTTGCCCTAAAAATCGCCACAGAGAGGAGTAGGGTAATGAATGCACAGAATATTCTCCACTCCTCCGCAAGAACCACTATGAGCAATTAATGCCCACTGTCTTCTTCTAGAAGGTTCTCGTCCAAAAACGCGTTCCCACTGCCCTGCCTGCCAATTCTGTTGCGTTAGGAGGAGAGTAAAAGAGTCTCTAAGATCGTCTCCGCAGATAATAAAATTTGAAAGGATTTGACGTTCAACCCTCCTGTTGCTTTGACTCCTGGACGCACTTCTTCCTTGTAACTTTCACATTTCTTCAGCTCATTGCCTTGGGCATATTTAGCCCTTTTTGCACCACGTTCTTAATGCCTTAGACAAATCTTCACTGTCATTTCCCTTTTCAAAGTTATAACGTTGTCCAGCTTCATCACCTCAAGTCCTCATGCCTTGGCCTCGACGTTCATCCTGCAAAACAAAAGAAGAACATCAGAACATTTATAAGATAAAATCTCTTCACCTACCCAGTTTTCACGTTCTGATTGATTGATCCTTGGATTTGATAGAATTCATCACTTCTAGCAAATTTTCATAACTTCTCAGCAACTGGGTGCACGATGTTCATTTCATGAGGTCCCTTTTCAAGGGCACATCCACCACCTTGTGCTTGGAGTTTGTCTTAGAAAATACTTCATCTTGAGGACGTACTTGAATGCTTGATATTTGAGCTCCATTTCATCTTCAAATCTCTCCATGCCTTAGACAAATCTTCACCTTGTGAGTGTGCTTGACCTCTTGTAGTTTCATTTTCCCTTAGACAATCTTGTCTGCTTTATAAATTTCATTCACTGTAATCCAGGCATTTATTTTGACATCACCGGCCGAGGTATCTGTAAAAACATTTATTTTATTTTTGCCTTATAGAATTTATTTTCGCCTAGGAGATTCATCAATAGGCGCCAGGTTAAAATCTCTGTCAAAACAACGTGAGCAAGGTGTGGAACAATTTCAAATCATCTCCCAGTGGAAAATGTTTAATACCCAGAAGAAATTTCCCCTCAGAAATCATCATTTTCATGTGTATCCAGATGAAGGGGTAAGTTTAATTTCATTATTTTGAGAAAAATAATAAAAATTGCTAAGGTTGATTCCATTTTTTGTTCTGGACGTCTTCCACATTTGCAGTCTTCAATTTCTTTCCTTGTCGTTGCCCTTGATTTTCCTGAGAAGTTTCCTCGTTGTCCCCGGCGCATTTCATGTGTCATGAGGGAATTTCCAACTTCATCTCTGCCTTAGGCGTATTTTTATTTTACCTTGCAAAATGCCTTAGACAAATTTTAATTTCAAATCACCCATGAAGGGCATTTCACCCTATGCATTTATTTTCACTTTATTCTTCCACGCCTAGGCTTCCTTGTGCTATATCTCCCTTGGGCGCATATTCATGTGCCTACTTCAACTCTTCACGCCTTAGCATTTTTCTCTTCTTGGCATCATCTCTTCTAGGCTTGGGCGCATTTAGCATGTGGACAAGGAACTCATGGGCGCATTTCACCTATACCACTTCCATTTGAAGGCGCATTTGTGCCCATGAGGGGGAACTCCTTGCCTTCTCCACCTTGGCGCGTTTTATCTATGCTTCTTCCACATGTGGGCTTGAGGGCGCATTTCACCATGTAGACTTCCATTCTTGGGCACATTTAGCATGTGGACAAGGAACTCATGGGCGCATTTCACCTAGTGTGTAGGAACTTCCTTGCCTCTTCTTGATTGCTGGGTGCATTTTACTCCCTCTAGCATTATTTTTCAACCCTTAGAATATTTCTAAGCCATTTTATCTTGCCTTTGAAGAATTCTCAAACTCATCCCATACCTTGTCTTGCCCTCCGAAGAATTTCCAGTTCCTCTTTATCATGGGCGCATTTCTCCTAGTGAAATTTTCTTTCACTTAGAAATTTCTTCTAAACCTTGAAGGCCACACTTCACAAGGCCTTCTTTTAGTTTTCACGCCTTAGATATTTCATTTAACTTCTTCCTCTTAGGGCGCATTTTACATGTGGTGGAGGCAAATCCTCAACGCCTTAGCATTTGTCTTACCTTGTCTTTACATCTTAGGCGCATATGAGGGTATGAGGAGGAACTTGCTGGAGCCTTGGGCGGATATGGAGGTGTGAGGAGGAATTCCACATGCTTGGGCGTATTTCACCCAATGAGGGGGAATTTTTTTATACTTAGCGGTTTTCCTCAACAACTTCTCATGCCTTGGGCACATTTCACCTAGGGAGGAGGAACTTCCATTGCCCCAAGAATTTTCTTGCCATGTCCTCTTAGCTTGGGCGCATTTGAGGTAGGGTAGAGGAATTTTCAACTTTTTCAAAATTTTCAACATCTTCTCACACCTTGGGCGCATTTCACATGGGGTGGAGGAATTTTCATACTTAGGATTTTTGACGCCAGTCTTCATGCTTGGGCGCATTTCATCTTTCCTCCTACCAGTTTCCACTCGTGGACTTAGAATTTTCAATGCTCTCAGTTGCCTCTTGCCACTCTATTTTTAGTAATTTTGGAGAAGTGAGACTTTTTGTGGCCTTTTATCTTCTGACTCTAGGGCTGGCGTGATATGTTTCTCGTGACCTCGCTACCTTGTTTATACCTGTTGCCCAAGCTCATTCTCTATTTTTAGCCCACTTGCTATTTTTAGCAAACCCTAGAATTGGTTGACTTCTGCAGCTCCGTTTGACCTAAAATTCGTTCCACCGGATCTTGATGACCTAAGTGTCCTGTTCACCTCTGCCTCTGGCACAGACATGCTATTTATAGCCATGTTCTGGAGGCGACTTACTATAAATAGTAAGTGCCCGGATTATGCCCAAATCTCACCAGTAGATTGCCTGAAGGATGCTGATCGTGATGGGATATCTTCGTTTTTCGAAATTCTGGCCTTTTACCCTACTTTTTAGGCACCGAAGTAGGAAACCCTAATCTGACTTGCATGTGCCTCGAATGGTCTCCGTTTGACTTGATTTCTACTGCATACTGCTCTGCTTGTTGAACTGAAGTGTTGGGTAGCTGCTGGGATGACATTGCTATTTATAGTAAGTGTCTGGAAAGTGGTCAATCTGATGTCGGATGAGTTTGCATGTCATAGTGCTCGTGGGATCTCAAAAAACCTAGAAAAACCCAGAAAACTGGTCGACATGTGGGCACTGGCTAAAAATAGTAAATCCCTGAAAACTGATCCGTTCTGCTTGCATGTCATATCATTGCGAATGTCTCGCAAAACCCACATGGAATATCCGGACATGCACTGAAAATCTCTGCATGCAAACCCTAAAAATAGCCTCTGAAGGCTGTGCCATTGAAAGTCACCATCCCGATTTGCATGTTATATCATCGCGAAGGTCTTGAAAAACCCAGAAACATTCCCCAATCATGTATTGGAGAATCATATGTTTAAACCTTGAAAATGGCCTCTGAAGGCCGAACTGCTAAAAATAGCCAGTTGTCTGAATTTGTTCAAATTTCATGTGTGGGCATTCGGAAGCTGCCTGAACGTGCTGAAGTAACCAGAATCCCGAAATCCTGAGGAAAAGACCTCGTATTGAGCACTTACTAAAAATAGTGAATTGTTCGATTTCAATGAAAACTCAGTGGGAACCTGCTGGAAGCCTTCTGACAGCAATGTTAAGCTCAGCTGTCAATTTACCAACTTGATTTAATCTCAATCCAACCTGAAGAACAAAACCCTAACTTCACAGATTCACTTCAGATTTAGCCAAAATTTCAAATTAGGTGAAAGAACGGGGACATCCCCGGAAGGACAAAAGATCAGAGAGAGAGAGAGACGCAAAACAAAAGCCAAAAGACAAAAATGGAGCAAAATTAGGGGGGTCCCCATCTGGCATGGGGCAATGTGTGAAATGGTCACAACACGACCAAGCTCCTCTTCCGAGTGATACTTCCTCTCCTCTTGGAGATTGAACATTTACCTGCAACCACTAGCACATACCTTAACAGTCCTTTGTTCACAACAATAAGGAGCATATATGTAAACATCTTTAAAGTTAGAATAACAATACTTCAATAACCATCTATTCACATATATGTAGTATTTCACCATGAAAAACATCAAATGAGATAACATTCTTATTGATAACAAGGAACAAGCATCTCCAGATTTCACATTGCATTCATATTTACCCGATATAGTCATAGTAAATCGTAACCTCATAATTTGGGATGTAACAAACAAGGTATCTAGAAGGCCTAAAAAAAGGTGTTACAACCTTTCCTTAGGATTCTAAGGCTGGATGCCCTTAAATAAGGCATCTAAAAGGCTTGGGAGGAGATGATACAATCTTTCCCTAGGATTTAAAGCTGGATACACTCCATAGGGAGGTATCCAGAAGGCCTAGAAAGATATTAGATGTAACAAGATGTTACAATCTTTTTCCAGGATGAAGACCACTATACCGGCCAAGACTATCAAGAAAGTAAGGAAGGAAAGAACTATAAGAATTGCTTGAGGACAAGCAATATCAAGCGTGGGAGACTTGTGATGTCCCTATCCTACTGAAGCAATTAAGATAAGTATATTTTCTAATACCCTTGCATTTCTCAAATAGACATCTATAGCTATGTTTGTATATATACAAGTATGCATATATATATGCATATACATACATATATTTAAATATAACTATATAACAAATAAAATATAATTAAATATATATATGTGCATCTACATACATATATTTAAATATGATTATATAACAAATAAATTACATACATTATCCATATTACTAATCATGTGTTTATGCAGCCAATGAGAAACAAGTTAATGAAGCAAGGCGAAGGATAAAGGACTAGACGCAATCTTTTGGAGGGGCACATAAGGAATGAAGGGAGGCATCGATTATAGCGCCTATAATTGGTGCGAACTAGGAAGGAAGAGGATCATTCACAAGAGGAAAGGAAAGAAGGCAGAAACGTTGGAGTAAGCATCATCGGAAGGCATAAGAAAGGACACCTACAGGAGATCGACGTCATAGCAAATAAGAGAGGTCAAACGAAGTTCGGCTATACATCATTTTAGAAAAGTAGATCGAAGTACTCATAAGGAGCCGTGGTCGATTAGACAAGGGACGTATGAGTAATTCATAATTCCTAGGAAAAGCATCCTCCCCATTCGCAAATAGAAGATAAATTATTCATTGAACTGGGATACAAACTTGACTAACGGGAATCAAGGCTATTGTTGCAAATAATCCAGTCAGATAGAAAGCCATGTTTTAGAAGACAACTTCAAGAGGAACGATATCAAGAATAATATTCAGATCTTGCTACCACTACCTTCACAGTCTATAGACAACGATCATTGAAGTTTTGGCAGAAAGACTCCATTCATTAATCGCATCTCCTCAATATAAATCCCCATAGCCGAGTCTACTGATTGAAACTCAATTTTTGAAATTTATTGATTATTCGGAAACTAGTGGATTTAAGTAAAATTATCCTGATTAAATAAGGGAACATCTCAGACATGAACTGAGATTGATACTACTTGCAGAATCATTGACATAATTGTAGAAATTCATATACATCTATCCACCAAACCAAGTAAGGTCTATCACAGTTTCTCCTCCAACACCAAGCAACAAAAGCCAAGTGTTTGAAAATATTCATCAATAATGATTTTCATTTGCTTTTGATGCCTTTTATATACCTCCTTGAAAAAGTACGACTTCGCAAGTGCTTTTTAATCATTTAAATATATTAAATACTTGCTTTTTTATGTGACTTTATAATATCTCATTAAATAGGTGCTCATATTATGGTCACTTTATAATTTGACTTTTATAACCATAATGACCCCTTATTATAAATTCATCTTAAGACATTATAATATGCACCTTTAATAATTAATTATTATTATTAAAGTACAACTTTAATAATAATAAAATGCCATAACTCCGACAATAATGAATATAAATCAATTTCGTCTGCGCCAAGAGGTAACCTACTAAATAGTCTGCTCGTCCAGGTGCCTTACCAAAAATAGTAAGGTTGGTCTCTATCACTCAACTGACTTACTATAAATAGTAAGTACATCAAAACGGAGCCAAAAACCTCTAAATAACAAAGCCTCAGATTATGCCAAGGATTTGGAGAGATAAACACTACAAATGGCCATCTAGAGAACTCAATAACACCCATATAAGGCCCTCTAATCACTGTTATTAGCCTACGAGGACACCATGATAGGCTAAACTTTAAAACTCTGATGCTCACTAAAAAAGGGACATTACAGAAACACACTACCACTTATCACATTCAAAAAAGAGTAACACAGATAGAATAAGGCGAAATTCAAGTTTGAATTCTGCATCAATCCAATCTTCTATAATTTGTAACCTTATTGATTACAGAATATCCAATAGAGAAGTTTGGAGGATACTGTGATTTTATGTATATGAATAAAGCGATTTGTGCATAGATCATGTCCCTGCAAGGTGATAGGCTATGTTTCTAGATTGCAAACCTCAATGACCAATGATTCTTTCAAGCATATAACATGCTCTTCTATGTGGGAAAGGCTTCTATCTCAAAGCCCAGTTAGAATACAAGGGTTGAGAGTATTTTGATAATATTTTAAAATAGCAACATAGTGGATCTAGACCAGTCTATCCAAATCAATATTAATAGGCATTGAGTGTCGTCTTAATTTTGTTTCAGTTTTGTTGATTTAAAAATATGATGGACTCAAACTCCATATAAAGTCTTTATAACTTTGATCTTGTAATGGAAGATTCTCATGGTAGTGATTATTAATTTCATGATTTGAATTGCTTTTATTCAAAAAGTTTGAACCATAGTCAAAACTTCATCATTTGATAACAGATTGTTTCTCTGAACTTATTCATTAACAATATATCCAGTCAGCTTAACTGAAGTTTTTTTTATCAACATAGTGAATTACTCTGCCTGAACACATTTATTTATTCTTTCAGATGCTTAGCTTCAAACGGAAAGGTTTGATTATGATTAAAAATTAAGTTGTATCATTCGTCAATGACATCATTTGTCATTGAACAAAATTGGAAAAGCATTTAAAGCTTGTTGAATTGGTTCATTGTAACAAAAATAAATTAGGTTATGTTGATCTTAATATCAAGAATATATATTCTTTTTAAGCCATTCCTATCATGAATGAAATCATATATGCATGTCTCTATTTATGCCTATGTATACGGTAGTTGTCCTTGCAAAAATGTTGATGAAAGTTGGGCATTCTAGATTATAATTTGTTTCTTTTTCATTTATAGGCATATTGCAAATAATCAATTTAGTGGACGTATACCGACAAGCTTTTCTCGTTTCAAGGTCTTGAATGATTTGTAAGTGACCTCTTGATTCTTTACTTTAAGGATTTAATTTTAATATCTCAAAGTTTAGAAAACTAACACAAAACAGATTTCTTCTCTTTCAGTCGAGCATGCAGCAACAATTTTGAGGGTGAAATACCAGGATTCATTGCTAAGTGGAAGAAAATTTCAACCTTGTGAGATGGCTTTTCTCCTATATGATGTCAATTACTAATTTGTATTTTCTATCTAGAGATGCCATATGCAAAAGGAAGAGTAGAGAATGCTTTTCTGTGCCTTTCAAAGTGAGAAAGAGAGATAGCTGATAAAATATAATTTCACCATTGTTCTTCGGTTCTAGAATCCATGTTAAGCTAGATAGAAGCTAGTAGCTGGCAAATGTTTGAAATGAAAGAGTATTGAATCATCTTTCTTGCAGGAGACTTCAGGCTAGTTCTCTCAAGGGTCCGATTCCATCTAACTTTTCAAGCTTGATTAAATTGAAGGACTTGTAAGGATTTCTTTCTCCTCCAATTTATCCCTTTATTTCAATTTTTACCTCTAATATAATGTGCCTAAAAATTGAGTATGAAGAGCAAAGTTCATTTTCCTCTTAGCTTCACATCTTACTGACTTGAATTTTTCTGTTCAGATCAATTTTATCATCGACACACACATACTTTTATTATATAAGATTTATTGGGAATATCCAGACAATGTGAATGGCTTTCAATTATTCTATACAATTACATATGTGAACAGGAGGATAAGTGATCTAACTGGTGGTGGATCAGATTTGTCATTTGTGAGCAACCTAAACAAATTGAAAACATTGTGAGTAAAAGAATATCAATTATTTGCTGTAATCTTTGAAGTATAGCTCAAATTTTTAGGATTACAATATGTTTAGAGTGGTGTGCTTATTGAACGTATTCTTCTATATGCCTGATTAATGTTTCTCTTTTTAGAGTGCTAAGAAATGCCTTGATTTATGGAGAAATTCCACCAGCCATTGGAAAATTCAAAAACTTGGAGATATTGTGAGTCAGTAATTTCAAACATCATGTGCATGCATTTGAAAATTATATTAATTCTTTGTGCTTTCTTTGGATGTCTCAAATCTGCTATATCTTTTGTATTGCAGAAATACTATCACTGCATATAGTTATTAATAATGACGATTTATACAATAAATATCATAATATGTTAATCACAATATCTTCATATAAATAACAATAGTTTTTGTAATATGGTAAATAATAGCAATATTAGAAATATCTATAGCTAGTGGATTCATAAGAGGACAACTCAACAACATATTCTTAAGGCCTAATTGTACAATATAATTTGTAGACATCTGTTGAGAACAAGTTCAAAATGCCCAATTTTCGCTCTTCAAGCATTCTTAAGATGTAATATAATATTCCCTTTTCGACCCACCAACACAGAGCTGTTGGTAGTTGACATGGGTTGGTTGTTGACTGGATTCATTGTTAGTAGTTAGCAGTTCAGTTTGTCCGTTGGATCAATCTGGAAGCCAGGAGACTGGATCAAACTAGAGAAGAAAATTGAGGAAAAGTTGAAAAGGATGAAAAAATGGCTAAGTCTGAATAAAGTAGTCGCCTCCAGCCAAGAAGGGTGCCCAACTCCCAATGCCTTAGTCAAATTTTTGAAATTTTCAAAAATTGAAGATGAAGAGAAACGTCCGAGTTCATTGCACAAACTCATATTAGGGTTTTGAAGAATTAGGGCAAAAAGAAAGCTGTTTTTTCAAGACAACTTATTTAAGGCACCTTTGTGTTTCATTTTTCATTATTTTCTTGCAGGTGGTCTTCAAGGAGAAATAGAGCAGCAACTTCAAACTCTTCTTTTCATGATTCAAGAGCCTAAACTTGCTGGTTTTTCAAAAGTTTTTATGGATTTTCAGATCAGCACATAAGAAAACTTGCTTCTTCATGTTTTTTTCATCCAGAACATCAAATCTTTGAAGGAGGTGATTGTTTTCAATTTTCAGCGAGCTGGTTTATACTAGTTCAATCTTCTGGATAATTTTTGAAGAATTTTCTCAAGGTTGCAGCAGCTGCTTTTTATTTTGCATGTCAGAGAAAACTTCAAAACTTTCAACTTCCAATCTTCTAAGTCTATCTTAAATCTTCTTTTGGACAAAACCCATATCACAACTTTTTCAGTGAAACTTCAAATGGCTGCTTTTTTAGTGAAACTTCGAGATTTTGAAAATCTAATGAAATCGGTTCATCCAGAATGTGCCTCTGAACAATACCCAGATGCCAACTTTTTTCTGTTTTTTCAGAGAAAATTAGGGTTTGCTGCTTTTTTAGTCTACATTCAAAATTTTCAAAAACGGACGATCTGAGTTTGCTTGTAACGGAATTCTAAACAAAACCCATATCTCAAAAATATTTCCAAGATAATCGTCTGTTTGACGAAGAAAATCAGCAAGCTATAAATAGAAATTTGTGCAAAACTTGTCAGAACATAGGCGTGTTCACAATCAATCTTCGAGTTTTGCAGAATGGAGTATACTCCTATAGAGTTTAAGACTAAATCAACACTGTATTATGACTTCATCGAAATAACTAAGACAAATTTACACCACATCAAACCAGGGTTCAATTTGAGTGCTTTGAAAGATGTAGACTATGTTGCAGTTGAACATCTTGGTCATTTTGGATTGTTTACAGCCTCAGGTAATGTTGAGAAGGTTTTGAGGAAAATGACAAGTATTGGGAAAAGTTGTAGAATACTCTTTTGTGGGAGAATCAAGAGAAGTGTCAGAATGCACAAAGTTGCAGAGCTGTCAAGTTATCAATTAGTGAGTCATCTTTTGAGGTAGCAATGTTTTTCAAGAATAGAACTCATAAAGAAGCTGGAGATGTCAAAAATTCTCTAAGTTTGATTGCAAAAGAGGAGAAGATCTTAGAAAGGCGGAATGTGGCTATAGATAGTGTTGTGACCTTTTCACACATCACCCCATCCAAGATGGGGACCCCCTATTTTTTGCTCCATTCTGGTCTTTTGGCTTTGGTTCTCTCTCTCTGGTCTTTTGTCCTTTTGGGGATGTCCTGTCATTTGACCTAGGTTGAAGTGTCAGCTAAAGTCTGTGAAATTAGGGTTTTCTATCCTTTAGGCTTGTTTGAGGTCAAATAAGGTTATCAAAGTAAAATCTGAGCATGGCAGTACAATCAGAAGGCTCAAGGCAGGATCCCACTGAATTTTTACTAAAATTTGACAACTTACTATTTTTAGTAAGTACCTAATATGAGGCCTTTTCCTCAGGATTTTGGGATTCTGACTGCATCAACACTTTCAGGTAACTTCAGGGTGCCTGCACATGAAATTTGAACAGATTCTGACAACTTGCTATTTTTAGCAAATCGGGTTTCAGAGGCCATTTTTAAGGTTTGAACATATGATTTTACAATGCATGATTGGAGAATGTATCTGGGTTTTCCAAGAGCTTCGCAGTGATGTGACATGCAAACAGAACGGATCAGTTTTCAGGGACTTACTATTTTTAGCCAGTGCTCGCATGTTGACCAGTTTTCTGGGTTTTTTGAAATCCCACGGGCATTGTGACATGCAAACTCATATGCAAACTCATCCGACATCAGATTGATCACTTTTCGGACACTTGCTATAAATAGCAGTTTCACTCTAGTTGCTCCCCGACACTTCAATCCGGCAAGCAAAACGACAGGCAACAAAAATCAAGTTAGACGGAAACAGTTCAGGGCACATGCAAGTCAAATTAGGGTTTCCACTGTATGCCTAAAAATAGGGGGAATGAAACCCATAGTTGTCGAAACAAGGTACACCACCATGATCAGCATCTTTCAGGCTGCCTACTGGCAAAATTTGAACGAAATCTGAGCACTTACTATTTTTAGTAAGTCAGTTCATGGCTATAAATAGCACGTCTGTGCCAGAGGCAGGTGTGAACAAGGCACTTAAATCACTAAGGACAAGTGGAGCAAATTTCAAGTCAAACGGAGCTACGAAGATCAATCAATTTTAGGGTTTGCTGAAAATAGCAAATGGCTAAAATAACATACCAGTGTGGACAGAGGGTATAAACAAGGTGGCAAAGTCTGTAGAGGCATAGCCATGCTTGCTCCAACTCAAAACAAATGAAAAATGCGTGGAAATCCACACTTCTCCGGATTTGCTAAAAATGGAAGGGGTAAGGCATGGCTAGGGCGTTGGAAATTTATAGATAAAGACTGGCAGGAGAAATCAAGAAATACGCCCTTATGAGAGAAAGCTTGATGATAAATTTTCTAGGTCATGAGAAATTCCTTCCCACTACCTTAAATGCGCCCAAGGCATGGGAGAAAGTTGATAAAAATTGCTAAGTATAAAAATTTCCCCTTATAGTGTGAAATGCGCCTAGGATTTCCTCCACACTAGGTGAAATGCGCCCACAAGTGAAGAGGCGTGAAAAAGTTTCTAAGGCGTGGTGGAAGTTCCTTCACCACCCCCCCATATGCGCCCAAGAATGGAAGTAGCCTATGCTATTTCCGCCCAAAAGTTCCTTGAGCATGGGTAAAATGCGCCCACAAGTGAGGAAGGCATGTAAAATGCGCTAAGGCAAGAAAGTTCCCTCTTCACATGCTATTTGCGCCCACAAGGATTGAAAGGGAGGTGAAAAGTCACTAAGGCGTGGAAATTCCTCCCCACCCCTCAAATGCGCCTTCAAATGGAAGCACCACATAGCAAATGCGCTCCAAGGGTTAAGCAAATTCCCTCACACTAGGTGAAATGCGCTCAAAGTTTCCCCCATGACACATGAAATGCGCTCAAGGCAAAGGGGACGTGATTTTGAAAATATTCTAAGTGTAATGAAATCTTTCCCACTAGGTGAAATGCGCCTAAGATTGAACAAGTTCCTTCTCACCATGTGAAATGCGCCCAAAGGAGTTGGGACTTGAGGAGGAAAATTGCTAAGTCTAAGGCAAGGAAGTCTAGGCGTGGAAAGGTAAGGAAGGATAAAATGGAAGCTCATACCTTCAAATGCGCCCCTCATGGGTGAATCAAAATTTAATTATTTTCTAAAGGTGGGAAATACGCCTAGGGTGATGAAGTTGGAAATTTCCAAGAACAAGATGAAATGCGCCCAGAGCCAGGAAGGAAATTTTTTCAAGAAAATCAAGGAAAACGACAAGGCAGAGAAATTTAAGATTGCAGGTGTGGAATGCATCCAGAATAAAAATGAGTAAACCTTAGCAATTTTATTACTTTTTTCAAAATAATAAAAATTAAATGTACCCCTTCGTCTGGATACACATGAAAACGATGAATTCTGAAGGGAATTTTCTTCTGGGTATTGAAGATTTCCAACTGGGAGATGGTTTGAACTTGTTCCATGCCTCGCTCGTGTCGTTTTGACAGAGAATTTCACCTGGTGCCTGTTTTGATGAATTTCCTAAGGAAAATTTAAAATTTTATCTAAGGCAAACGAGAAGAATATGTTTACAAAATGTTTTGGCTTGAAAAGTGAACTGGATGAGTGGAATGATTTCGCCGAAGCAAGCATGAAATAAAATGAATTAGCCAGATGAAATGAAATTGAAAAGAAGTGATTGATTTAATAGTTTAAAAATGCAAATGTGATGAAGCAGGCCTGTGCAAGGATGATGAATTCTCAAAATTCTAGAAGTTAAAGATTTCGATGCTCCGAGTGACAAGTGTTGCAACTGGCAAAGGAGGGAAAGTGGAATTCAAAAATTTGCTAAGTTTAGCCCCTTCCAGAATTCGACCTGGCTATAAGATTTTAAGTTCTTTTCATATTTCTCATAGGTTGCTGGGTACAAAATATTTTCTAAGGCTGAAAAGTACGAGTTTCCAGAGATATAAACTTCTCAAGTTGCTGAGAAATTCGAATTTGTGAAGAGACTTGAGTTGCTGAGGTACGAATTTAAAGAGTGAAGTGCTGAAAGTGCGAACTTCAAAGTCCCAAGTTGCTGAATGTTGAGAAGTACGAAGTTGAGTTAACAAGATTTTGAAGTTGCTGAATGTTGAGAAGTACGAAGTTGAGTTAACAAGATTTTGAAGTTGCTGAATGCTGAGAAGTATGAACTTGAGTTAACTAGATTTTGAAGTTGCTGGATGCTGAGGAGTGCAGTTTGAAACGAGAGACTTCTTGAGTTGCTGGGGGGTACAATTTTGATTTGCCAAGGTTGAAGTTGCTAAAGGCGTGACTTTGCAAAGAGAAGATTTAAGTGGCTGAAATACGAATTTGAGAAAGGAAAGTGAGTTGCTGGAAGTGCAAAGTTAAAGAGTGAAGT
Source organism: Sequoiadendron giganteum (assembly GCA_007115665.2). Lineage (NCBI taxonomy): Eukaryota > Viridiplantae > Streptophyta > Pinopsida > Cupressales > Cupressaceae > Sequoiadendron > Sequoiadendron giganteum. The sequence continues at coordinate 956,804 of CM021108.1, read as the reverse complement.
GCGAATTTGAGAGAAGTTTCAAATCTGCTGAAAGCAAATTGCTGCAAACAAGTACTTCCACGTATTGGACATTGTGTTGCTGCAAGTAGAGAAATTTCAGAGTGTTGAAGCAAACAAGGGCGTTGAGGTTTGCAGCTGAAAATGACAAAGTGTTGCAGCCTTTTTATTTGAAAAATCTGCTGGCACCCTCAAAATGTATGGTTTATAAAATCTTATTTTCTAATGACTCTCTTGTATTTTTTGCAGAATGGCTGAATCAAGCAAAAGAGCTGCAGGAAGAGGAAACCACGCTGAGTCCACAAGAGCAAGCACATCAAGACAGACAGTAATAAAGAAGTTAAGCAAATCCTTCTTGCCGGAATCAAAGTTTTCTTCAAAGTTGGGCAAACTGAGTGATACAAACCTTGGCTCTTTCAGCTTGGAGACATTCAAGAGGCAAATAATGTGAACTGGAGGTCATCATCCGTCAGTGATTTCGCATAACATCGTAAGGAGTGGACTTTATGCAGCTGCTAGTTTTCCTCCAGCAATCCGGTGTCCAGAATTGATTATGGAATGTGGCAACTATTACAACACTGAGAAGAGGACTGTCATTTTGCCAGATGGCAAGATATTGGGCAACCTTACGCCAGAAGCAATTGGGGAGGCATTTGGAATCCCGGTCCATGAAAAGATGATCTACTAAACAAGGGAGAGGGTTGAAAAGATGTACTCATCCACGTTTGATTGATGTACTGACTTGATAAATTCTAGGTGGATGAACAAACCCAAGCCAACTCGCATGAAGCTGCCTAAGCAGATAATCTCAAAAGATTTGAGGCAGGAGTTTTGTGACCTGATAATGATGCTGAGCAGAGTTGGAGGGTGCTCCCAAGCGTTCATCTTTGAACCTTGGATGTTCTATTATGTCAACTTGGTGCTGGAAGGCAAGGACTACGTAGACTGGGCACTGATGATTAGTGACAACTTACATGAGCAACTCCGGAGTTTGAGGACACAAACATTCTACATGAGCTCTTACATTGTCTACATGCTTGCCCGAATGACAAAGTCTAGAGGAATTTCGTATAAGGAACCAATCGAGTGTGACTCCCATCAGTTCAAAATACATGAGGCTTGTCCGCAGTTACATTTGACAAGTACCTCCAACTACAAAAGGGTCAATGACGCCTTCACGATGCACATAACGAGGACTTTGCAGCAAATGACACATCATAGAATATCCAGAGAAGCACAGGAGCTGATTGAAAAGTTCAGATGTTGGTTTATCCAATTTCTGAAGTTTACCTACATCAGGCTGCAAGGATTCTCCTCTTATCCGTACAGATTGCCCCGGTATCCCACAGACCGAATTGTGATGCTGGAGATATCTAGGCAACTTATTGCCTATGACAAGATTCAAAAGAAGAAGAAAGGTGGACTTGGATTCCCAATTACCATGGGGAATTCTGACGAAGTTTGTCCATCACTACAGGCAGCTAGGGAGGCAGAAAATGAACTCCAGTTTTTCCACCTTTCCTACCACACCAATAGGCAGCACTACGATCCCCACAGAAATATCAAATGGATATTGTCCGAGGAGTTTAGGCATAAAGCACAGATTGAAGACTTTTGGGCAAGTGCAGTGGATGAGATCGAGGTTAGGAGGAGGATGTTTTTGCGGATACCGTTGGGGATGATTAGGGAATGCGAGATTGTCCCAGTGCCGGACCAAATTGAAGAGGATATAAATGTTGTGCAAACTGATTATGAGACAGTAAGGGATACGCCACTCCCACTCCCAGATTGGTCAGAGCCAGAGATTACAGACTTGGATACACTTTGTATCGCAATCTTGACATTCACACAGAGTTGGGTGGAAAGGCATGTGAGCCGACTCAAGGGCAGATCTATTCCCCTTACGTACAATTAGATGGGAGATCACAGATCACCGATTGCTAGGCCAAGGAGGTAGGCTACTCAAACTCCAAAACCACGAGGAAAGGAACCCATGCAGCCAGAGCCTCAAAGAATTGAAGAATCCACGCATTCACCATCACGGGCACATTCTCCGAGTTTGCAGGAAGTATCACTGTTTGCTGATCAAAGAGAAAGATTGAATGTAGAACAGGCAGTGCAAGTGGCAAGTCAACCACCTCGCAGAGAATCAGTGGGCCAAAGCATAAACGTGCCTAGAGAGGAAAATCAGCAAGAGACAAATGAAGGGACGACCACTGACACTCAATTTCAGCAGGAGATTGAGGTAGCTCTTGAGGATGATGCTACTTCAGATCAAGATGCCCAGAGCTCAGGAGATATTGAGCCTATTGACGATGATGAGCCTCGTCAGCACAAAGGCGTGGAGGAAGTTCATGAGGTTGAGGCCGAAGTTGAGCAGCCTTTCGTTATTTCAGACTTACGGCAGGAGGTGCCAGAATGGCTAAGAGACAGGATGAGACATGATCCTGTTGATCAGACTGATCCAGCAGCTGAGATGGAAGAATTGTTGAGTAGGATCAGTGCACCTCCAACAAAGAAGAAGGCCAGAAAATTCTCTAAAATCTCAATAGATGAGGATGGCTCTCGAACGTTGCATGTGGCAGTGCCTAGAGTGGAGTGTGATCGGGATGAGGCCGTTTCGGAGAATTATGTGATTACAACTATGGAACTTGGCCGCTCTATTGGAGCACAGGTGGTTGAGGAGTGCGACAATTCATATCAAGCACTTAAGAATAGATTGTTACATATCGAGGGCAAATATAAGAGATTGAAGGTAGAGCACAAAACACTGATTGGTTATGGACAACACTTGTCCCGTCCTTATGGGCAAGAAAATCCGACAATTGAGCTTCTAGCCGAATTTCCCAGAGAGTCAATCAGTGGCTTAGAAGATTTGAAAAGAATGGCACAGCAGGCAGACAAATGGGTTGCCAATGTCCGTGTTGAAACATAAAAGTTTATGTAGGATCTTGCACATGCCTATCGGCAAGCCTCCGACATTATGGCAAGAATGGATGCAGTTAACCATGCTTGGGGTGAGGCTCGTATCTATCAAATGGAAGTTGTTCTTCGCTTAGGAGCTTTGATGCACACACCTCTACAGGTTTTGGTTGAGGGAGGCGTGATTCAGGGAGGGGATAGATATGACTTCGTCGGGTGGTACTCTTCAGTGGTCACGGGCCGAGGATTCTATTATGCATCACAGGTAGATTCGGTCAGGGTCAGAAAGGCCATGACAAATATTTTTGATGGAGTCCTCAATATGCTGGAGGCTATCTTTGCTAGGAGGCTAACTTCCGAGGAGGTAACTGCAGATGGTTTGAAGAATAGATTGGCACCATTCTTTTCTGAGGTGAAGGCCTTTGTCTAGGTTGATTTCGAAAACACCTCCACTTTCTCCAACATTATTCAAAATACCTAGGATGCTCTAGTCACCTGGAAGAAATCTTGTGCCCGACATGGGCAAACAGTTACAGTGTTGGAGTTTCAGTTGGATCATATCCCTCCCATTTCAGATCAGGAAGTTGAAGCTGTGTTGACCTGGTTCATCGGATTCGCAGCTAGGGAAAAGGAGAAAGGAAACACCCTTTTGGATGATCTTCTAGAAGGGGATGATTTGCATTGATTGCAGATAGTGGCTCCTGCAGAGGAGTGGAGAGTCTTTGGTGCCTTCATTTCCCCACTCCTCCTAGTGGCGGTTTTTAGGGTTAAAACCCTAATCAGGGCATATGTGGCTCGATCTGAGCCTTCCACTGTATTTGAATCTAAGCCGTCCACTGGACTGGGCTTGATATAAAAGGGGCATCTCCCCTCATTTGTAATATATCAGATTAGAAATTAGACTAAGAGATAGAAGTTAGAATATAGAGTAGAGCTAGAAGTTAGCTTAGTTTGAAAAGGAAAGAAAAACTTTCCCTTTGAAAGTTTTTTTTGTAAAAGGTTGTTATGGAGAACTCTCATATTATAAAGAACTTCATTGATTGGTGATTCTCTCTTTCGTTGTGAGTGGTTGACAAGGCTTTATAGGCTTTCCGATTCAAGTAGATAGAGTAAAGTAGATTTGATTCCATGCAAGTAGTTGTTAATTGTGGAATGTGGCGTTTGGTTTGAGCAAGTCTTCTTTCATCCATACCACTAGCGGGCTTGCTGATGGTAAGTTCGCCCTGTGTGGTCGACTGGAGTATTAGTACTTAACTTCGGTTGTCATTCGTATGTCCACTTGCATCATTGTGGTGGTGTGTGCATGCTGAATCATAATTTGAACATCTTACTCATCCTTTGAAGATTGCACCAACTTTGTCGAAGTTGTCCGAAGGGAGGCGAAGCAAAGTCTGGTTTGAAGATTGTTGAAGTTGATCCTCACATTCCACCCTTTAGAAATAGATTGTAGAATCCTTACCCTCACTCCTTTTAAATTCAGCATTTCGCTGGTTAACTTAGGAATCAGAGCATCATTGTCAAATCATTCATGTCTTAATTGCTTCACAAAGTTGAACAAATTGTGTAAGTCCCCTTGGAATACCCAGCATATTCACATCAACCAACTGAGTCTATTCGCGACATAAGGAACCTTGGAGTTGAACGCATGATCTTTCACGCAATCTTAGCATGCAGAATACTTTGATCAAGAGAGAATAGGGTGACCGTTGGACATTTTATTCTGTGTTGGTGTGGTCATAAAACACCCGTCAATAGATAGTATCAATGCTCCTGATAGAAAGGTAGTTTCCCGCTTTTTAGCAGTTGTGGTTGAGATTTAAAGCAACAATCTTCTAGAAGCTTTCTCCAAGCTTTCTTTCCATTCTTGTCTCACACTTTCTTTCCATTCTTGTCATGATTCTTATCCATTCTTTGAGAATAGAAAGAAAACGATTGTAATGAGTTGAAATTTCGTATTTTCCATGCTTTCTTAGGTGTTAGATGCTTATCTTCTTTTAGGTTTAGAAATAAAGCTTGCATGCTGACAAGTATTAGTTGTAAAAGCAAGGAGATTTTAGGGTTCCCTACTCCTTTGCTTAGTTATAAATAAGAGCAGTGTTTGCTCATTTTCTAGAGCCATGCTAGTGATAACAAGACACAAGTGCCTTTAGTGCCTTCTCTTTGTTATTCAGTGTTGTTCGGAACCGTGCTTGGGATAATAAAATTGCTGAGCTTATGCCTTCATGTTTGTTATCGATTAGTTTCAGTTCACTTTGTGTTAAGGGCAAGTTTGCATGCCTCTTTTAGTTGCAAGTTCTTGTTCAGTACATGTGTCTTGTGTCAAGTGATAATCTGGTTTGATCACATGTTGCGTGTATTTTGCCACAACTTGCTGTCCCGAAATTGTAACTTTGTGCTAGAAGTTTGAGTAAATAAAGTCCTGAACGTGCTTTGTTGCCCCGATATAACAATCTCAGATTTCCGTTTAGTATGTTTTTGATAAGATAAACAACATTTACAGGGTGCCGTACCCTTAACACATCTGGCCTCAAGGGCCAAAAAGATCAGGACAAAACAACATAAACACCAACGTTACCCAAGAAACAGAAAGACAGACACAACGGATGCACCGTAGGAACACAACAGGCACATAAGCAACCTGGTTACTGAAGACCAAGAGTGACAACACACTTAGGATCAACAATAATCCTAAAAAAAACAATAAGCCAAACCTTACACCCCATCAGAAGCACAGTAACCAGGACAGATCCAGACCTTAAACAAAAAGGCCTTGAGCCACTAAACAACCTGCAAACAATGGGTCCTAGGAAACTGCCATGAATAGTCAGACTATAGATCACCTGGAGCAAACGGACAACACCAGATCTTCTGCTTAATATAGACTAAGATGAGCCAAACCAACCATAGACCCAATAGGTTGTAGAAAACTTGCAGCATAGGAACAACAAACTCGAGCCCTTCTCCACACACCAGCCGAACCAGGAAGCCAACTCAAACTCCGCCTCAAAAGGAGAGAGCTCCCCTCTAATGGAGAGGATAACATGAAAACTTCCCCCACTGGGCCTAGAGATCTCCAACAGCCCACAACTCCACCTCCATAGGAGTAGAACCCACCTCAAAAGGGACAACCGTAGAGACAACCAGACAAAGAAACTTCCAACCCAAACCATAGCCACCAACTTCACCTCGATAGAAGAAGAATCCACCTCTAGAGGATCTGGCTGCAGTAACAAGGAGGAAGCCACCACACTAGTAGAAGTAATCACACTACCCTTCAACAAACCTGGCAACATCCACCACAAAAAGGCTTCTTTCTTAAGAAATGCTACAACCACCACAAGGGGCAACCAACAAACCGGTGGAGCCCCCACAAACCAAAAACCCACAGCAAGCCACAAGGGAGCCCACCCATGGCAAGAAAGAAACAAGCCTGAAGAAGGAGAAAGGCATCTCCAACCCACACCATGATTGCAAGAACCAAAGAGAGAGAGAAGCACTAACTTCCTCCCCCAACCAACCACAAACACCAAACCAACCCCTTCCATCGACTGGGCAGTGTTGTACCCAAACCGAAATTTTTGCTTCATTAAAGCATTTTGCTTAAAATGGTCTAAACCTTGTAAAAGTGGGGTCAAAACTCAATTTTCGGGCAAATAAAGTATGGGCTTTTAGTCAGTGTGATGCCAGGAAGATACTGGCAAAATTTGAAAATTTTGAAAATTAGGGTTTTTGAAATCTATTTTTAGCCCGAAACCCTAAAAAATAGGAACTTGTCAGAATTGGATGAAATTAATTTTGATTGGCTTATTTCACATCACAATCACAGTGGTGAAGTCAGTTTCAGTTAAAAGTCAGTTTAAGGCTGGTGGGTAGTTTTCACTTTTTTAGGAGAAAAGTTAGGATCTTCGGGGTCATCAATGGCAGTTGGCCAGTACCAGGTGTCAATATCTAAGCCTGAAACTCAAAGAGGAACGCTCTACGATAAAAGATGTTGGAAATAATGCTTTTTGATGGAGGGGATTTTCAGATTGGCAAAAAGTGCTAAAATATTCTAAGTCTGAGAACTTTTCACTATGTAACGTAGTAGACACTTGCGCAATCAACGTGCAAATCAACTTTATAGTGTCCGTACATGTGAAAATGATGAAGTATAGTCATCCACACACCTCAGCAGTCACAACGCTTCGACATGGTCAACAGCAGGGATGGATACAGCGTTTGCAAAGCATAAAATGGTGAAAATCAATGAATTCAAAACAAATCCGCTCCCCTGTAGCCTAGGGGCGCCCTTCCTTTTGAAGGTCAAGATTGGAGTGTTTTGGATTAAGAACACATTCATTATGTTCAGTTTTCAGTCGGCTTTCCGATTAGCCATGAAGCAAGATTATCCGAGTTACAGAACTCCGGCAAACGAAGACAGAAGCAGAGGTTACGAAGAGTGTTTTCATCAAGGAGGCAGTCTAGAGATGCAAATCCGCTCCCTTCTAGCCCAAGGGCGATTTTCTTTTTGAAGGCCCAGATCTAGATGCATGTGTGTTTTGATGGTTTCAGCCTTTGCAGAATTAGTTTAGCTTTTCAACGAGCTATCAAGCGAAAGCGTATCCAGTACAGAAATCCGGTTATCGGCGGTGGAAGTGGAAATTGCAAGCAAGATACATGTCAGATGAAGTTTTGTAGAATGCAAATCCGCTCCCCTGTAGCCCAGGGGCGATCCTGAATAAGACCTGTTTGATGGATGAATTTGCAATTGAGGTCTTCCTGAGATCTCTTCCAGCTCAGTCCAGCTTTGCAGTGTATCCGTTCACAAGACGATCCGATATTCTGAGTAACTGTGACAGAGGTCCTACCGAGCATGTAAAACAGAGGATGGTGAAGCGTAGCTACACAAAGCTGCACAGCTGTAGGCTAGGGGCGATTCTCCTTTAGGCCTGCCAGACGGGGTTATTTGCAATTACAGTCTTCACAAGACTTGTGTGCAATTACTCAAGCTATCCAACGAGTCTAGCCGACAGCCTCCGGGATTTGGCGAATGCTCGTACGTGCGAGGTCAAGATGATAATGCTGTGAAGAAGAGCTGATTGAAGGCAGTTCAAAAAACGACTAAGTGTAAGAATGTTATTTTCTTTGAAAAAGGCGATTTTCTTTTAGAGGCCTTAAAAGCAATTTTCTGGCTTCGTCGTCTCCAAGAACATCTCTTGCAAGTTGACCAAACTATACAAGAAGACAGACGGCACGCGTATCGGAACATTCCAGTTCCCGGTATCAAGGGTCAAAGTATGGTGTTCAGTTGAAAATCACACTTTTGTCAAAATGGTGTTTGAGCTATCACAAAATAGGGGCGCTCATGCTTTTGGGGTTCTTAATACAATTTTCAGATCCCTCACATACAGTCATTGGATGCAGGATACTTCTAGTCATGCAATGAATCCATTATTCAGTCAGTGGAGTTCATTATTCATTGTCAGCGGCAGTTTGAAACATCAGAAGGCAAAACTAAGAAATGGCTAAGTCTGGAGTCAAAACATCAATTTAATCAGAGGCGCCTTATTTTCTAAGGTATCAGATGAGCTCCATAGCAGTTGTTGCTCCCAGCAGACATTTCATCCTTGTCATACAAGCTTCGCGGTGGATATCTCAGCACAGTCGCAGGCTCAGTCAGTCAGCCAGAAATCAGAGCTGAACATGGTCAGTTGTAACTTTGCAGTCAGCTACAAAATAGGAGATTCTTAAAAATCTCATAACTCTTGCAAATGGAAGCCTAAAAGATCAAAATTTGACTTTTTGGAATCAGGGAAGTGTGTTGAACACAGCAAGATGCTATTTTTGGCAAAAAATAAAAAAAATATTTTTGCATGCAGAGCATTGAAAAGTGACGAATTTCTTCAAAGACAGATATTGGCGCCATTTTTAGTTTTTTGCATGTGTTAAAAATTAAGATATTATTTTTAGTCTGAAGACTCAGAGACAGTGGCAGTTCAACTGGAGAGAAGCCAATCGATTTTCCTTTTTCTAAATTAGGGTTGCATTATGCATGCATGATGGTACGAATTGTTTATTTAAACAAGCATGGCGCCTTTCATCATTCACATAACTTTGAAAGTTCGAATTTCTTCAAAGAGATTGGCGAATTTTCATCAAAGGATCAAGTTCGAAGGTGATAAAATATTCTTTTGCAGGTACAAGTTCAGATTCAGCATCAGATTCAAGGCAGAGTGGCGATTTTGACAGAAGAAGATAATAATTAAATAAAAAAATTTAAAAAAAAAAAATATCTTTGTTCTTCTCTATATTTCTTCCATCTTCTCGTCTTAAATTCTCTTGCATGTTCGAAGTGTTGGCAGATTTTGGCAAAACAAAATATCTGGGTTGATTCAGAAGAGCTTTCTCAGCAAAACCCATGTGCCAGAATTTTTCAGGAAAATTTGTTCCAGAACATCTGTTCTTGAAGCTTTAATTTTCTCAACCGAAATTCTTTTGCATGGCTGAGTAAAGGGTAAATTTTTGCATTTCTGACGTTCTGGGTTGTCTTAGAATCATTTTCTGGACAAAACCCATATCTCAGATTTTTTCGTAAAAAATTCTCATCCGACAAGCTATTTTTAGCCTTAGCAGGCTATTTTTGGCTTTCCAGAAAAGTTGTCAGAATATAGCCGTGTGCACAGTCAACAGGCAAGTTTTTCAGAATGCAGTTCACTCAGCTCGAATTCAAGACCAAATCGGTCTTAACCCATGACTTCATCGGAACAGTTGATACAGATCTACATAAGGTGTTGCCGGAGGTGGTTTTGGATCCACTCAAAATCAGGGATTCAGTTATCAAGAATATTCAGCAATCCGGGTTGCTTGAGGCCGCTTCCATACCTATTTCGGTGCATTGCGTGGAGTTTGTAATATCTTGCATCAAGCATTACAATTCCGCTACACGAGAGATACGGTCAATAGATGGACGTGTTATATGCAGTCTCAAACCTCTTGATATCGAGCGAAGTCTAGATATTCCTCAACATTCGGATGGGATGGTTATTTCCATGAGTCAAAGCGAGCAGGCATTCAATGCTGGACTGGATAAGTGTCAAAACAAGATGATAGAGAGATGGCTGAAACAAAAGAAGAGCAAGTTGCCAAACAACTTGGGTCGTGGCGAGTGTAAGGATGAATACAATATTTTGATTACACTGCTTAATCGTGTCTCAGGTCATGCAGATGCGAACAAATTTCACCCGTGGATGTATTATATCATTGGTAGAATCATCTCGGGGCAAGAGCATTATGACTGGGCATCCTTCATCAGCGATGTTATTCACGAGCAAATCACCGGTTTCCTAGCTGCGCATCAATTTCATATGTGTTCTTACCTGGTGTACTTGATTGCTTATCAGAATCAGTTTAATGGTTTGAATACGGTGGGCATACTCAGTGTACAGAAAGTCTATCGTTACTATGACCAGCTTGAGTTCACAAAGGCTGAAAGTCATTTTAAACGTGTACAAGAGGCTTTCTTGACTTATACAGTGAGAAACTTGGACCGGGAGTTGCATATTCGCATCTCGACAGTTGCCAGAGCAGCAATGAAGAATTGGGCAGATTGGTACATTCAGTTCCCTACATACACCTATATCCGTGTCTATGGATACACAGGAAAACCAGCTATGTTACCACGTTATCCTTCGGATAAAACAATATTCATGGAGTTCCTGAGGCAGCTATATGAAGTTCACAAACGTTTGCGCATCAAGCGTAAACCAGCTGCCGAGTTTCCTTTGCAATTCGGGATGTATTGGTGTAGGACGGCAGTTGATGCTAAGACCGCAGGTCAAGAGTTAGAAAATTGCAAACTCAAGTACCTGGTGGATACACGCACATATGATCCTTGGGGTCATTACGCAGCTCGCCTGGGTAATCTCTCTTATCACAAACCTACGATGGAAGATTATTGGGTGAATTGTGAGGATGATTTCGAAGTTCGCAGACGTAGCTATAGCAGGTTCTCTCTTCCACAAGTTTCTGTTTTCTTGGCAGAAGATGTGGAAGGATTGACAGAGGGTGAGGGAGATACACTTCCTCAATTTTACAGAGAGCAGGTTGATGGACAACCACTGCCGTTAGTAAACTGGTATGCCAAAGAGTTCGCATCAGTAAAGGAGAGATCGAGCAGGGTCATCCAAAATAGTATGCTTTATTTAGAAAGCAGAAGGTTGAGAAAGGCATCCATGCCTAGAGCAGAGCCGCCAACAGAAGGACTTGTATTGCCTTCTTCTTCAAAACCTAAGCAGAAGAAGAGGAGCAATCCTCCTAAAAAGAATCCAGCGCCTAGTAATTCAAAGGGAAAAGCATCTGTTGCGATTCCACATGTAGAGCCAGTCAGAGAAGTTATTCAGACTTCTCCGCAGCTTGAGGTTCAGCCCCGTATGCCGTCACCGACACCATTAGAGCAGCCTCCCATTCCAATTCACATTGATTTGGACGTAGATTCACCTCCTCGCAGCGATTCTTTTATACATTCACATTCATCAGATCCTCCTACGACTAGTACAGGTCTTTCCAGTGGGATTAGTCGGGATTCATCTTGGCTTGAGAGTCAGCTGGGAAGAAAAAGGAGGCAACCATCTTACATACTTGATCATTCAGATTTTGATCATGACCATCAAGATGTGCCTGAAAAGAGGATCAAGAAGCAGATACATATTGGGAGAAGTGCAGATAAGGAATTCATTGTTGAGACTGCTGTACCTCCAGAAGATAAGAGTCTAGACGAGATGGAAGCTCAAGACTTTGAGGTTATCACAGTTCATTTCGGTAAGAGTACTCGTCAGACAGATATTGATCTCCTACAGGTTGCTACAGATAGCGTCAAAGATAGGATGGTGAAAGATGGTGAAGATAAATCAGCTCTCAAGGCTGAAATACAGCAGCTTCGCCAGTACATTTCTAGCCTTGTACACAGGACAGGGGATGTTGTCACCGCGCTTCCACATATGTTAGAACCACCAGCAGAGCAGGGTCAGATTGATCTCTTGGTTGCATATGGTAAGCGATTGGAGGAATGGGAAGAGGAGTTTGTTGCTAGAGGTCGCCTTATACTTACAGAATTGTATCAATTGCGGTATAATGCACGTGAGCTTCGTTTACGACTTCAAGATGAGGAACGTGATTTGGCTATTAGTAAACCTAGGGATGAGATTCTGATTGCCAACTTGGGAATGTCATTTGATTCAGTCACAGAGGCAGAGGATAAAGAAGAGGTCTACATTTGGAGAACACAGTTGATCTTCAAGGCAGAGATAGAAGGAAAGATCGTATCTGAGGTGGCTGAGAGCAGAGAGCATGTTACTAGTGCACTCCGCTATATAAGAGACTTTGTGTCTCAATTACCATGTGTATATCAGCGTGTGGGTGGTGACTATGTTGAGCTTGCTGACATCCAGTTAGAGCTCCAAGCACTTATTCACGGTATTTTCAGTGGTGAGACCGTTGGCTGTAAGATGAATCAGCTTACAGCCATGTCAACATTGTTTGATGAGGCAATCAGGAGAAAGGGTGAGTTCCAGTGTCAGATGACTAATGGAGAAGACATGCTGCACAGACATAGGATTCTTCGCCAAAGCTTCAGTTCCCCAGATGGAGATGCAGTCAACGACCTCGTAGATGGGTTAATTTCTCAAGATCAGGGTCAGTAGACTTCAGTTAAAGGCGTCCCACCTTTTTCCAAGATAGACATTAGACACAGGAGTTAAACTCGAGGCTTCTTTCCGAGTTAACTGGTTGTTACACATTGCATGTCTTGTCTGTCTTGGAAATATCTACAAACACTTGGAGTTTAGATTAGATCTTTCAGTCAACTGATGATAGCATTCCAGTTGATTTGCTTTCAATAAGGACGTGCATGTTGCACCTTGTCCATTTAGATTAGATGTTTCAGTTAACTGATGATAGTTTCCCAGTTAACTGTATAGTTTCATTCAATTAGGGTTTAGGAATAAGATCTTGCATGCATTGCAAGACTTTAGTTGACTCAAGGTGATTTTAGGGTTGCCTACACCTTGAAGTCTATAAATAAGAGCTTTAAGCTCATTTGTAATTTAACTTTTGCTTGATAGCATACATGCTGCGCCTACCTTGCCTGTAGTATTGCTATTATTGTATCTGTTCAAAGAGTAATTGCTGTTATAATAAATTGCTGCGCCTACCTTGCCTTCATGTTATTGTCATGGTGTTTATTCGATCTTAGTTAAATGGGGTTGCTGGTTTGATCGTTATTGCATGCGTGTTGCGTCTATACAATCTACTGTCCCAGTTGCTTACCTTTTGTTTTGTTTATTATAAGCCTATTCAGAAGAGCAAATAGTTGCGCCTACCTTGCCTTCATGTTGCGAAACTGTACTTAAAGCTTATCGTTTGATGTGTGTGATAGTAGACTCATTCAGCCAAGCAAATAGTTGCGCCTACCTTGCCTTCATGTTGTGAAGCTGTACCAGGTTTACCGTTCATTTGTTTGTTTTAATAAACTTCTTCCCGGATTAGCAAATAGTTGCGCCTACCTTGCCTTCATGTTGTGAGCCCGCACCTGAAGTTTATCGTACAATACATTCCTGCTCCATTTCCTCATGCTCTGTTTCTTGAGGAAATTGGATAGATATTAAAGAAGTTAGCTTAGTTGTAGTTACATGATCTGCGAAACCAGAAAATACTTAGCTGCAACGTTCTAGGTTTTCTTAACCTTGTGCCTCTACCAGCTGAGAACAAAAAGATAGGACATTAGTTTAGTTTTCTATTTCATGCATTCCAGCACAACGAGGGAGCTTCCCCTCCTAATTTGAAGAGCACTCATTACGTAGTGTGCATAGCTGTCCGTACGAACTCACACTCCAGAGGTGTTAGTTCTTACGCTAACAGGCAGTTCAGCTGAAGCACAAACCCCACCACATTGAAACAACACTGGGCCTTCTAAACCCCCAAAGGATGTTACAAGAGAAACCCCAACATCTTTGACAAGCAGAGGAAGATGGAACTCCAAAGACACCATCAAAGTTTCCCCAGCTGAACACAAACAGTAGGGGAGAACAACCAACCCCCAACTCACTCGAGGGGTAGAGCCCTAAACCCCCGCCAGGACCTTCATAGGAGGACCCATCACCTTTAACCCCGACGATCCCATCCACGATCAGCATCAGGCAACCACAAGAAGCCGTCGGAAAGCAGAAGACAGGGGCTAGCCAAGCAACACCGACTCCACCTTCAAACATAGTAGGGAACAAAAACAAAGCTCTGTTGAACCCTCTCCCGCACACCAAGTTAACACTCCAATCAGGAGCCCAAGCAAGACTACAAACCCACCCAACACTAGGCAGATCGGGCGCCAAAGAAAGACTACAAACGTCCCCATCAAAGCAGAGGAAACGAAAACACAAACACCCACCATCGCTGCAAGCCCATGGGAGCTTGTGAATGAATAGATCTTCTCTTGGCCAAACAACAAGGCCAAGATCAAGTGATTCAGAGCCACCACCTAGAACAACAAGCTTAAGAAGCTTGGAAACCGAAACCTCCACCCGCATTAGACCAGGCAAAAGGTATAGGGAAAAGGATACAAGAGGAGGAACACACACCACCTCCTATAGGGAACAACACACCCGCACAGGAAACCCCCTCCCGTGACAGACAGAGCGTCCAATATCATTGTCATCATCTTCTTCAGCGTCTGCGTGAACATCCTCTGCATCAGCTCCAACAAAGTTCAAAATACCAGGTCCACGCCCTTTCCCGCCCAAGCTCAGAGCCGTTGTCGTCATCATCACAATGGCTATTTTTAAAGTTGTGCTAGAAGTGTGAGGAAATAAAGTCTTTAGCGTACTTTGCTGCCTTGATATAAAGTCTCATATTTCCGTTTATTGTGTAATGCTTTTATGATCTCTTTTTCAGCTTGCATTGAAATTCAGTAGATGTATGTTGAGAAAGGTTTGTTTAAGTATCTTTATCAAAAAATCAATCTCGTCCATTTCTAACTCTCTTGCTCTGCATTTACTTGAGAGGCTAGAAACGTCAATAGCGTAGGTTAGTTGTAGTTGTTAAGTTTCATTAAAGGGAAAACCTCAGCTGCAACATCTAGAGTTCTATAACCTTGTGTTCTCGCAGCTGAACCAAAAAGATAGGAAAAATTAGTTTTAGTTTACTTTCTTTATGCAACTCAGCAAAAGAGGGAGCTTCCCCTCCTAATTTGAAGAGCAGTTTACTACACATAGTTGTCCATTTCCAAAACGCATTCCAGAGGTGTGATTTGAAACACCAACAAAAGGTTAGTTACTTTGATCAGTACGATGGTCTGCAGTACCTATCTTTCGATGTTGTTTTCTGCCTCCAACCGCCCAAAGATTCTTGGTTTCTCCAAAGGTATTTCATTCTCTTTTGCCATCGCTAGTTCCGCTTCAAATTTTGCTTCCTTCATCCTTTGTTTTTCCGTACGTGGATCTAGGTAGGTTGCCTTCTTCACTTGCGCTCTGGTGATCACCGGTACCTCTTGTTCTTCCACTTCCAGCATGTGGATACCCTTCTACTTGGGGCATTCATTATCTTCATGGTCGCTTGGTCCGCACCACTTACACAATCTTCCTCATGAACTTTGGCTGTTCTAGCAGTCCCTGGCGAAGTTGCCCCATTCACTGCACTTCCGACATTGTATCACGGGCCTTCGTTTGGCATCATAATGTATCTTGTTTCTTAGACTTTTGTTGCTTTGATAACCTCCAGGGGATGCATTGCTACTGTATTGTGGCTTCGGTGGTGTGTTCGGCGGTGTTGATGGTTCTCCTTGAGTGAAGAGTACTTGCGTACTCCTTGCTCTCAAATTGTATGGGCATTCCTTGATGGAATGTCCCATAACTTGGTAGGTATCGCAAAACATCTTCTTCGGACTGTTCACTTTTGTGTGACCTTCCCCATTGCACTTTGTACACCAAAGTTCTCGTGCTTCCTTCGTACTCTCTTTGTCGGCCTTCAATTCTTTCATCATTCGCATCATATCTTTCTTGAATGCTTGTATGGTCTTGGATACACCATCGCTGTCGTCCGTACTCTCCTCATCGTTCGTCTCCTTTTTCCCTCGAGAAGATGTTTTGTTTTCGCTTTCTATATCCCTCGCCCAATTATACACTTCAGCGTACGACAACGGAGGCACGACTTTCATCTTCTTCCTCAGCGACAAAAGCAAGCCTTCGATGAGCAATCGCTTCTTTAGACCATCCGTTGGCTGTGTCTCCAATTTGCCCAACAAATCCTTCAGTTTTTGATTATAGGTACGCACACTCTCGTGCTTCCCTTGCTTGGTATTGTAAATCTCCACTCCAATCTCACTATCATCCCTCAGGAGTTTGAACTTATCCTAAAATGCTTGCTTCAATAATCTCCATGTTGCTTTGTGTGCTTGGTTCAATTCTGAGTACCAGTCAATGGCACTCTCTTGCAGTGTTGTTGGAAATGCTTTCAGCCAGTGATCTGGATCATTCTGTTTATTGGCTATCCAGATTGTTTCACATGTTTTACAACGCCGTACTAGATCTTCTGACCCATTCCTTGTAAATTTCGGCAGTTTTTGTCGCTCGGCTGGAATCACCATCTTCCCCCTGCTATCCTCCTTGTGTATTGGACCCCACTAGACTGGTTTCCCTGCTACGTTCCAGTGTGTCACTTGCACTCTCGGCCACGTACGAGTGACTCCCTCGTCTTTCGTTAGCGTCCTCGACACCTTGAGTCTCTTGGGGTTCACTCTGGTACTCCCTTTGCCCTGGGGTCTTGGGCTCAGATCTTCTAGCCCTCAGCCCTTCGTTGTCGTCCAATATGGACAACTCCCAAATGCATTGGATGCTGCTATCAAGTTCTTTAATTAATTCATTTTCATTTTCATTGATTTTGTACCTTTCTACGTACGGAGTGATGAAGGGTCCTTCGTCCCTCCCCTCCACAATATTTTGATGTGCTCTATTGATGGATTGGTCAATTTCCTCAAGATTATCAGTTGCTCTTTTTATACTTTGGTTTATTTCAATTAGATCTTCATTCCATTCTTTATCAACTTGCCTTAGTCTTCGTCATCGATTTTCTTGCTCCTATAGTCTCAGTGATCGTCAAACCCTTTCCTCCTAAGTCTAAAAGACATTTAATCATTTTTTATTAAATGATTATTAAATGGCTATTGGGTCGAATTTTCTCAAGGAAGTATATATTGGCAGGAAAGACAAAATCGAACCATTATGTTATGCTATTCAACTTTGTCTAAATTGCTCTGAGCATTGGAGTTTGCAAACCCTAGGGTTTCTGGCAGACGAAGCATTTCTGGAGAACGATACCTCTTCAGGAATTTGGCAGACTAAGACTGTGAAATACCAGTTTAAGCTTGCATCTCGGTGACTTCATTCAGGAGTTACAGTTGATCTTATTGCATTGAAACATTCCGAGCCAATTTTTTCTTTTTTTTCAATTAACAGATTTCAATAAAAGCACCCCTTAAGGTTAGAGGATAAACCAAAACGTGCAGAAAGCAACTCTAACCAGAATGTACACCAGGATCCCGATGTGGGCAAGGTGTGAGCATTGGTCAGAGGATCTGAATTAAATTGCTTATGCAAAAAGCAACTCTAACCAAGGATGGCGCCAATGATGGCGAGCATATGGTCAGAGGATCTTCTTCTCTAAATACAGAAAGGAACTCAACGTCAAGTATGTGCTACCCAATCCAATGCGGAGTGAGGGGCGACCATATGACGGAGTGATTACAAAATTCAATGCTGGAAAGGAAATGACTGAAAGCTGAAAACTCTCATCACCCAGAATGTGCTTTCTAACCCAGAATGGGATAGTAGCAACCATAGGGCGGAGGTCAAATAAAACAATAACAACTGCTGAAAGAAGAAGACTATTACAACTGATAAGCAAGAACTTAAACGGCTGTTAGTACTACTGCCAGCTTACAATCTTAAAACGAAATCTTGCTCGTTTGCCAGACTTGGGTAATCTTCACTGAAGTCTTCTCCATGCTCTTAAAGGACTTACCACCTCGATCAATAGAGGAGTTGCAGATTTTCTCCAACTGCTGTTACAGACCTGCACTTTCAAAATATAATCAGCATCATAGGATCCAATAAAATGCTCGGAACTTCCTCGTTTCTCATTCAAAAAGCTCGATATCAATTGCAAATGACTAATAGAGAGGGTGCGCTCAAATCAAGACCCAAAAGCTGGCTTAAAATGCAACAGATTTTTAATGCACAAATCCCAAGATACAGAAAAGTACGGCTACAGCTAAGAAGGGCGATTTGCTTTATAAAATCAGATTCTCCAATGAAAATTCTACAATTTGACACTCAAGGGCGCCTAGACCAAAGGAAGATAATTATCCGATACCCACAATGATATGTTTTGTCTTTTTTGATTTATGAATGAAAACACAAATCTGCTAAAGCTAAAATACTGGAAACAGAAATCTCTAATATGCCAAATCTGATCCTAAGAGATGAATGCTGATTACAATGCACGAACTTCAAAGTACTCACAAACTAGACTAATAATCATCACTAGTCGTTGTTTTACAAACGGGAAGAGATGCCCAAACTAGGAGGCCTTCATTCCTCGAAGCAGTCCAGAGTCAATCCGGCAGCATAACGGTATATTTTCCAAGATGAAGAAATGATGCACCAAGACTCCCTTTTATAATTCTTCCGTTGACTTCACAAAACCCTAAAATGAGCTTTTAGGTCAAAACCCAATCCCCTCAAGGATGGGCGTACTTTTCCTTCAAGGCTTTAGTTTGACATTTTAATTAAATATCATTCTTGAAATATGCGCCCCTCATACCCTTGCTTTGACTTAGGGAATAATCAAATCATCTCTTAATGAGGGCGCCACCCTCAAGGGCCCACTTTTAAAAACAACATTAAGTCATTAATTCTAAGCCAAGGGTCAACGTTAAATTATAATAATTAAAACGTGACTTTTTAATTTAAATGACTTAACTTATTTCTCCGACGGTGCCCTGAAGCCAATACTGAAGAAGTCAACTGATCATTCTGAAGCCGGAAGTCAACCAACCCGAGCTCATCTGGAAAACTGCCAAAAATAGAATTTACTACAAATAGTAAATTCCAAAAAGTGCTCTGAATGCCGAGATGATCATATCACTGCGAAGCCCTCTGAAAACCCAGAAGGAATCCGCCATTTAATCCACCATCTCAGAGCAATGACCTCCTCAAAATTAGGAAACCCTAATTTTAACTTCCGACTAGCCTTCGGGTTCCCAAAGAAAGGCTAACGGTCACAGGAAATGTCAGGCTTGAAAAGGGGACATTACAGTCCGCCCTCCCCAAGATTGCTTGTCCTCAAACAATTGCAAACTAGGATGCTGCAATATCTCATCACTTTCCCAAGTTGCATCCTCCATAGGCAGGTTCTTCCACTTTACCAAACATTCTCTGATAGTTCTATTCCTCAAGGAACGTTCTCTGACATCAAGTATCTCCTCGGGAACTAGAACCAACTGTCCTTCTTCGTCTAACGGTGGCAACTGTGAAGAAGCAACCACATTGTGTCCAAGTGCCTTCTTGAGGCGAGACACGTGGAAGACGTTATGCACTCTGCTATCAGAAGGTAGCTCTAATTCATAAGCTACAACCCCAACCTTCCTGATGACCCTAAATGGCCCATAGAAGCGAGGTTTGAGCTTCTCAGCTCCACTCTTCTTGAGAGTAGACTGTCTATAAGGTTGTAGACGGAGATAGACCATATCCCCAACCTCAAAAGAACGCTCTACCCGCCTCTGATCAGCATACAACTTCTGCTGATTTTGTGCAATCTGCAAATTATCCTTCAAGGATCTCATTATGTCTTGACTATGCTGCAACAAATCCTTGGCTAAAGGTGCTTTGCTGTCTCCAAACACCAAATCTGCAAAGCTGGGTGCTTCATACCCATAAAGTGCCAAGAAAGGAGACATTTTGATTGACATATGAAAAGTAGAGTTGTAGCAGTACTCGCCTATATGCAGCCACTTAACCCAAGCTTTCTGCTGTTCTGACACATAATTTCTCAAGTAGCCTTCCAGCCACTTGTTCACCACTTCTGTCTGCCCATCAGTTTGGGGGTGATAACTCGTGCTTGGAGTGAGCACAGTACCACTCATTCTGAAAACTTCTTGCCAAAAGGTACTTAGGAACTTGCTGTCCCTATCACTTACAATATTCTTTGGAAACCCATGAAGCCTAAACACTTCTCGAAAAAACAAATCTGCAACTTGGGCTGCAGAAGAGGTGCTGGTAATGGCAAAGAAATGAGCAAACTTGGTTAATCTGTCAACTACCACGTAAATGCAATCCTTCCCTTGGGCCTTGGGCAACCCAGTGATGAAATCCATTGAAATGCTTTCCCATTTTTGATTGGGAATTGGAAGTGGTTGCAGCAAACCGGCTGGCAATGTATGCTCATTTTTATTTGCTTGACAAACAGGGCATTCCTGAATGTAGCGTTGGACCTCCCTCTTCAAACCTTTCCAAGAAAACCTTTCTCGGATCTGCCTATAGGTCTTGAAAAAACCTTGGTGACCAGCAACTGGAATGTCATGAAAATTCAAAAGAATCTTCTTCTTGAGCTTAGAATCAGCCACTAGAAAGATTCTTCCCTTATACTGAATCAATCCCTCAACCACCTGGTACTTTTCATCATGGAAAGTACCTTCCAGAATGCTGGTTGCAAACTGATTTTTGGCATAATCAGCAAGCAACATGTCCCTCCAATCTGCAGTAAGCTCACACAATGAGCTAAGATGAGGCCTTCTGGAGAGAGCATCGGCCACAACATTATTTTTTCCTTTGACATATTCAATGTCAAAGTCGTAAGCTTGAAGCTTACTCACCCATTTCTGTTGCCTCTCATTTAAATCCTTCTGGTGCATAAAATGCTTGAGGCTATTGTGGTCAGTCTTAACCACGAATTTGTTCCCCACCAAGTACTGCCTGAACTTGGCTAATGCATGCATAATAGCAAGCATTTCTTTATCATAGATTGAGTATGTCCTCTCCACACCCCGTAACTTTCTACTTTCAAACACGATAGGGTGTTTGTCTTGCATCAGGACAGCCCCCACTCCTTCACCTGAAGCATCACATTGCAGCTCGAATGGCTTGGAGAAATCCGGGATAGCCAAGACTGGACACGAACTCATGATCTTCTTGAATTTATCAAACACAATTTGAGCCTTTTCTGACCAAGCAAAGGCTCCTTTTTTGGTGAGATCAGTAAGGGGAGCAGCATTCTGTGAATTCCCCTTTACGAATCTCCGATAAAATCCACAAAGACCCAAAAAACCTTTCAACTGGGTCAAGCTCTCAGGAGGTGGCCAATCAACTACTGCTTTGATTTTTTCCGGATCCACCTTTACTCCCTCAGCACTGATTATGTGGCCAAGGTACAGTAACTCCACCATTCCAAATTCACATTTGGAAGCTTTGGCAAATAAGCTCTCAGATTCCATGATACTAAGCACTTCCTCCAAGTTCTTGAGGTGATCCTCCCAAGTCTTGCTGTAGATCAGAATATCATCAAAAAATATCAGCACAAACCTTCGTAACTGATTCTGAAAGACACGGTTCATGCAAGACTGAAAGGTAGCCGGAGCGTTAGTCAACTCAAATGGCATGACTAAGAATTCAAAATGTCCATAGTGACATCTGAAAGCTGTCTTTTCCACATCTGATCCCCTCATTCGTATCTGATGGTAACCCGACCTCAGATCAATCTTCGAAAAGAACTTAGCCCCATGTAGCTCATCAATGAGCTCATCTATCCTGGGAATGGGGTATCTATTTTTGATGGTGTTTTGGTTCAAAGCACGATAGTCCACGCACATGCGCATGGTACCATCCTTCTTTTTCACAAGAACCACTGCAGATACAAAAGGGCTCTTGCTTGGGTGTATGAAACCCATCTCCAAAAGTTCCTAAATATTCTTCTCGATCTCATCCTTTTGTCTCTTCGGATACCGATATGGAGTTGTGATCACCGGTTTAGCTCCTTCTTTGAGCTCTATGATGTGTTCTGAACCTCGATCAGGAGGAGGTCCCGGGGGTAAATCAGCAAACACTTTACTCTTCTTGGTGAGTAAAGACTGAATATCTGGAGGATGCTCTATTTTCGTTTCAGCGGGACTAGCTGGAAGAATCATGCACTCCGCAGCCCACTCCACTTGATCATGACGTATCAACTTCGCCATCCTCTTGAATGACACAATCCGAGGGCCACCATTTGACATTCCTCTCAACACCACCTTCTTTCCATTGGATTGAAACTTCAACTCCATAGTTTGCAGATTTAGAGAGATCTCTCCAAGAGATCGCAGCCATTGAATGCCAAGGACAGCATCCGTATCTCCAATATTGACCACATAGAAGTCATCCTTGACTTCGTAATTGCCCAATTGCATTGACATGTTTGGAATCCTCTTGGTGCATGAGATGTGAAACCCATCCGCAACCATAACTCTGAACCCTTCAAAGTCTTCTGTTTGCAATCCTTTCTTTGCCACCACAACTTCATCTATGAAGTTATGTGTTGCTCCAGTGTCAATTAAAGCAACAATATGTTGCCCTTTGATCATCCCACGAACTTTAAAGGACTCATTCTTTTGGAAGCTCGAAAGTTGAGCCAATGTACCACCACTTTCTTTTTCACCTTCAGACTCTTCTAGAGTATTTTCTTCATTGCTGTCCTCAAAATCAGCTTGCTGATCAGAAAAATCAGAATTGCTTTCATCAGCTGTATAGAACTCAATTTGATGAATTTTAGCACCCTTTGGGCACACATGATCTTGGGACCATTTTTCCCTACAACGGAAACATAACCCCTTCCTTCGGAGTTCATTGATAGTCTCTGGATCCAATCTTGAGCCATAGGGTTTCTGTGGTTTAAACTCCTTATGGTGAGGCTTTTGATGAAACTTTTTCCCTCTATCCCCTTTGTGAAAGGCTGGTTTGGAAGGGAACTTTGCTTTGGGAGCAGCCCACTCCATGTTTCTAGCTTTTTTCATTGCTTCTTGTAAGGACGGTGGATCAAAAGCTTTGATCCAACCCTTGAGTGGCTCCATCAATCCTTCAGTGAATAGGATCACTAATCTTCTTTCTGTAATTCCAGTGACCATAACTGAAAGTCTTTGAAACTCAGCTATGTAGGCTTCAACAGTGCCATACTGTCTCAACTGTGCCAACTCCCTAAAATGCACTTCTGGATCCTTCTTCTCGAACCTCTCAATGAGCCTGGTAGTGAACTCCTCATAAGTTGTGATAGACTGATGACCCAGAGTAATTAAGCCATGGTACCACCACTCGTGCGCCACCCCATCAAGGTGTAGCATAGCGAACTTGATCGCTTCTTCTTCTGCCATAGGTCTGAGAGCTAGATAGTTATCCAGCTTCTGAATCCAAGCTCGGGCTGAACTGGAATCACTCCCGTCAAAGTGTGGAAGTGTCACCTTGTTGACAGCTTGGTACAAGTCTCCTTGATTTGATGGTCTTCTTTGATCATAGTGTCTCCCTTGTCCTTTGTTTTTCCTTTTATGATCCATGAAATCGTTATAGGACATATCCATCCTGATGTCGGCAGGTAGAGAATCATACTCTGCACGACCCAGTCTCAACTGCTCCACGAATGAAGCATTCTCTTCAGGATCTGGCTGATTGTTTACAGGTGCCAAAAAGGTGGGTTTGAACGGCCTGGAGGAAATGTAAGTGTTGTTTGACACCGTCCGAGCTGCATGCTCATCATGCTGGTTGGAAGCACTATGCTCCCCTCTATGCCCTGAGTTGTTCTGTGGAGTGGTGTTCTGGCCCACTTTCCCCATCATGAGAGATACCATGTCCATCAAGGCATCCATCTTTCTTTCAAATCTCTTTCCTGGACTCATGGATCTTTCTCTCCCATCTCTCCCTTTTCCACTGTCATCTCTGTTGTTGGTAATCCTCTCGTTACCCCCAACTGACCTCTCACCTTCTGCCATGTCTGTTTCCTGAGAAGACTCCCAATGAGCCCTCAAGATTCCTGAAGTTGTCTTACCTTCTGGAGGTTGATAAAGTTGGAACTGTTTTCCAACCTTCTTGTCTTCTCTTGCAAAGTACCTTTTTTCTCTGTCACTCATAGACGGATTGTTCACAGGGTGGCAAGATCTTGGCTCTAATACCACTGAAACATTCCGAGCCAATTTTTTTTGTTTTTTCAATTAACAGATTTCAATCAAAGCACCCGTTAAGGTTAGAGGATAAACCAAAACGTGCAGAAAGCAACTCTAACCAGAATGTACACCAGGATCCTGATGTGGGCAAGGTGTGAGCATTGGTCAGAGGATCTGAATTAAACTGCTTATGCAAAAAGCAACTCTAACCAAGGATGGCGCTGATGATGGCGAGCATATGGTCAGAGGATCTTCTTCTCTAAATACAGAAAGGAACTCAACGTCAAGTATGTGCTACCCAATCCAATGCGGAGTGAGGGGCGACCATATGACGGAGTGATTACAGAATTCAATGCTGGAAAGGAAATGACTGAAAGCTGAAAACTCTCATCACCCAAAATGTGCTTTCTAACCCAGAATGGGATAGTAGCGACCATAGGGCGGAGGTCAAATAAAACAATAACAACTGCTGAAAGAAGAAGACTATTACAACTGATAAGCAAGAACTTAAACGGCTGTCAGTACTACTGGCAGCTTACAATCTTAAAACGAAATCTTGCTTGTTTGCCAGACTTGGGTAATCTTCACTGAAGTCTTCTCCATGCTCTTAAAGGACTTACCACCTCGATCAATAGAGGAGTTGCAGATTTTCTCCAACTGCTGTTACAGACCTGCACTTTCAAAATATAACCAGCATCATAGGATCCAATAAAATGCTCGGAACTTCCTCGTTTCTCATTCAAAAAGCTCGATATCAATTGCAAATGAAAAATAGAGAGGGTGCGCTCAAATCAAGACCCAAAAGCTGGCTTAAAATGCAACAGATTTTTAATGCACAAATCCCAAGATACAGAAAAGTACGGCTACAGCTGAGAAGGGCGATTTGCTTTATAAAATCAGATTCTCCAATGAAAATTCTACAATTTGACACTCAAGGGTGCCTAGACCAAAGGAAGAGAATTATCCAATACCCACAATGATATGTTTTGTCTTTTTTGATTTATGAATGAAAACACAAATCTGCTAAAGCTAAAATACTGGAAACAGAAATCTCTAATATGCCAAATCTGATCCTAAGAGATGAATGCTGATTACAATGCACGAACTTCAAAGTACTCACAAACTAGACTAATAATCATCACTAGTCGTTGTCTTACAAACGAGAAGAGATGCCCAAACTAGGAGGCCTTCATTCCTCAAAGCAGTCCAAAGTCAATCCGGCAGCATAACGGTATATTTTCCAAGATGAAGAAATGATGCACCAAGACTCCCTTTTATAATTCTTCCGTTGACTTCACAAAACCCTAAAATGAGCTTTTAGGTCAAAACCCAATCCCCTCAAGGATGGGCGTACTTTTCCTTCAAGGCTTTAGTTTGACATTTTAATTAAATATCATTCTTGAAATATGCGCCCCTCATACCCTTGCTTTGACTTAGGGAATAATCAAATCATCTCTTAATGAGGGCGCCACCCTCAAGGGCCCACTTTTAAAAACAACATTAAGTCATTAATTCTAAGCCAAGGGTCAACGTTAAATTATAATAATTAAAACGCGACTTTTTAATTTAAATGACTTAACTTATTTCTCCGACGGTGCCCTGAAGCCAATACTGAAGAAGTCAACTGATCATTCTGAAGCCGGAAGTCAACCAACCCGAGCTCATCTGGAAAACTGCCAAAAATAGAATTTACTACAAATAGTAAATTCCAAAAAGTGCTCTGAATGCCGAGATGATCATACCACTGCGAAGCCCTCTGAAAACCCAGAAGGAATCCGCCATTTAATCCACCATCTCAGAGCAATGACCTCCTCAAAATTAGGAAACCCTAATTTTAACTTCCGA